>JAQFVV010012399.1:13982638-14582638 GCA_028023455.1 Epiperipatus broadwayi | reverse complement strand
TAAACTTGTCAATCAAAGTAACAGTTGATAACCAAAAGAAGAAAGTGCTAAGAATCTTTTGGCTGCCATTCAGTGATGATCTTTATTTAGGTACATACCTATTATCTTCAAATAAAAGAAGATTGCATGAATTAAGAACTCATTAGTATTAAATGGGGCAGTGTTATTTGATGACATTAGAAGAAAGGCTATTTATTTGAAAATTAGACATGGACTTTATCACAAAGAAACTCAAACACTGAAAATACAAAGTGTAGTGGTGTTCATCATAATTTAAAAAAAGGAAAACATTGTGAATATTTATGGTAGATAAGACAAAGTGAGAAGATTTACATTTAATGGAAGATGCTAAATGCAGACAATTTAGATTTATGCCTCAACTAAGTTATTGTGATGAAAAATAGAAAAGTCAAACAATTAACATTTAAAAATTATCATAGAAGACTTAAATGCTAGATATAGTAAACAATTGAAAAAGTGCTATAAGTAATTTGCTTATAGTTATAAAAATAAGAGATGTCACACACCTGTGAAGTTGGCAGAAAAACTGTACATCATGAATTTTTTTTTTGAGAAAAATGCTAAATGAAAATTTTTGGAATGGAAGCATCCAAATAAAGATATAGCAAAATTGCATTATATTTTGACTAACAAAAATATGTATTTCAAGATTGTAATGATTTTAAGTATATTCAGCACAGGAAATGATCATTGAGTAGTAAGATGTAAGATACATGTTAATGCAAAACTAAGGGAAAGTAATAAGAAAGAAACAATATTAACAGTTGATATTCCCAACCATTAAAACCACTTCACTGAATTTAAATTAGAAACTGCAAGTAGTTTAAAATATAAGTATTTTACCAGTAAATTTTTAACTGATATAAGATATATGAAAAAAAGAAATAGGAAAATATTAAAGCTGATCTGTTAAAAATTGAATAGCTTGAATTCTGTAAGATAGCATAAAAAAATGGATGGTATATAAAATTGTTAATGTTATAAAAAAAAAATTGTAACTTTGAATTTGCAAGGAAAGTTATTTAAAGAGAATAAATCTCAAAAATATAAGTTTCAGCAATAAATTATTCAAACGGAAGTCAATCTCCAATAATGCACTATTTCTTAAATATTATAAATCTCCATGCACTTTTCCACCGGTAAGAGTTTTAAAAACATAAGTAAATCACTTAAGTTTAGACCATACATTCTATATACATCAACTCTTGCAGACCATGCTTAAATCAGGGCTTGAATCTATTGTGTGCCTGATGTTATAATCAGATATTCAATGTTTTCAGTGCTTTATAATAATAGGTTTACATTTATAAGTCATGTTTGTCTAATTGTAGGTTGTTAAAAATGGATTGTCTTTCTCCTGCGATGGGTTCAAACCCTGATTTAAGCATGGTCTGTAAGAGTTGGTATATATAGAATGTACGCTCTAAACTTAAGTGATGCACTTAAGTTTTTTAAACTTTTACCGGCGGGAGAGTGCACAGAGATTTGTAATATTTAAGAAATAGCGCATTATCGGAGATTGACTTCCATTTGAATAATTTCAAAGTTTTCAGTGCTTTATAATAATAATAGGTTTCAGCAATTAGAAAATATGAACCTATTACTAAAGAAAAAAAAGAATGATATTGTAGAATGTATGGAAAAGTTCCACAAAGAATTACATTTCACATTACTCTAGTTTACACATTGCTGTTTCAGCAGCATATTAGTGTGTTTCACTACAACTATGCCACTTGCTGCTTTTTTTTTTTATCAATTGCTTTTGAATATCAGTTTATCTTATTGATTTCAATCACAACATCTTCAAATTTTGTTAATATTTTAAAATAATTTGCAAGTTCTAATTTAAATTTATCGGAATATTTCTGAAGATGAGGAATATTAACTGTTATAATGTTTTTCTCAATAATTTTGTCACTAATTGTGCATTAATATATAATCTTATATTTCACTGACTAATGTTGACTTCTTCATTACATAATCATCATTTTAAGCCAATAAACATCAATAACAGGAGCAAGTATAAGAAATGGTGATCGTGATGTTTATTGGTTTAAAACCAATCCTGCCTAATAGAATAGTGGTGGCTATGTTTATTAAAGAACCAAAGACACCAAAATGTATGTGTACTGAACTTAGTTCAGACCTATATGACTATATAAGCTGATGAGCTTGGATTGAAAATATTATAGTGTTTTTAATTTAAGTCTCATAGTTTTGTAGTTAAGTAGAGATAAAAGGTGGCTGCTGGAGTGTTGCTCTCAGATCCAAGGCTCATCACTGACAAAGCCCACAAGGCAGAAACTAGTCTGGGGATATTGGATGAGTAGGCACTAGATGGGGATTTTATGCACAAGCGTTCTGGCATCCATTGATTACTCTGGCTTGCACTGAGTGGCAATTTATAGTTTTGCCTATTTTAATAATCACCATTTCTTATGCTTACACAATCTGTTAACACAGTAGCAACTTTTCCATACAATATTGCTATCTAACGGAAGCCATGGTAATCAATGGATGCTAGAAGGTTAGTGCATTAAAATCACTATCTAGTTCTTACTCAACTATATCCCTGAACTAGTTTTCAACTTACGGCTTTCATCAATGAGAAGCTGTTATTCTGAGACACCAAAATATATAATGAATTGGATTCAAATTTGTATGACTTTATAAGAGAATTAGCTTGGATTGAAAACATTACTTTTCAGTTTGAGCTCATAGCTCTACAACCGAATAGGTAAAAGGTAGCTACTGGTGAGATGTATTATATCCAAAAATGTAAGTACAGTGTTCTTAAATCCAAGAAGCTAGAATCTAATCTAGGGATATTGGATTTTGATCAGTTAACCTTCTAGCATCCATTGATTACTATCACTTGCACTAGGTGACAATATTGTATGAAGAAAGTTGCTATTATGTTGACTCCTTTTATTAAATCTTGAAATATATATTTAATCAAAATATAATCCAATTCTGCTGAACGTTCATTTAATGCTTCCAAATTTATTTATAAGTAGCATTTTTACCAAATTAAAGTTCTGCCACTATAAGTATAGTTATCTTCTGTCATATTTGTATTAATAATCTAATCAAAATATTTGCAGTTAACTTCTAATCTACATTTATTATCTATTGAACATTATTTAAAAAGAAATTCAGCCTGTCATTTTCAATGCCCAAACATCACATAATCTCCAGAGTGATTGACTAAGCATTCAATTATTACCCTATACAGCATATCGCGTAATAAAGAGACTATTAATTATTTCACTTTCAATATCTCTGTTAAACCCAACTTATTATTTTACCTCAAGTCTAAAATCTGCTTTTTTTTTATTAGTTTTCATTGACATTTTTAAGTATTGTTTGGTATTTCCTAATGCATTTTGCATCTCTAAAATAAAAATCTATTTTTTCATCACAGTAAGAAATTCATGAGGCTTAAACCTGAATCCTCAATTAAATTGAATACTCTTGCCACTCATGCTGATAATACTATCAATCTTTGTAGAGTTATTAATCCATTTTATTTATTTATAATGAATCCTATTCTACTTGTGGTTTCAATATTTATATCTTTGTAATAAAGTACATGCTCACTACTTTTTAAATCACTTGCCACTGCATCTTTTCTTCTAATTTCACAAAACCCAACAATGTTCCATCGATTATTAGACCATTTTTTCAGATCATGTACTCTTTTCATTTGAAAGGATTTGAAATAGTAGTTAAATCGGATAATCAGTATTTTCTTCTTTGATTACCAATGACTTTCTTGGTTGATGACCTTACAGTCTTCAGAATTAAGGCCATACTTTAGTTTTATTTGTCATGAATGTAAATATATAAAAAATGATTATTCTCACATAATATTTCATCCTTCAAGAAAATCCAAGAGATATTTCAATTAAGAATTATCAGGCAACTAAGATTGCTAGTTTTAACCTCAGAGTTAGAGAGCCAGGAAACTCATACCGAGTTACATAGTGATAGTAGCTGCAGTGACAAGAACTTATGGAATGAGCATTAAGAATTTGCCCAGCTTTATTCTTTCAACACCCCAAAGATGGATCAGAGGATTTTTTTAAATCAGTTAATCTTTGTCATATGTGTTCTAATATGAATTTCTACTTACATTTTGCCTCTTATTTTATGAATTATCTTTATTATTTATTATAGTTCCTAATATTTTTAGTTAATTTTATTTTCACTTTCATACACTCAGTTTTGGTTTTTACTATTATAAAATCTTTTGTACTGGCAGTTATGAGAACATTTTTCATAATGATGAAACAGTTTCTGTGATATTTTTAACTGTGTATTTTAATATTTCAAATTGCCCTTATTAATATTTGTATTTTTATTATTACCCCAGTTTTGGTTGCTTCACAGTATTTTTTTTTTTTGAAATTGTGTGCCTGTCAAAATTGTGTATTCATTTAACAAGACCAATAATCCAAGCAAAAGTACCTTGAATCCAACCATTCACAAAATAAAAATGGCAGGGGAATGGTGAATCCTAACCTATTTGCCTGAACTACTGCCTCTCTGACTAAAGGATAACATTTGTGATAACACTAGCAGTCCTTGGTTTTATTCCGTCCCAGCTGGAGGTCATGGTTCACAAAGAGACTCGAAATAATAAAGGGTTCATATGAGAAATTAATGATTTAGTGAAATTATGATGATTTGCAAAACAGTACAGAAGTGATTTGATATCGATTACTAATGGTTTGAACCATAACAATAATAATTGTTTATGGCAACATTACAAAGAATTGAGTTTAAATCAAAGAAATATAAATAACTAGGGTAATTAATATTAGAGATTCGGAATGATGACAAACTAAGCTAATTTAAAATAATATTACAGAAATTTATTAAGAAATTGAGTTATTATTATACAAAATAAGTTGAGTTTTGTTTATACAACTAGGTTATTATACTATATGGATTTGTTTTGATGTGGCTAAATGCAAGGCATTTGATAACAAAGTACAAATTTGTTAATTGGTCTGCCAAGAAACCAATCAGCAATAAAATATAATTAGCCCTCTTTAAGAGATTACAAATAAATCTATTTTATATATAAAGTATTTAAAACACTATTACATTTAAATCAGTTGTCTATAATGAGGGTGGAAAGCAAAATAGTTCATTTTAAATTAGATAATCAGATTTAACTAATTAATGGGATTGGTTTGTGAAGGACGTGCCATCATGGCAGAGAGCATTTCAGGTTTGTAAATATATATATAATGATAAAGGCAGTATGATATAGATTACAACAAAAGAATAAATGAGGTCTGTTACGAACCTCTGGGTGGCTTTGCTAAAAGAAATCCCTGGTATATACAGATAGATGATGAGAAATGCTGGCTCTCCAGCCAAAACATGTCTGAATAATAATAATATTTGATGTGCTGGACTTCCCATACACATCTTAATGGCAATGCCTGGAAAGGATCCCTCGTAGGAAAATACGTCTACTATTAAGGGAAAGTCAAGGATTGGACTGGTCATATTTAAACTTCCGGAAGGTCCTAAGAGGTAATTAGCAAAGCAAGAACAATAATACTAAACTAATGGTTGTGACTGTAAACTAAATAACGCCCCAGACATATATATATATGTAGCGGATCACTAACGATCATAATAACTTAATTCATGATTAAAATAATCGGCTCCCTGACGTAATAGAAAGTCCCCAGAAACCTTAGGCCATTAATGAATGGATCATAAAATATATAAAAAGAAAGGCAAGAATTAAAACTAAAATATAAATTGCTTTCTATACTTTTCAAATATTTCATTTATTAGTGAGTTATTAAATAATTCATCATCGAAGATTGCAAAATAAGTCGGTCTTTTAATTAACATAGACAGACTGGGCATTGAATATCAAACTCACTTTTGGTGAAGTTTGACAACATATATTATAATAAATTATACATCATAATTTTACTATTTTACTGACACAAACAAAAATATACGTATGAAATATACATTGTTAGTAGTTGATATGAAAACGCTATGATAGCTGTGCTTTAAGTGATTCTCTTTTAAGATATTTGTTTTACAGAAATTGTAATAGATTTTACTTAACTGATGTAATAAAATAAATTATTCTCTCCGAGATAATTATGAGGGCAATTTTAAGTTGGAGATAATAATATACCTAACATTTAAACTAATTTCAATTATTTAAAATAAATTTATAATATAAGAAGTATAAACGAGCTTTCTCTATTAATTAATTTAATGGAAATAATTCTCCTGAAATGATTTTTGACTGGAGAAAATAAGAGGGAAAGGGTTTAAATTGCTCGTTGAGTTTTATACTTGGCAGTTTCAGCAAGTCAATATTATAAATAAACCAACAAAAATTTTAGATAAATTTGCTGCATCAGGGATTTTTATAAGAATTAATAATTTTAAATTTAAGAGAAAAAAATTAAAAGACACTTTTTAAAATTAAGTTGTATAAATATTACAGTTATATAATAATATAGATTAACATTGATTAAAAAAAAAACTTAAGCTAGAATCAGAGGCTTGCGGGAAATTGGAGGTTACCTCAACCAATCGGTAGACGTTCCATGGCTTGAAACAGGCAGTTATAAAATCAGATCATTTAGCAGGCTTCCTTGACACAGTGCAGTCTCTGGGCTAGGTGTTGAGAGCAATGGAATGGCATTGTGATGAGCTGATGGAAACAGAACTGTGAAATGCAAATGGTTGATCTTTTCTCCCCATCATTCTTTAGGCACGATGTACTATAAATACTATCAACTCTCTTCAGAGAACTGTTCTTCAATCAACCCTTATCAAAATTTTCCACTATTTATCTGATCCAGTCTTATCTGTTAGGATTCAATCTACATGACATTTGTTGGTGACTTTCTCTGTAGTCAGCATCTGCCTGGGTGGGAAATTACAATCCTGCATTAAACATGCCCCAAGGGTTCATTTTGCTAATTAAAAGAAAACAGCAACAAGCATGATTAAGTTTATCAGTCATTGTATTAACAAAGCCTATTTAATTAAGATTTATATCAAAGCAAATGTAGATTTTATTCACAAAATTTTTAGGAATTTGGTGGTACATTCTATAAATAATACTATGATTTTCAAACTTAATATTTGATATAAAATGTAAAATACAAATTTACAAAATATTCCTTACAAATATTAGATTGTTTACATAATTGATCCTTTAATGTACATTTATCAAAAGATAAATATAAAATGTTACCAGAAAAATAAACTTTAATGAAAGAATTTAAAATACTTGTAACATTTTATAGATATCTAGGATTCAATTATTTACTCAATGCCAATTCAATAAAATAAACACAATATAAATTTCTACAAATATTATAAAATAAATAAACTATTATAAAAAGGTTAGTTTTAATCATAAAATATAAATTAGTGAAATATAAATTAGATAAAAGATTATAATATTGGTTCAAATATACTACCACCTTTTATGAGATGGGTGTCAGTTAATATACAAGATTGGGTTCAAACCCATACTAGTCTGATGACATTGGCACTAGGTGAAGCAGAAATATATACTATATTTCCAGCTTCAATTGATATGAACATTTTTTGTGTACAATTAAATATAGAACATATTCCAACTATAACGGTCCGAAAAGAACGAGTCTTACTGTATCTGCACTACAGTGCACCACCAGGCATTTTGAACCTGGAAAATTTATATAGTAGGCAGATACCTAAGTTAAGAAAATTTTTTTTTATATATATATATTTAATAGACAGGGTATGAGCACAGACTTTCATATGACCCACCACTCTCCACACTATCTCATAACACTGATACACCTGAACACACACATGTCGAAAAGATAAATAATCACCAATATATGTATTTCATGCTAAACCAGCAATCATCAGTTGGTCCAGATTACCATCTCTACACATATATGCTACAAGTGCTCAGATATATATTAAGATAGCAAATCCTCCTACTTTAATGGACAGGCTTCAATGTACTCCACACTCCAACTCTTCAACTGTCCATCCAATTGAAAATCTGATGATTTTATTCTGACCGTCAGCCCAATGCCACTAGCTCAGCAGAGCAGTAGAGATTAATAATAATGATATATATTATCAAAATATATTAATATTTAAAAAAAAAAGAATAAAATAAGCCACTGCCAGTAATTAACACAAACATTTATTAATGCACATATAAATAAAATTGAGGAACAAAATTTATTATTTTAGGTTGGTTATTAATTTTTAAAGTTAAATTTTTAGTTTGAACAATCCGCACAGATTTGTTTAATAATATTTTCAAGAGTGTCGAGTATGAATAAACTACATAGATTGCATTTGAAAAGAAAATATTCTATCCCTGATTTAACCTTAGGCCAAAAGTTCGCAGCCAAACCAACGTCAATCCATCTGATATATTGATGTATTCAATGCAGTATGAATACGACAGCACAAATACCATACTGTCAGGAATGTACATCTGAACAGCATGGTTATAGAAGATAATGACTCTCGTCCAGTCCAGGAATGCTACATCTGTCTGGCAAGAAGAACAATAATAAAAAAACTCCATAGGAAGGGACTGCGTTTTCCATTTTACTATCCTTTCCCATAGGCAAAAAGGGGGTGTGCGACGTATAATGCGATGCTGCAAGTAGCGGACCTCATACTACATTTACTAATTACACCGATATATCCAATCCATTGACCCAATCTAACCATGAAACAAATAACCTAAGATTTACCCTCCCTTAAACTAACATAACTTTGCGAATCTATGCAACCATTCACACCCGACTTAAATTTTAACATTTATATAAGTTCGCACAGATGAGTTTTATAAAAATTTGTGTTATGATGTTGAGTATAGATCGGCTACATAGATTACACGGTTAAAAACATTTCAAAATAAACGATCAAAACATAAAGTCATTGATGGAATTGCAGAGGGAAATTTACAAGAAACCCAATGGCATTCATCATAAGATGCCACATTGACACCAATAACTTAAAAGACATCGGAATAAATACATTTTAGATACTCAACGTAAGGTATCATTATTTACCGAATGTCTATATATTTTAATCAAATTCAAACGTTAACAATCTATGCAAGCATTTATACCCAACTTAAATCTAATGCATTTAAATAATTTATACAATAAATATTAATAAAAATTAAAAAAAAAATGGAAATGATTTTTAGCAAACTCAAATGTATAAAAATTAAACATTAATTATTGATTTGAAAAGTCAGATTAAAGTTCTTAAAAAAAATTAGGTTTAGCTTGTCAAATCTTTAAAGTTCTTAATTACTTTCAGTAAAATTATTCTGTTTATATCTTATAGTAGAAGAGCTCCCGGTTCCTGGTGTCAATTCCCACGAAGTGTTTATTTGAAGACCGGTCTATCTGAAGGTGGACGTAGCTGGAACAATCCTGATATTACAGTCATTTCATTTGAAATAAATGGGAGAGGGCGACAAGTGCATCTTATCGCCCTTCTCACAAAATCAAGCTGGAACTGTTCTTAATTTCAATATTTTTTCTTTTATACTGATTGTCGGTATTCACTGAACAATGGTTTCCTGTTCCAAATTTTCATTACAATCCGAGCCTTCATTGCTGATTCTATTGGACATCTAATTTATTTTTGTTCTCTTATCTATATTTCATCTGACTTCTTTATATAAGAGCCCCAAGAGCTAGTTGGCTTTTTGTTTAATTTATAAAACAGTCATCCATTTACAAAAATATTTTATCTTTAGATCATGTACTTTTTTTTATAAAAAAGTATGTTCAAATATTTTTTTTTTTAAAAAAGAAAATAATACTTTTAAAGTTTTGCATCTGTGCGATATATTATATACGTTAAACAACTTTTAATTTTTTTTAGCTTTTAGTTTTTATTTACGAATTTTAAAAAAAAGTTTTTATTCTAATTTTAAATTAATGTAATGGCATATACTGTTACACAACTTATTTGCTCTCTATTATTACAAATATACTTATAAAATGCTTATTTGTTATGATCATAATGTTTTATTGCAAATATATAATCATATGCTAAGTAACACATGGTGGAACATGTTATTAGTTGCTTTGGCAACATTACTATTTTTCATAAATAAATAATTACAAAATATAATTTATTTATTTTAGTATTATTAAGTATAAAAAATCCGTAATCGGTATTGTTCTATTAGCTGGGACCGGCTGCTTGATGGCATTCTTGCTATGCACAAACATAGAAATATAACATTACTGGGCCAGCCACTGTGTTTTTTTTAATTAAATACTTATTTCCTGTCCCATTTTTATTATTAACCGAAAATTAACCAAAACAGCAACAAAAAATATTAATAAATAAATTCTATGGATTTATTTATTGATTGTAAACAATTGCCATTATAAACAACACATATTTCTTTTCAACAATGATTTGAAAAACATGGGGGTGGATAAACTTTCAAACAACATGATGAAATAATTTACCACAGGAGAAAAAGCTCTATGTTGGACTTGTCTCCTTTTCTGGTGAGACTCATCTCCACTAAGATGACCCGGAAGATATCTTCCCCCTTGTAAAGATGTCACATTAATTCGGACAGGTAGTTATCCAGGAATTGCTCAGCTGTTTCGTGCTGTTTCCTGTTGCACCACTTCAGCAAACCCCAAAAACACTCGATGTGCTTAGTGTGGGCAACCTGTAAACCTGCAGCCTCCAGCCCCGAGATTTTGGTGCCCTTCCAGCAGTAAGAATAGATGCCCGATCCAGGCTTGACATTATCGCATATCGCCTGCATAAGGGTAGCCACAGAGTGAGAGAGAACAGCTGCGATGAAGCATTTGCCTGTCTCCTGGCACAGTCTACCAAAGATCCACTGCTGAAGAAGCATTCTGCCCTGATGATTTTTTTTGTGGTTGAACAGTGTCTTGTCCTTCACCATTATCAAACCTGACCTGCCGATTTTTCGGTAGGGGCAGGAGGCCAGGCTTTTGTGGCACAGCTCCCGCAAAGCATTGATCCCCTTTACCATGGCTCTTCTACACATCTCCAGATTGGCAAGGGCATGATGTCGGGTCAGCTCGTCACAGCTCCAGCAGTACACAAACCATAAGGCTTTCAAGAATGGAATTCTGGAGTTGTCGAACCAGGTCTTCTTTCGAAGAAAACACTTTTTCAACAGCAATGGGACTTGCATCTGAACTGCGAGATGGTTTTAGAAATCTCCAGTCTCATCGTTTTGACCACACACTCTTGGCATGTAGGAGTACGTTGTCCTGGAAAAATGTCATTGGGCCAGCTTTTGTGGATGGCAATTGCCATTATTTCAAAAACTCGATTTTGCAGTCAGCTATTTTAGTTGTATCACACATGTTCTCGTGAAAATGTGACTTTGCGCGAGTTCGGTGAAATTGTGCTTGGTCGTACCTTTCCAAATTTTTTGAAGCTTCCATGTTGAGTAAGGAAGCATGGCGAAGAGGTTACAATTGTTAATAGGTAGTAGTATGACAGGTGAGTTGTAAGCTAATTAGTTTGTCATGCATATTTGAGGGTTGTGGCAGGCTGAAGTCCAGGCATCCTCACATGATACTGTAGCGAACTTTGAACTGTGATCATTCGAATAAAGTGTATAACACAAAACAGGCTGTAAGTTTGATGAGCAGCCATGTAAATGGCATATTTCTGTGCTTTTGCATAGAAATAATGTTATCAAGCAGCTGGCCTGGCTAATAGAACAATACCAAAAAATCTTATTTATTTATTTTTTTCCATTAGAATATTTATTTTTATTTTTTAAAACTTATATTTAAATCAATGGTTATTTGCTTATAGTAAACATATAATATATTGATGCAAATATTATATGAGTAGATAGAATAAGGTATTTTTATATATGTATACATTTAGCATATATAAACACATATTTGCATATAAACTTTTAGTAATTCGTATTATTTCCCATTATATAACAATACTTCAGGTCATTAATAAATTCTATAAAGCAACTATCATTTCAATCACTAATGATATATATGTATTGTAATAGTATGGAATTGAGTTCATTATGATGTCATTTGATATTATAAAGGCTAAAGTAACTCATAAGTATAAATTAATATAGGGAGAATGATTATAATATTATAAAAATTGTTATACATTTTGTCACTATGAATTTTAATTGTAAAATAAGGGAATTAATATTTCTATTATGAAGTGCAATGTAACAATGCCATTACATATTTCTATATAAAGAAAAGCTATTTTATAATTCATTAAGTAAAAAGAAAAAAAATGTATACAAACTTTGTTTCTAGTATAATTAAAAATAATCCATTGATTAATTTACAATAGTTGAAAATAAGGAAAGAAACCCATTTTCTTTTGTTTATAAATATTTTAAATAACCAAAAAAGTGGATATAAAATTTTTGACTTAATTAGGTCTATAATGCTTGATTGATGAAATATCCATAGATGATCTAAATAGCATGAAGAGTTACTTGTTATTAAACCAGCTGACAAAAGATGAAAAGATAGCATTTGCCTACAACCATCTTGGGGCCCAGTCAAAGAATGGTGAAAATCATTGATACAAAAACCATTTTCATATACAAGTTACTGTGAAGCAGTCATCAATAATTTTTGAATGTAAGAAAGGCAAGAAAGAATCTGTTATCAGATCATGTATGAAAGCTACACACAGTTCTTTCGAAGACAGGTAGCAAAATTGACAACATTAACTGCATGTGATATGATGGAAGGGCAAATTATCAGAATAATGTCAGAATTTGCCTTTCAAAATAAAGCAAATGATGTTAACTACTGATTGCAGAACAATCGAATAAGTTGCAGAATTCTTGAATGCAATTGATATGAGCTTCCGGAATCAAGAAAAAATGTAAAAGGAGAAAGCAAATTTTTTCTACCAAATGGGTACTTAAACAGAAGTAGAAATGATGCAATTATTGGATGGATAGAATTAAATAATACTCTTAGATTTCAACTGTACTCGCATAACAGGAAGAAGAGGAGCAACAGTTTTAGAAAATCCAGAAGTTCCATGGCTGTAGAAGCCATCTTAGCCTAAGACAACAAAGAAGTCCTGAAAAAAATACATAAGGATTTACAAGATCCCTAATGGAATAGGAAATGAAAGAAGTAGACCTAGAAAATGGGGAGAAAGAAAGCTAATCTAACATGAGGAAAATAGTAGTGACTTCAAAGAGTAGAATAGATTCTAAATTAGTAGCTAATCTAACATGAGGAAAACAGTAGTGACTTCAAAGAGTAGAATAGATTCTAAATTAGTGCAAATGTGATCACCACTGATACTTAGATAGATACAAAGATTAATCCTTATATTGAAACTGTCAATCTGAGTCACATTGCGCTTCACAGCTCCATCTAATCTACCACCAAACCAAATTCAAACCTCATCTGCTATGCAAATATATGCACTCATCTCACTAAAAAAATTTTTTTCTCTAAAAAAATAACCTTGATGGGGGTATCTATGGATATCTCACATAAATAAATAAATAATAATAGTATTAATATAATCAAGAGTCGTATATGTACGTAAATGACAGATATATATATATAATAGGTGATGGGAGATGATATATAAACTAAGTTATTTTAATTTATTATATATTATACTATATATTTAAAATATTATTGAATGTTATTTATTTTCTATAATGGCGGTCAGAAGGCTGATGCAACCCTATCAAATTATTCGTGAAGGCAATTAGAATAAACAGTACCATTAGTCAAATTTAAAAATCATGTGATTTTATAAATACAATATAGCAACCAACTTATCCACTTTAAAGTTGGTTTTAAAATCTGAGATTAGATTTAAAATAACCCATCGGAAAATTATCGGCCGGTTTGTATTGTTTTCTGACTAACAAAACAAAAGCAGTCATCCGATCCGCAATTATACAGATTAATGGTGTGTAAACTAAAAGACATTCCGTCAAAACTAATAAAAGGTATAAATAGGGCAAAAATTGAAGGTTAGAAAGGGGTGTTTTACTTGAAAACAATTGGCCAACTTACTCCATATCGGTCAAAATTTTAATCCAATATGGATCAAGTAGGGAAAATCCACTTTTCCCGTTCGTTCCAATGGAGTCTCCTGCAAAGATATCACCCTGGACCTGTCAACCTATGAACTGTCACTATGCCTGAAAACTAAATAATGGAAATGCTACCTGCCTGGGAAAGAAGAGAGATAACTAGATCTGGTGTGCATATGAATTACCTACGGAAGCCGTATGGTTGCATCAATCAATCTAGGACTGCCAATTAATAACTAAGGTAATAAAACCATGCTGCCATCAAAGGTTTATCAACTTTTTTATAATAATCTAAACTTTAGTCTAACTTCCTCATGTAAAGATTTCATAAATGGAGTTTTTTTTTTGTTCTTGAGATCAATGATTAATTTTCAATAAGATTTGTGTTTTTTTTCTTCATTTTAAATTTGTACTTGATTCTCTGTAATACTCTTATAATATTTCTCCTATCATTAAGCCTTGATAATGTAATGTTTTGTTCATTTGGTGCAGCAACAGTATTTATTATTGGTCTTTATTGCTTATTATGTTTTATATTTTGAATTGAATTGATATGCTGATAAACTCCCAAACTCGCAAGCACATTTGCTCTTCTTAAAAACCTTTTTCAAAGGGAGGCTAATTAATCACAAGTTTAATATATGTATATTTTTACTGCTGATGCTTGCCAAATTGGGAGAACTTTTGTTAATTATGTTTTCAATATTATACTATGGCATAGCAGAAAAATCTGTCTTCCAATTAAATAACTTCATGAAATTTATTGTATCAATTAGAAAAATTAATAGTGCTAACATTAAAATCATGAATGTATTAATATGAAATTAAATGATTATTTTTACTCCATCAATTAAATCTGTGACCACCACCCGCTATTTGTGTATGAGTTTTGATTATCTTCTAAGTTATTAATGCGCACTTAAATGATTGCAAATTTGTATTGTCTCTAATGACTGGGAAGTTGCTATTATGGTTAATAAATAGGGTAAAGAGATCTCAATTCAATTTAGGTTAGATTCTCTGCCATGTATATTAAATTATGCAATGCTGTTAAGTGATTTGGTCATACCATTACGCAGGACATTCCAAATATATAGATATTAGTTTAAATAATTTTGATTCCTAATTTTGTAGTATCATTCCAAGTGTTGCCAGCATAGACTTTCTCGCTTCCTTCAAATTCGCTTTATCCTACTGGGCGCATCGGAAAAACAAGCCCCATTTCTTTTTATCCTGGTTTGAATGAGGGCAAGAGTCACCCTTGGGACTACTTTTCTCTGCGTGTGGTTGCTCTGCATGGATGATCCTGGGATAACTGACCCATCGCATCTCCCACCAGGTCATTCTCGTCAAATGAACCGATTTTGCTAGACACGCGGAAAAGAAAATCGGTTTATCTTTCTAAAAATAAAAAGAATGAAGCATTTCTTCGGATCCATAGACTGAATCACAAATAAAATTGTTGTCATGCTTGCACCACTGTGAATTACTAGTTTGACTAAAAACCTACGAATATCTATCAGCTGTAATGTTGTGACCTTACTGATCATTTCTTTTTAAATGGTTAGTGTTCTTGTGTGTATACCATTCGGCAACATATTTTACCTATCTCAAAAATGAACTCTCCCACATACATTTATGGCCCACTATAGGCTGGGGGTAAATTATTTTCCTGTTATTAAAGTCAATCGCATTTATGTATTACTATTATAAGAAAAAAAGCACCTTATGATATTTGCTGGTTTAAAACCGAACCAGTGATGCTATTTATCACTAGTGGGTGGGTTAAAGAATCTTATTTGTAGTTATATATGTTTATGTAATCAATCCATTATTGGCATATCACTCTGCCCTCACCAATGTAACACATTAATGAGTATCTCTGTGTGATTTGCTAAATTATAAAATAAAGTTCTCTGTCTATTGATAGATTGTAAAAGGATGTTGATGAGGAATAACTGGAGAATTTCTGTATCAAGTTTAAGAATCGTTTTGTTTATAAACATGTTGATTCAAATATATATATATAACTCAAGCAGTCGTATCTAATCATTGTTCTTTATTTAACAAATACTAGTATATTGAAGTATACAAACCATTTTAGCTATGGTTAGATGATCACATCATGCTACTATTTATATGTTAAATGACATAAAAGATCACAATTTATTTTTAAACATGTTTAAAGTTGTGATTATGGTAATGGCTTCACTGTGATGTCAGTCTAAACCATCTCCTTGTTTCTCCACTGTGGCTCTCGCTGTAAAAAATTAAGTAGATCGGGTATCATCGGGATGTTTGTTCATTAGCTGGTGGTATATCTGGAAAACAGGCACAAGCAGGGCAGAGTTCATGAATGCTCCAGACATATGCATCTCGAGCATGAGTGGATTTGAGGTACTAATGCCTAGATTCTATGTTTTGTTATATGAACATACCAAACCGACGGGTACAATATTGGATAGGGTGGTAGGCCTATTTTTTGATGATCTAGATCTATAAAAAGGATAAATGATTTTTAGAAATGATATTAATTAAGTAGTAAAATGTTAAAATTAAAAATAGAGTTTGAAATAGCTATTTAGAATGTTGTACAATGTACAAATTTTAGATCATAATTGGCTCTCTATTATGAAAATATCTTAAGAGTCTAATTAAGTTTTATTAGTGTAATATTTGTAGAGAAGTAATTTTAATTATGTTCATAATTTAGTTAAGGAAAGAAGAAAGATTTTTAGAGATTGAACAAATCTTTTTAAGTTTATTTAGTTGTATTTTCAGTACTGGTGATGGATGGAGGATTTTGTCATTGGTATGAGAATGCAACATTTGCATAACTTACTGAAGTTTGGCATCATACCAACCCATTTTTGAAGGACAAGACATAACTTTTGCATTTATTTTATTTATAAATTTGTAATTGCTTTTCATGGTCAGTTAATATAGTTATATACTGTAATAATATTCAGCCTGTAAATATTATAAATTCCAATGAGCAAGGCTTGTGAAGATTTTGATGTTAGTTAATATTTAGAGGTTTTGGTACTTAATAACGTTTAAATTTATATAGCTCTCCTGATGTTCATGATATATTGTGCATTTGTTGTCTAGTGGTTGGATTCTTGATGTATCCCAGTGCTGCAGGTTGATGTTCATTCTTTTAACAGTTGAATTCCAATCCAGTCTCCAGAAAAGAAATGATGAATGTACTGCTTCTAATAAACTTTGCATAAAGGACCTGTGAGTTTAAAGCATATATATTTTTTATAAAAAAAAATAAAGCAAACATGAGTCAGTGGGTAATTCTTTAATTTAATAATTGAATGAGAAATGGAAGCAAGTGTAATTTCCATCATCTCATTCTTTAGTGGAGGGTATTATAAATGTATCAAATAGTAATCAACATGATGTCCTCCGATATTACAAAGGCCATAGTAATAAGTAATTAAAGTAATTAAAAATTAATCAACATGGTCAAAAGTATAAGTTAACATAGTGAAAATAATTGTAGAAATTGCTTATTATACATTTTATCACTATGAATTTTGATTGTAAAATAATAGAATTAGTATTTATATTATGAAATGTAAGTATATTTAATAGGTGTAAATATAATTGTAAAGCATATACATGTATGCCAAAATGATGTAATTGCATATATTTCTATGCAAAGAAAATATAATGGTTTTATAATTTATTAAATAAATAAAAAAATTATACAAATTTTAATAATTTTTATTAGTCGTCCACTTAATAAATAATATTTCTGTAATTTTTATTACAGCACTTGCATGCAAGGTAGAGATTGGTATCTATCCACTTTAACTACACCTTATGGAAGGATATGATCATAAACATATAATGAAAGACATGAACAGGATGTATGATCTCTAAAGATCACATTCTGTGCAGAACCAGCGCTCATCAGTTGACCCAGATTACAATCACTTACATATATCTTTATCATTGTCAGTACATATAGATAGCTAATTACTGTTGATTTTTCTAGATCAGTCATGTAAATTTAATCCATATGCATAATAATGCAAAATACTTTTTGATAATGGTAAATAAAAATTTTAACATTGTTGATTTGATGAAAAGTAAGAGTTAATTTTATTCTATGGTTACATTATTGTTTGAATGGCATTTTTTCCCCAATAACTAGCTAATTTATGCAACTGATTTATTTGGTTGGTTAAGTGGATTAAGTGTATTTTGGAATTTCCCCAATATATTCATGCTATATTTTAATATATTTCAATCTTGAAAAATATTACATTTTCTACTTATGTAATTATCATTTTATTATGCCCTAGAGATTGAATATATGATTCTACCATTTAGATTTGAGAATCTATGCAAATTACAAAAAAGTAAGGCTAAGGAATGGTGGATACACTTTTTTAAATTTTAGTCTTTCTATTATATATGACCAATTACTATAAAATGATTTAAAAATTATTTGAGTTGTGTAGTTGTTGATTAATTTCAGTTCTTTTGTATGTACTATAGCATTTGTAACTTTTAATCTATTACATTTTTTTTTTCCACTTTTGTTGTTTGTGTTGAAAATATTCATATTATTTTGGATTGTAATTTACTAAGGATGATAATTATCGCAAAATTGTTTATGTTAAAATTTTGTATTGTGATTGATATAATATTATCTGCTGTCATTTATTTTTTATCTAAACCATTACAACTATTTAAGTTCTAAGAGAGCAATTTAAATTTTTATAATTGATTATAAAGGCATCATTTTGCACCAAGACCCTATTATACTTTTCATACTGAGAATAGTGCGATTTTTATTGTAATGAAATTGTTGGATTTGAGATTTTTTATTTTATTTTTAATAGTATCTTATATTTCCTTCATTTGATTCAGTCAGTTTTAATCAAATCCTTATTTGTTGGGAAAAATAAAAACAATTTTTTTTTTATACTGGTCAATTTAAATTTATTTACAATAATCCTTTGGTTACTCATGTTAATAATTGAAGTAAATCATTTGTATGGTGTAGATCAGTGGTCTTCAACCTTTTCACACCTATGGACCGGTAAAAATAAGGACAAGGTTTTGCGGCCTGGAAAAAATAAGAATAAGGTTTCGCAGGCCTGCAGAAGTCTATAGATAAATTTTCTTAAAGATGTAAACTACTTAGCTTTAGATGAGCATAATTGTTATAACTGATCAAAACAACATTAAATATACAAGATGAATTTAAATTATATATATATGGAGTTTGTATAATAAAAAACTTTTTTTTTTAATTTTTAATTTTTTTAGAAAAGTAATAAAAAAATTAATTCTACCCCCCCCCCTCCATAAACATCTGTGATAACTAAAAAAAATAAATTAATTTATGTATGATTGATTAGATTTTGTTTTCGTTCTGTTTCTTTTTTTTTTTAATTGGGTTAAAATGAGATGAAAAAATAAATAAAAATGTTTTATATTAATTAAAAGTTTAAACTCTTATTATTTTGTTATTACAAACTTTCCTGCGGACCGGCACCGGTCCGCGGACCAAGGGTTGAAGATCACTGGTGTAGATAGTTTGTTTTGTTTAGTTGTTTATAAATTTAGTCTTGGTAATTGAAAATAAACTTTTTATATGGTTTAGATGTTTTTTTAATTATTTGTTTGTATTTATTAAGATTAATTTTGTTAAGTATATAATGTGATATAATATGTAAGACTATGTGGCATATAAATATTTCCATAAATTGTATAAAACTTGGGGGATTTCTGAAGTATCATTATCATAACATTAATATTGATAATCTCATTCTATTTAATCTATTGTAATGGAACATGTCTTGGCCTGCATAAGAATAAACTTGATATACTTTCAGAGTGGATGAGAAAGCATATTTATGATTCCTAAACTTCTAGACTCATATCCAACCCGTTCTCACTTCTAGGAGATAAATTAGCACACAAACATACATCAAATATATCCATGTATATTTATTTCTTTTCTCCAGTCTTAAATTCCATTTATCTAAGAATTCGAGTTTAAGGAGAATACACATAATATTTTACTTCAGGGAGTATTCATATTGCTGTGTTTATTGTGTGAGCATGTGATGAAACGATAACTTTCCAAGCCTCTATCGTTTCACCATCAAACCTAATGACACTCTCATCTGTGCTAAGTTCGAACCTATTTAAATGTTAATAAATTTAAAATTAGTTCATGTCTGTCTAAACAGCATTATATATTTACGTGCGAACCAACGCTATAATTAGATAGGATTAGTAAAATTATAGCGTACTAAAGTTATTTAATATTTCTAAAAATGGTTATTATATTATTTAAGTTAAGAGTAAATTATTAATTTTGTTGTTTAATATTGTAATTTCGTATGTGGATATATAATCTGTGCTATATAGAAAGACATGATTTAAAATATGTAAAAGCCATTATCTAAAAATAATATTGAATATGTTTAAAAATTGTTAAAAGATTTCTTGTTTTAAATATATTTCAGGGAAAAGTTTCTCGAAAATATATTTAAAAGCTATATCAAAATATGTTTATAAATTATTTTTAATAAATATGTTAAAAGTGTTTTCGTTTAAAAAAATGTTAAAAGGTTGTTTTTAAATAGAAAGAGTTTCTATTATATGTAAGATTAAAAATAAAAGCTGGTCAAGTAATTAAAAAGATTTTTGATTGTAAACAAGTGTCATTAACGACCACACCTGGAATTCGTAAAAAGTAAAACTAGTTGAAAATTTACTAATTAAAATCTCCTTAGATAAGAGTAAGTTATTTTAAAATCTAAATTGGACAATTGTTTGCAACGGAAAATCTTAAAAAAATAGCTTATGGAATGTTTCTAACATAAGTTATCTAAGATCTGGATTATAAATTGAAAAATATTTAATTAAATTCCTGAGTTTAGTGAGTCTTGAGGCGGGAGATTCCGATAAGGAAAACAGATAAATACTCTGTATTTTTAACGAGAGAGCCATATTGTTAGAGAGAGAGAGCCATATTGTTAGAGATAGACAGCCATATTGTTAGGGAGAATTGCAGCCAGTCTTCACAATTGTTAATGTTTAACATGTCCGGCTAAAAGCGGGCATCTTGTTGCTGTTACTCCGCGGGAGAACGGGGTTTCTCTCGTCGAAATGCCTAAACCACCATCATGCCGATAGAAGAGACGAGCCTAACATAATGGGAAAGATGATGCCGCCCAGTCAAACTAAACCAAACCAACAGCCAAGAACTTGCAGATAAATCATACCGGTACCGTTTTATTTTTCAAACCGCAGAGCTCTGTGTAATTCTGTGTAAATGTAAATAATATCTATATAAGTTAGCTAACTCTCTTTTTAAAATAATTATAAAAGTAATATGAAACCAAAACTTAAATCCATTTAATTAATATTTTAATATGTCACTTGCTATCAAAATTTAATATGTTAAAGTTTAAATAATCTGAGTAATTTATATTTTCCTTTCATTTAAAGTACATTATAAGCGTCTAATTTAAAGTTATATCACTGCGGTTGTGTCTATATTTCTTTGCTTATTTTAAATGCTTATTATATTTTATATGCCAAAATTTCGAAACAGTGAGCACTTAATTTCATGTATGTTTTAAGAAGATATTATTTGAAAATCTTCGCGTAATTTATTTATAGCATCAACTTTCTACGCTGTTTCGAAATCCTATTTTTTTTATTATTTAAATGATTTAATATGTGAAATGTGGCTCTTTTATAATCAACCATTTAAAAAAAACTTAACTTGATAAGTTTATTTAGAATTAAATTTAGCCTTGATCATATAAGTATATTTGACATTTAAATTCTTAAGTCCATAGAAATATACTTTTGCTCCTTAAATATTTATTATCTATAAGTAACTTAATAGATCGAACATGTCAAAGTACAGATGTAATAATATTCCCTTTAGTAGCATAGACATTTATTATCAGGCTACGCAAGAGTTGGTCCCAATTTGATAGAGCTAATATGCTATTAACTCGTATTTCATAGTATGAAATATACCATTCTTTGCTTGGCGGATGTGATCTTATTTTATAAAAATATTCTCGTTTTGCTGCTATACGTAATATACGTATCTTAAGATGGAGCCACAGCGTTGCCAGCACATCTTCTCTTATAGGGTAGAGCAGTAGCGAAGCCTGAGCCAAGGCCAGGTTAGCACGTAAGACCCCCGCCATTCCTGAACACAATGTTCCTTTTCACGCAGCATTGCGATCGGTTACAGGGTACCGGCGTTTGTCGCAAGAACCCTGAAGTTATTTCATCCATCCGCAGAGCGACTTTTCCTATTATTGTTTACCTGTGCCATAGCGCATTGGTAAAATCTTATGCAGCCAACTCTCCCACCTTAACATAATGCTTTCAGCATTCTGAAAATTTTCTCTCGAAAGCCATGTTCGATCGATCATTACTTGAGCTGGTTTATGCGCTCGTTATTAAATTATAGTGTATATTTTAGTGAATGAATTCATGATCAAAGTTCGATATAATTATGTATCTTCCAGCCACAAATGTAATAGGATTTGGCTTATCGTGATTTATAGACATAACGGAGTGATTAATTATGTATCAATTGTAAACAATTCCTAGGATGGGCACATGTTAAACTCATCTATGAAATTTAATGATTACTTATGTAAAGTGATTTTGAATTATCAAATGTTTGTACATTCGACGCTGAAATGTGTAAAACTGATCAATTTCATGCCCATTGTAAATAAATATATAATTAATTTAATGTATTTCGTTCTCTGTTTCGTTATTGATCTAATTCAATCCAATTCTAATTACTATTTATAGTCTATATATGTGAAAACTATGCATTAAGTTAAATTAAATTTAGTGATATTTTAGTCAATTAAGAACCTCTCTTTTAATTATCAGAGTCTCATTGCTTCTCCGTGACCTATGTCGGCCGTATGGAAAGAGGTATACTACGTGTAATTTCAAGGTGGTCATTCGTAGGGTCTTGAGTCTTGGAATCCTGGCTTATGAGTTGAAGTGCGGTCGGACTCTGGATGTTACAGTCCTAGTCTGGTCAGCTTCGGTCTCTTTTGCTTGGATTCTGAATTCTGTTACGCGAATGTACAAACTTGACTGTTACAGTGATAAATTGATAAATGAATAAAGAAAAATGCAAATGACAATCTTTAATTTGAAATCATATGTATAATAACAAATATATTCATAATTATTACAATTTATTAATGAGACATTTTTACAAAAGCAATTAATTTATTTAGATATCTATGGCTATTCTTTGATCATTACTGTTGATATTTGTTAATCCAATACCTCTTTTCCTTCAAAGAGTAATCACTCGATATCAATACTAACAAAAAAATTTAAAACTTGTTATTATTTATGTATATACTTGCTTGCTAATTTAGACTTTAGTAAAATCATAATTCGTTGTCTCCAATATATTTATTGATTAATTCATGTTAACAAGTGGTGGTGGTCTGGGATCCCCTTTTTCTATTGTGATTTGTTTCTATAATGATAGAAAAGACCATTCATGCTAGATGTTTTTAATCATATATACTAAAAAAAAGCAAGTAAATGACAAACTGATTAGTAGCAACAAACAGATAACAGTTTAACTATACAAATGTTGGTATTTAATGTTAGAAAATATAGTTTTACCTATAACCCGATCGTGGTCAAATTCATCCACAAGCAAGTTTATGACTGACCTATATTTTATTTTAATTGAAAATTAAGTTAATTATATTTCCCCTCTTTTCTTGTATATCAAGAATTTATACCCTCCAACAACCTACAGTAAAGGAAAGAAATAAAAAATATAGATGCATAAAATTAATTGTTTATGGTCAACCTAAGATACATCGAGAGTCAGGAAAGAAAAATGTCCCAAAAGGATTATGTATGCCGTTATTGCTACAGTTCATGATCCAATTGTTAGGGTTCAAATGTTCTAGAACATACATGATGGTAATCCGAATTTCTCTTTTCTTTATAGCATGCCTCGAGTTGTTAAGTTTATAGTTCACATTGAAGTAGTAAAACTGATAGTGCCTTCAGTATAGATGTCTAAATATTGTTTCAAGTCAAATTCAGTTTTCGTGGTTACACCTCCATCAGTGATGAATCTCTTCCCATGAAATAACTTTACACTTAGCAGTAAGCATGGTTGAATGTATCTCTGTATACATAGTTGATCAGAGTTCTCAAGTTTGTTGAATAGCTAGATATTGGCTGTTGGGAATTTCAAGTTATTGTTGGTACTTTGACTAAAGATTGAAAATATTTTTAAAGTATCAAATAAATTTAAAGCTATTTCTGGAATTTATAATTTAAATTTCCTTAGTTTTCTGACTTTAAATCCATCTGCATTTATTTCAGCTCTTATCAGACTTCAATGAGATATTTTTGTTTAAGGTTTTACTTTGATGGCTGCAAACCTTTCTCTTCGAACAAGAAGTTCGATTTGCCACTTACAAAGTATACATGTTAGTTAGTCAATAAGTGTTTTTGATCTGTAAGTGTTTTTGATCTGATTTTTGAGAAGGGCGTTTGTAGATATATATTGCTGATCACCAAAACAAAATTGTTCTTTTTAGAATTAATTTGAGTCCTTTAAATAGCGAGTTCAAGTTTATACATTGAGTTGATTATTTATGTCATGTATTACGCTTTATATATATGTTGGATTAATAATAATTTTATTTACTATTTCCTTCCTTTACGTTTTGTGATTTTTTTGCTTGCGTCTAAATTTGATTCTTTTTTCTTATATTGTTATAATATGTATAAATTAATAAGTTATTTTTACCATTTAGTTTTACAAGCATATTATTAAACAAAAGTTGTATTATATGCATTATTCCTTTTTAACTTTCTCTAACTTAATATAGTTGTTAATATTCCTAATTAAGATTGTTAAATGGGAGTTAAATTATTGCTCTATATATTTATATAGATTTTGTCATTTTTTTTGCTTGTTTAAAATAAAAAGATCTCGTTTTTTCATGATAGAGTTCCAATATTCTTGCGTTATTAGTTCCGCTGACTCCATTTCCATTGTCTAACCAGTATGCATTTGGGCTAGCCTCATATGCATTACAGAATTTATGGAAAATGAATTCCTTGGGTTACTAACATGTGGGGTTTTGAGGAACACTTTATCTTCAATTTTGAATTGTTAATTTAATTTTCTTTTAATTTTGCCTCGTTTTTCGCTCATTTTATTATTTTGTGATATGCCTCTATTCAATCTTTTTTTTTTGATTTATAGGTAATTTAACACATAAGCATGGGTTTTGAAATAGAATTGGGGTATGTTGACCCAATTGTAATCTGATGGGTGCGAATCCTGTGGGTTTGTTTACACTCAATTATGTAGTTGATTACATGTTGTGTTTGTGCTTCACCCAACCTTTATACTTAACCTTCAAGTAAGTCCTGAAGAAATGTCCAAGATCCCGCATTATATATTCACATGAATTTGACTGTGGATTTCTAATAGAAGTTAGCACATGTTTTATCTGATGTTTTTCTTCTCATTTGATCCATTCTTTGGATAGGAAGGTGTGATCGGTTAAGATTGTCACTGCTTTTCCTATCTTTTTAAAATGGAGAGTGTCTAATACTTTATTAGTATATTTAATATTAGCTTGAGATATTGGGTAAGCTGACACAAATTTTGAAAAGAGACATAAATTACTAGCAAATGTTTTTGCTTATTAAATTATGGTAATGGGCCATAGAAGTCCACAGCTAAGATCTTGTTTCCTCTTTCTGGCATGATAGACTTTACTAAACTGATGTAACCTTTATTTACTGGCTTGGCTTTTAAGCCTATGCTTTGAGTTTTATTCAAGATGTCTTTATACATTCTGGACCAGTAAAACCAGTTTTTTAATATTTGTTCAGTTTTATAAGCTCCATAGTGCCCATATAAACAATGTATGTATTATGTGAGTGGGTTTTTAAAATATTTTAAGTATTATTATCCTCTACTCATCTTTTTCATTGTCTGCTTTATATTTTAAGAGCTGATTGTCTAACTTATAATGCTTAAGGTTATTCATTTTATATAAAATTTTGTCTTTGTTCAACAATTTAATATTCGGGATCAGATCTTTATCTAAGGTTTGGAGGTTTTGTACATTTAACAAATTGTTCTCTTCATTTTCATTAATTGCTAAATCAATGTTTAAAATTTATGTGTTATCTACTGTAAGATGTTGTTATGATTGTCATGAATCTCAACTTAGCACATCAGCCACAATGTTTTCGAATCCCTTACAGTGTTTGATTGTATAATTGAATTCTTGTAACAACTCCACCTGACAAAGTGAGTTCTGCTTTAAGAATTTGAGGCTCTTGTGGTCGGTAATCACTATGTTCTCTGATCTGAGAAGCATTTGTCAAAATTTCTGATAAGCCCACACTATTGCTAGTGCTTCTTTCTCAGTAACATTATAGTAGATTTCTAGGCTCTTTAAGAGACAGCTAATGAAATAGATGACTCCTGTTGGCCATCCTCTTGCATTTCGTATTATGTTACTCCTAATCCATAACCACTACTCTCAGTTTGTATGATAAAGGGTTTATTAAAAAAAGCAGGAAGGGCTAGCATGATTTGCTCTAAAAATCCTGTTTTAATTTTGGCAAACGCTTTATTTTGTTCTTCAGTCCAGTTTCATTTTTTGTTTTTTCTTATTAATTTTAATAATGGTTTCATGTGGTCAGTAAATTTTGGGTAGAAATGATTGTAAAAATTGCATAGACCCCAAAATGATCTGATTTGTTTTTTATTTTTCAATGTAGGAAAATTTTGTATTGCATTAATCTTGTGCCCCATTACAACCAATAATATGATCTAAGAAGACTATTTCATTGCAAGCTAATGTACTCTTCTTAAAATTGATTTTTATATCCTTTTCATAGCACTCTTTAAAAAAACTTTTATGTTCTTCAATAATAGATGACATGATGAAGTCTATATAGATAGTTGCTGTCTGTTTAATCTTAGGAGAAAAGGTTTTGTCCAGGCATCTTATTAAACCAGCACCACTGTTAATCAATCCAAATGGCATCCTACTAAACTGATAGATAAACCCCTCACATTGGAATGTAGTATATTGGCAATCTTCTGAATAGAGTTCAATCTGCCAGTAACTAAAGGTTAGGTTGAAACTAGAAAATATTTTCTTATTATTAAATTTCATGAATAATTCATGTGTGGATGGTAGTATATTCCTATCTGGAATGGTTAATTTGTTTGGTTGTCTAGCATCTAAACAAAATCTCATTGATCCATCTTTTTCCCATTACAATAGAATTGCAATATGGTGAGGAGCATTTCGAGATTATTCCCCAATCAGTCATTTTTTTTATGTATTTGTCCCCCCGATATTGGTATAGGATTGGGTATGATTTGAATTGAAATGGTTGGTTTTCAAATAGTTTAATTCTCTGCTGGAATCATTCTATCACTCCTGGTATTTTTGAGAATATAATACTATATTCATTGATCCCAGATCACAACGTCTCTACATCATTACCTACGATTAAATTTGATTGTGCACATTTTTTCTTTAAAAGTGCTTCCAGGATGTTAGATATCATGCAATCAATTTCATGTAAGTCATAATTTGGCAGTAATGTCATATCTATAACCTCATTACTTACCCTGATTGATTTACTTTGGAAATCTTGTACATTTGTTCATGTGTAGAAAGTCTGCCCCTAAGATGACTTTATGAATGACGCCATTTAATATAAGAAAGACATGCTTAATTGATCGTTAATTTGACCCAGATTTGTTTTTGAACTAATTTTGCTGTTAGCCGTGGTAACCTGTACTGACTTAAGGGGTAAGGTTTTAACATTTAAATTTTTATCTAAAAACCCTTTTATAAAATGTATCAGAAATTACTGACATTTGCGTACCAGTGTCTATCAACACTTTAACTCGCAAATCCTCAAACATTATCATGAGGCAATTTTGCAAAGCATGATTAGGTGCTTCATCTTCCCATGAACAAGTTAGATTGGTGATTTTCTTATTTAGTAAGTTGAATTTGTTATTTTTTATTGATTGGGGGGGGGGGGAGTCCTTGAAATGAGGATCTGTATTTCATGTCCCTTATTAATTTACTTTAGGGATGATTTTGGGGTGCATCTTTCTTGTACTCAAGTTTCATTTGTTTCCGTTGGCTGTTTGAGGCCATGTTAATGAGGTTTGGGTCATCATATTATTATCACCCATTCTGGTCTTATTGACATCAATATTTTATATTGATTTCCCCTTCCAATGATGAGAGTTGTTATTTTTTTTATTATAATTTATTGTATTAATTGACAATTTCTTTTTTTTTTTTTCAGGAAGTTTATTTGTCATGTGGAGGTTGTTTGAATCAATGTTGTTAAGTCTTCTATTTGTTCACTACCTTGGGTGTTACTGCAGAGCAAAGATTGTTCTATTTTTTAAAAGGTAGATTGTGTTTCACAGTCCTGATTTGGCTTTGACTGAAATGGAAGGTGTTCAGGGTTTTTAATTTGGTTACTTGCCTCCTAAAAAAATTAGTTAGTATTTCTCCAAAGGCACTCCTATATTTTTTCTGTAGTATCTGATATAGTAAAGCCTCCTGGCGATTGTTATTCCAGAAAATTTTTATCAGTAAGGTTTGGTATTCATTAAAGGTGGTTGGTACTTGGAACTGGAACATTGACTCCCACCACGATAATGCGTCACCTTGTAGATGCTATATGCCACTATTAAATTTTTGCCTTCAGATAAGTATAGATTTAGGCTTCTCATATGTTTCAATTGGGGCTTCATTTATCAAGCCTTTGAATATTTTGCATTTGACAAATTGGTTTATAGTACTTGTCTGAATGATGTTATTATTACTACCAATTCCACTTTGGGCATTCATATGTGGTCGTATTATTTGATTATTAATGCCTTCTTAAGTTTTATCAAGGATAGTTTCATGATTATTATAGGCTGGAGTATATTTTCTATTTTTCTATAGATTTCATATTAATCATTTGTTTTATTTGGTTTATTGTCAATCATATTAATTTTTTCTAAAATCATATTTAACTTTGCCATTGTTATTTCACATTCTTCTCAGTTAGTCTAAAATTTCAGGAATTTTGGCTTTGTTTTTCTTTTAGTTTTTCTAATTTCGTAGAATATTCACATTCTTCATTTTCCATCCTTTGATTTACAGAGGTGTTAATACTTTCTAGTTGGTTTAATAGACTACTATGGTTTTCAAATAATTTTTCAACAGTTTATTTTGTGTTACTACTGTTTCAGTTAAATCCTGCCTTATGTTGAGTCATTTATAATCATTTTCTATTGAATTAATTTTTTCTTCTGAATTTATAACTTACTGCCTTGTTCTTTTTTAGTTTAATTCATTTCCATCTTTACATTTCCTATTTGTTAATTGGTTTCTATCTGGTGTTCTTCATGATTTTTTTTTTTTTTTTTAAAAGTTTGAAATTATCATAGGTCTGTTTTGTTTCTATGAACTGGGTATCAATTTGCTTTCAATTTTCTCAAATTCTTAATGTTTTTGCTCACATTTGCAGTCTTTCTCATCAATAGCTTTGTAAATTGTAGCAATTAAATATTGATATAGGTCTGTACTTGAGGTATAACAGTATTTTGCTTTGATATATCTGCTTTTAATTCAATTTTCATACTTTTCATCTTTTTAAATCAGTGGTTATATTTTCCATCTTTTCAGATAAATCAGTTGTTATATTTACTTTTAATCAGGTAAATTGGTCACTATATTTGTTGACATTTGCTGCATAAGTATCAACAATTGATTAAGTGAGTCATCATCTTTATTTGTTTTTCTTCTTGTTTTTTTTTTTTTTTTTTGAATCATAATTGTTTCTGGTATTTGGACATTTTCTGTTACAGTTCCCCAGATATATCAATGGTTTGTTCTCGATTTTCTAGAAGAGAATCTATTTAATCTCCATCTGTATCATCTTATATTTCATTTTCATTCTTTCCTTCATTAATAGTTTTCGACTGCATCATTTTTATTTTACTCCTAATGATTATCTACCTTATCTCAGAATTTGTATTAATCTTTACTTTTTTGTTTTAAATTATTTTATTAAGCTTTTATTGTTAAATATTAACCTATATGTATATCAAACTATATTAAGAAATATCATGGGAAGATCTACCATCGCTATATTTTACTGTATTGGAGGAAAAAAAAATTGTGTTTTAACTAAACTATTAATTCACGCGACTTTTCATCGTTACTACTTTTATATCTCACTATTTATTAGGGAGAATATGCATAATATTCTCCTTGAGGGAATATTCATATTAGTGTATGGTATTTTTGTATTAGAGCTGCAATATAGGGGAGATAGGAGGCATTTTCACAACCACAATAAATGTGTAATTTCGCAATGATATCAAATTGAAAGGAAATAATTTCTGCGAATTGACAAAACGTTTTTTTTATCATCATGATTTTTTTTTTTTGTAATACTTCGACATTTTCAGATATTGTCCAGATTTTTTTTTTGAAAACAGCTATTCCGATTCATATACAGTTATATATTGTACGAGTATACATTACTCATACATACATATAATCAATATATGTATACATTATATTTTTTATTTTATTATATTTATGAAAATAAATATGTAACATAGTAAAATAGTATTTTTCATTCTTTAAAATGAAAAACCATTGTTGAAATACTAATTTATTAATAAAAACAATTGACAAGGTGACGACCTTTAAGTTTAAATGCAATTTATCAATGAATTAAAGGGAATGAAATTAACTCAGTGATTTAATATAGAATGGTAATATCACAATATATAATATGATATGCTTTAGCAAACTCGTGCAATTATAAATAGAAAAAAATCTAATAATTTAGGATAAGATTAAAGATTCTATCTTTTCAGCAATATCCTCACAAACTGTGTTCGAGTTAAAGAACAGTATATAGGATAAAATCCATATTTTTTTTGAACGATTTAATAAGAAAGCTTATTAGAAGAAATTTTTAATATTTCTTAAAGAAAAGTAATTTCTAAATTACTTAATTTGAATATATTTTCGTATTCTATAAAGATCATTCTAGTTGGGGTTCTAAATATAAAGATCGTTTTTTTTTTTTTAAAAAAAAAAAACATTTTACAAATCTTCAAGTAAATTAAATTAATGAACTTTACATTATAAAACAATTCAAAGTGAATAGAACACCAATTTTATTGTAGGATATATAAAATGCACTTGTCTAATCAAATATATATATATGCGAGTAACAACTTTTGCCAAATGCCTTTAAAATTATATATATGCTATGTCTTCGAAATAGAATTATAATTGCTAATAAAAAAACTGTATAAAAGATGATGCTGTCTATATGCAAGGAGGAAACTAAACATCAACTTGAGATCTCATATTATCTTCTTCAATGCATAATAACCAAGGGATTAAGAATTTTATCTTCAAAGGATTTTAATTTGCGAATTCCAGGAACATCTAGGACTGTTGCATTAACTTTTATATATATACCGTTCTTAAAAATTCCAATTGGTGTACATTAATTTCATTTCCTTTATCATTAAATTCATTTCATTGAAGAAATGAATAAGAAGGGAAGATGAATAATTTGAAATATTTTAATTTTTTTATATTTAATAAAAATTTAGATATGGGATAAGAAATATTAACATGGGAAAGGTATATAAATATATTAAAGGGATAGAGTGAATTTAGAGGTAAGAGGAATAAATAGTAATTTAATTGTAATATTGATTTAAAACAAATGAATGAATAAAATTATTAAAATTAAATATCTAAAGGCTTGATAAATAAAACTAATATTTTTTATATCTATTTTATTTTATGTAATAAAATATTGTTTAAAAATGTTACATAAAATAGTTAATAATTAACTTTCAATTTGACCATTAATGACCACGTGGGTTCAGATAATTAAATTATTTGCGTCAGTAATCAATTTCAGCTGATCTGTCAAAAGGGTTAAAATTAGATATAAAACTTGATTGGTTTTGAAAGAAGTTGACGATTGTAAGGAGTAAAGAAATTATCAGATATAAATAAGTGGAAGAGTCTGGGAGATCTGGTGTCTGTGTTTGGCATAATCCTGAACTTCTCTTAAAAATAAATATAAAAAAGTTGTAATTTTCTTTAAAAGTTATTATTTTGTTAAAACTGAAACACATTTACCTCTGTCTATATATGTAATATATAGGGTATATGAGCACATATACCCTATATATTTTGTTAAAAGCAAAGTATGTTTAAAAAATTTTTAAATTGTTCTACAGTCATGAACGCTAAATTAGAAGGTAACTATTTTTTGATATTCAACTTTCAGTCAAATTTTGAAACCGGAATAACAAAAATGTTTGAAGGAAGAGTTATGTATCTTTTATTTTATTTACGTGTTGCATGTCTTTTTTCTATTGGAAACTAGAATTAAGATACAAATTGTCAGTGTTTATATGGCTAAATACCTATATTGTACTGAACTATTTTAGCTGGAGGATGCTCAGTTTTATCCAATTAAGTTAAAATATAAGCAAAGATAATTGAAAGCCATTATAGTGAACTATATTATAGTTTTAAAATGCATCAATCTCTTGTGATAAAATTTATTTAAAGCTGTCATTTAGTCAGAAATTTATTCTTGATACTGTGCCGGTCGGTTTTGTCTGTTCACATAACAAGATCTAGCATTTCGGAAAAAATACCTAGAGTCCAATCATGCGCAAGATACATAAGTCAGGAACATTCATGAACTCTGCCCTATTTTCCAGATCTATCAACTTATGAGCAACAATCCTGATGATATCGATCTAATTTTAATTCTCTCCGCCGGCATCGCACATCGGAGATACAAAGAGACTAATTTAAGTTTGATGATGGAACAGCTTAGATGAATTATAATTTGAAAGCAATTAAAGATAGTGACCTTTGATATTAATTATTTATTAGCGGGAGATCATCTGGTTAGTACTAGCATAAAATATTACATAAGATATTAATTTAACTAAAAGAACACAATGATTCTGAGATGTATAATATATATATATTCAAGATTTATTAATTTGACAAAACATAAATAAATGCGTGTCATTACTTATTAATCATTGGCCTCGTAAATCTTAGGTGACATTTGGTCATGGAGAAATAACATTACATTTTGTTTATCGATTATGGAATTAGATTTAATAAATAACTTTGTTTATAATTGCGGCTATGCCAATAATATATAATTCTAACGATGACTACAAGACTTAGCGCTGATTAGAAATATAAATTTCAAATACTACTCCACCCCCAGAAGGAACAAAACAAGCATTTAACCGATTTAGTGAACAATTATTATTTTTGGATGAAGCCTTAAATTCATACAAAATACATTTTATTAATATTTAGTTTATGGAGTGATAAACGTGTGTGGGATAGCTAATGTATATGTTAATAATAATGTCGTCGCAAAGACGCGCATTTAAGTAGTGGAAATACATTTGTTTAGCAAAATCACAACATTACGGCTTATGGATATTCATGGGTTTATTAGAAATACAACAAAAAGAGGCGGTGCATGGATGGTGGCATATTTATGTGATCCAGTCACAGATCCTAGCACGTACTTTAGAGAATTCATTTTGCGAAATAGACCGATATAAATCTGCGACGTTAGCAGAATCGGTTCATGAACGAAGAGCGGTCGGCTATGCATTTATTGGGCTGGTTTTTCCAGAGCTATCCCCATATAAAGCACGCACATATGACCAAATATGCCCCCAGGGGGTTAAAGCTTGGTTCTTAGACTTTGAAATAAACGATGGGGTTCGGCTTTGCGATACCTCCAGAGAAAAGAAGCACGAATATATATCATATAAGAATGAGGGTGCCCATATGCATGCAACAGTTGGAATAATAAAATATAGCTTTAAAGACGTTAATTAATTAAGGCCCATATATTAGGGAACATCCTGCATAATGGTACGACCTAATTGCTAAACAGACATGGATGATTTAAATTAATGAAACTATATAATTTTTAATATACAAAGATTCCCCTTTCCCCTTACTTTAATTTATCTAGAACTTCCCCACACTGTTTAATAAGTATAAATCTCGGTTAATAAATGCTATGATTAAAATAAATATGTTGATACAGAAACAAATGGGGTGGTAGTAATAACTGGGATAATACATAAAGTTACATATATAGAAAACATTTATGTTTAGAATTAGCACATTATGATTTAAAAGGGATAAAAGAAACATTTTTAGATGATGATCTGTTTTACTACAACAACTTTATAACATAATGAATTTGTTTTTACCAACTCGCCAGCACCTGCATAAGTCGTATAAGACTTGTTTTTAATTTAAGCTAAATTTAATCATCCGGTAAATGGTGGGAATAAAATAAAATAAATCTATTATATGCTAGCGAGTTGGAAAGTTATTGGCATATTTAAACACAAAATATATAATAAGAGAATAAAAATTATTGCCGCATGAAAAATAAAAATAACATATTAAAATAGAGGCTCAATGATAGTGGAGTTTAAGTTATATAGAGTTAGGATAAATTAGAAATACCTAATCATACATAATTTACGTGAGATTACATAGTAGAGCATCAGGATTATTATTATTATAGAAGGCTGAGGTTACGAAAGTCATAGCGGCTAGAGTTCTTTTACCTTTAATACATAGTGGCGGTCCTTGAGGCTTTGAATGTTCATCGGAGTTAATATACTAGATCTAGGTTTTGGAAGCAGGCACACAGGTAGCATTTTATTTATTTAATCTGTAGTCATTGGAAAGTTCATAGGCACGGGATCCGGAGCTTTTATTATGGGAACGAGCATGTTGGAACAGAGGGGAAGGTGAAATTTCCCCTACTCACTGCACATTGAATTGAAATTTAAACCAGCGTGGATTAGGTTTACCATCATTATTTTATGGTTGTCACTTTTTTGGATTCAAATCCAGCAGTATTTATACTCTTTTTCTTGGTGATGTAGTAGAGCATTTAGCTGCTGGACCTGAGGCAATATAAGCACTTTAGCAAAGTTGAAATCTGCTGACCAGATGCCTTTTGTTTAGTAAGTTTTTGGAAACAATGCAATCCTGTTACAAGTTTCTCGAATGATTGCTTTAAAATAAGTCTTATGATTTTAAAACAAGTTGGAATGGATAAAATTTCCACTAATGGATTTTTCCTTTACTATTACAAATTGTAACATTTTAATTCTAACTAATGGGCTTTTCTGGGTAATTGTTTTTGAGAAACTTCTTAAAAGATTTGTATCATTTTCTGACTGCTAATATTAAATATATTAATAATAAATTACATATATGAATTTTAATACACATGAATAATATGACTTTATTTATATGATTTATAAGCAATCTCCCCACACTGAAAAAATATATATATCCATTACGCACACATACACATTAAAATAACATTAAATATTTATTTGTTAAATTTATTTGCATTAAGATATAAATATATCTATGTCAGTTATTTTAAATGGTTAAGCAGAGGCAAAATATATATTAGTAAATATGTGTATGCACGTAAGGATGGGGTTTAAACATGGTTTGGTGGTAGGAGATTGTAAGTGGGCTGTGAAGCTCGATCTGAGCATCAAATCGACTGCTTCAATACTTAATATTGATGCTAAAATATACTCATGTTTAATAATGCATATTTCTAATATAATTTAGAAGAGATAAATATACTGCGCTAAACTAGGAAGAATAAAGTTGATCTGCTAAGCGTTAGTAGTGTTCAACTACAATGTATTGAATATGAGATATTCGTTATCCTATTCCAAAAAAAAACGGTTGGACAAAATATTGTAGACTACAATTAATTAATGATGAGTTTTCAAATGATAGTATATCTTAAAAGTTTATTGCTTATTCCTTGACATGAAATGAAAATAGCTGATTTTAGCCATGTGAAAAAACAGATAAAAAAATGAACTTTAAGAAAAATAATTCCTATCTTATGCTAACCAGTGGGAAGAGAAAGTTATTTGGAAATAGAATTTCATAATACTGTATGAGAAATAATTTTTTTTTAAAAAAAAACTGTTTTTTTAAAAAAAAAAAAAGAAATGCGTTCTTTTAAAGGAGAAAACAGAAATAAAAATCAGAAAGTAATATTATTATGAATTTAAACCTGGGATGCTAAAAATATTATCAGCTGAAGAATTTGTTTTTTCAATGCCAGCCTATCTTATTATTTTAATGTTTTAATATTTAGTATATCTTTAAAGAAAGAAAGTAATATGTCTTTGAAGAACTATTAAAAACATGTTTCATTTTTATTAGCAATCATTGTCATATTTATGAACATTTTACTAGGAGCTTCGAATACCGTCAAATAAATTATTTTTCAGTAAATTATCTTCATATCTGGCATGGAAAGCCAGTAGGGAGTTGAAACAATGAACTTAAGTTACTGTATTATTTTTTTATTTTTTGTTATTGTCTGTATTTTATTGGTTTTAAAAAAATAAGGAAACCGGAAAAATATTTATGCTATATATTTTGTTTTAAAATAGGTGTAACATTATTAGCATAAATATACTAGGTAAACTAATGTAACAATTTTAAGTTTAATGTGCTATAGAATAAGTAGATTGATATTCTGCTATTTTCAGGTAAATTATATGCTATTATTTATGTCTATTAAGCGTATTACAAATTAAGTTTATTTGATAATTTCATTCCCAGAGATTTAAATATTAGTCTTATCTTATTATATGTGGGATGTTTCATTCAGTTTTTATTCTAATTCAGCCAAAGAGGTTTATCAGAGAGTTTCCATTCATTTGTTTTATGAAAGCTACATTATTAATAATTGCAAATAATTTTATATGCATTAAGAATTGACATTCTCGCATTTTAATTTGCAATCTTTTAAAGTCCACGAGTCACAATATTTTTTAGTATTTAATATTTATTATGTGTGCATTGTGCCTTTGCCTAGAATTTTATATGCATTTAATTTTAAAGTATTTCTTATAGTAGTCGATTGACTCAATTTTGCTTTGTTGGTTCTTGCATTAGATATATGTGTCATTATTTTAAATTTCTTAGTGATAACTTAGTTAATTCATGTGAAGTATATATCTTGTCATTAGTTAGTATTTGTTAGCCTTATATAGTTAGGCTTTGTTAACTATTTTGAGTATGCTTTATGGAGTAGACAAGGTCCTCCATCCTTATTGTATTGCTTTTCCATGAATTGATAGTGCTTGTGCCCATAGAGGGTTATTGTATATTTTATAGTTGTATTTTTCTAATGATGATTATCACATTTCTTAGCATGGAATCCCATGAGAGAGGATCATGCTTTCCTGGTGCAACTTTCCTGTTCCTAATGCGCTGTAGACAAGGTCCAGGCATCTATTTTCTGCCTCAAAGTTAGATATATTTGAAAGCCACCACATTCTTATCCAGCTCTGTGGAGCATATATGTGTTCTTATATTTTTGGCCTATCATTCATGATGAATTAATGCTAAATTCCATCACAGTAGCTGATGTTGCATTTTGTTTTAGGTTTGTTATGACAATATATGCTTGTTTGAGGAACTTTGTTTCTTCAGATAGTGGTAGCTATTTTAAGGGCTCATAGGTATATCAATGTTTGAATTGTGTTGTTATGATAGTTTTATCATGTACAAGCCAACCAACAATAACCTATGTTTATTTTAAGTATGTTAAATTATGCATATGGTATAAGAGGCAATTCACACATACTAATTTTAATATGTTCATCCAGATTTTTCACCGCTGGATTTGTAAGTTTTTAGGTCGTTAATTTTAACACTCATTCAGGGTAGTATTTTATGTAGACAAAATTTATTAAAAAAATGTATGAATGAGCTCTGATGAATGAGTGGCCCATATATTTAATTTAATTTAAAGTTAGCTAAAAGATTTGCTTAATCATATCACTAGCTATAATATTAGTGATGTCAGTATAACTTGTGATAATATTTTTAAATATATGCTAAGTATGCTTATTCCAGCTTAGCATTTGTTAAGCTCAGGATTATAATTTTAAGCTTCTTATGTGTTATTCTGATTGTTAGATAACAATACTATATTGTTAATATGCTAATAATTATAATAAAGAAATAGAATTGTTATTATTAGATTCAGTTTATTTTAATTTAAGTTTTAAAGATTTGAAATCTGATTGTTTTAAAAGAGATTAGAATTTGGTATTAAATAGCCTTTGTTTACTATTATAGGTATTCATTATTTAGTATTTTGTTTATTAAAACAACACATTTAAAAGAATCTAGGATAGGTATTCAGAAATTGAAGCTAAAGAAATTGTTCATATTATTTTTATTTTATTTTGTAAGCCAAAATAAAATTTTAAACAAAGTCAAAATATTTGTAATAAAAAAGATTCTAGTGCCATAATGGCAATGCTTGTAGTAAAATTGATTGTAAATATTTTCTTTTCATTGTTTTAAATAATAAACATTATTATTATTATTTCAAAAGTTTTGTTGCTGTTTGCTTTACTTTTATATGAAAATATTATTGTCCTGAGTTTCACAGTTCATAAAAATTTTCAATCCAAAAGTTCACAAACATATTATAAAGTTTATAAAATATATTTTGATACTGGTTTGAATTATAAAACCATGCCAATTTAAGTGATTCTCAGATTGAATCACAGTAACAGATAATTACATTCTATCAGATACTTAATTAAATGCACATTTATAATTGATTTTGAATTATCATTATATCTTCTCAGATTGAAGATTCTGCAATATAAGATGTAGAAAATTAATGCCTCAGAAGAGTATTTATTATTATTTTAAAAGTGGCACATTATTTGACATTAGCTGCACATTGTTTATCATCATTCTTATTTTAGAATTTTATAATCCATCTGCATTTGAGGTCTTAAGTAGGTTGTTTGTGAGTATGGGGAAAGGCATCAAAAGTACCCTTGCCCTTTTCCTTGCTCGAGTAATATCTTGGGTAATAGGTCATTATTATTGTAAATTTAAATTGATTTATTAGATTATTAAGTTAATATTTGTTTTGTTTATTGTTCCATGATTGAACCATACGTAGTTATTCTATGGTCGGCCCAGATATCACTCACTTGTTTAATTATGTTAGCAATTTTTTAGTAGGCGACTTATTTAATCTTTTATTTTAAAACCCCTGAGATTGTTTGCTCTTGTTGCCTTATTAGTTTTACATTTAATGTGATACTCCTTCCAATCATAGTATCATTTATACTTATTCAGAGAGTGTGATTTGATGGTAGGCCGATTCCAATAACTATTAGCTAATGATTTTAAAAATTTATCTTTGTATTGCTTATTGGTAAATCATTAATATGCCATAATAATTACCTTTGCCTTAGTATTGGATTTGGTCTCTATTCGATCATACATTTCTGGATCATCATCTCTTCCTTTAAATTTATTGTAAGCCCACTGAGCTGAGTCGCCAAGAGTCTCTCTTTTCTCATCCACCCCTCTTCTACTCCTCTCCCACCATCCCTCCTCTTTCTCATCTCTACTACTCATTCATTATTTTTATCTCTCTTCTCTCCTCATTTCTCTCACTTCTTCCCCCATTTAATTTCATCTCTCTCCTCACCTCCATTTTTATTTTATCTTCTCTCTCATTTCTCATCCCTCATCTCTCCTTTTCTCTTCTCTCCTCATCATTTCTCCAGTTTTTATTCTCTTCTTCTATCCTTTTCTTTCACCCCTTCTCCCCCTCTCATCTCTCTCCTCATCATCATTTTCCTCTCTTCTCTCATCTCTCTTCTTCTCCTCTCATCTCTTCATCTCCTACTACTCATCATATCTCTTCTCTCTCATCTCTCTCTCTCTCTCCTCATCATCATTTCTTCTCCCATTTCTATTCCATCTCCTCTTCATTTCTTTTCTTTCACCCTCTCCTCCCCTCTTCATTTGTCTTCATTCTTTTCATAAGGTTACAATATACTTTCTATAAGTTACAAAATCTTTATATACGATCTTTTCAACTATTAAATCATGTAGTGTTATAAATTAAAAAAATATATCTAGTAAATAGAATATATTTTAAATATAAGATAGTAGAGATATAAATAATTCTTATATATTATAAAGTTTAAATTATTTATTTGTTAAAAAAATAATTATGTTTTATATTAAACTAAATGAAATCTTTAATTTATTTTATTTATTTATTTGATTTTATAAGATTAAACATTTAATATATAATCTTTATTGATTATTATATTAGCTTCGTGAAACCCATTTTAAAGAGTTAGTGAGATTTATTATTAACAGGCTGTCATTCTATTGTAATTATAATCGCACGCAAGACGTTATAAAATAAATGTTTATTATTACTCTAGTATATTGATAGGAACCACTGAAGAGAGTTGATTGTTAAAATTCCCTGAGTTTGAAATCTGAGCATAACAGTTAAATCAATTAAGGTGAAGATTGATTTGATATGGTTTAGATATAATTTCTATTAATAATTAAATTATAAATTATTTATTTGGAACAGATATAGTTTTATATTAAAATTAAATCACATCATTCATGGTGTTCTATATGAAGACCTTAAATCTGATTATAGTGAGATGCAACTGTCTTAACTTATCATATTGAGAGGGTGCATACCATTACATATGGCACGGTCAAGTGGCGTTCTGAATCATAGATTGCATATTGTTTGTATAGTGATACAAAATTTTGAGGGATAAATATTAATTAATAATAATCTCATATATTAAAGTACCTATTGTAATATAATGTATTGTAAATAAAATAATAAAGACTTGGAAAATTCAATAGTTAAAATTTAAATAAATAGATCACTTGCTTAAAAATATAATTTTAAAAATTAGGCATTGAAGTACGAACATATATATACTTTAAAAAGAAAAAGGCATTACATAAATATCCTGTAATAAATGATATATTATCATATAAGTAAAGTTATAGTTAAAATAAAGTTAGTTTTATGATTACGAGAAGTAATTATGAAATATTTTCTTCTAATATTGATAGTAATATAGAAATGTAAAGTGAGATACTTAAGCTGATGATGCTATGAATAGTATCAATGAATAAATAAATATAGATGTGTCTGAGGGTAATTCTATATTAAATATCCATGTTCCAGAAACTATGGATATTATTGACAAATCTATAGAAAATAAAACAAATGATATTAATCCATCATTAAGTCAAGTGATGTTAATGGTGCAATAAATGATGGAAAAGCTAAAAGCAGATTTGAAAGAGGGGATGGTAAATATAAATGCAAATATGAAAGCTTATTTTAAAGAGGAGCTGGTAAATATAAATGCCAATATGAAAGCAGAGATGAAAGATATGAAAGCAGATATAACAAATGAATTATCAATAAAATTAGATAATATAAAAATAGATTTAAAGGATGAGGTATCACAGATACAAATGAATATGAATAATGAAATTCAAAAAATCATTGAGGAAACAGATCTTAAGTGTCAAAAAAGATTTTTTGAATTTGAAACAAAGATAGAAAATAAAGTAGAAAACACATTTTTAGAAATAAAAACTGTATACAATCATCTTCAAATTGAAATATATGAAATCCAAGAAGAAACTGTAAAGGTTATAAATGAGAAAATAAAAGATGTCCACATAGAAATTAATAACCAAGAATAGAAAATTCAGTCTATGCAAAAAGATTTTCAATGTTTAAATGTGAAACAAAATTTGATTGATACAGATTTAAAATTAAATAAAGATAATATTGAAATATTATTAGAGAATCACTCGGATATATTTAATAAATTGGAAAATAAAAATATTACCGTAGATCAAATAATAAAAATTTTGAAGGATGAATTTGAGAAAGGAAGAAAAATAATGATTGAAAATTACACAAGCTTGTAAAAAGATTAAATTATATAATATCAAAGAAAACACTACTTCAGATAAATTTAATCAAATATTAGTAATAGGATAAAGGAAGATCCAAATAAAAAGGAACATCAAGATGAAATAGCAATTGAGATGGAAAACATGCAAAGGGAACAAAGTCATAATGGTAATATTAGTTATTCTATAGGAGACTTTGCTCACCATCACAGTCAACAATCTTCTATAAGTCTGCAAAAAGAAAATATTAACAATTCAAATCACACATTACAATCTAATGCTATAAATCAATTTGTAAAATTAAAAAATTCTCAAGGGTTTACAAATGAAGCTCTAATAGAGCATCTAAAAAGCTTAAATTTATATTTTTCAGTAAATAGTAATGTAACAGAAGGTGAAAAATTGATAATATTATATAGTCATTTACAAGGTGATGCTTTATCTTGGTGGGAATCATTATTTCAAATCCCTAAAACTTGCAAAGAATATCAAAAATTATTGATAAAGAATTTTTGGAATAATGATCATCAAGAATCACTGTTATATCAAATACTTCAGGAAAAATATAAAAATATGCCAGATGAAACTCTTACTAAGTTTTTTAGAAGACAAGTATCAAAACTGAAAACCCTTGATATATATCACTTTAGCTAAAATCACATTATTCATATAGTGAAACATAACTTACCTATGAAAATTGAGCAGTCTTTATTATTTTCTAATGTGTAAAATATCGAACAAATTATAGATATTTTAAATAATATAGGCTCAAATAATCAAAATATTAATCAAAACTATTTTGAAAGAAAGAAAGAAGATATTCAAGTAAATACTATCAATTATGAAAAAAAGAAAACATAAGATTTTTAATCATCCTCAAAGTAAAACAATGAAGATTGATGATAATGCAGAAGTTAAACTAAGTTCTGATACACATCAATTTTCAAAAAATTAACAGTATAGCATTTACTAGTGGTTCAAATAAAAGTAAAATAGGGTATAATAAAAATATACCCAAAACAACAGCTAAATTAAATTAAAAAGGGTCTTCGGGAACAGTTCCTCTCATCAAAGACCCATATTTAAAACGAGGAACAAAAATAAAATTTTAATTAAACAAATCACCAACATAATGAAATATTGACACAATGAATATGTAATCAATATGTATACATTATATTTTTTATTTCTATTATATTTATGAAAATAAATATGTAACATAGTAAAATAGTATTTTTCATTCTTTAAAATGAAAAACCATTGTTGAAATACTAATTCATTAATAAAGACAATTGACAAGGTGATAGATAACCTTTAAGTTCAAATGCAATATATCAATGAATTAAAGGGAATGAAATTAACTCAATGATTTAATATAGAATGGTAATATCGCAATATACACCTGCGTCTCGTTTTACGCGATAGATAGGTTCCTCAGAAAACACGCTCAAACGAAATCGCGCAAAAAGGTGGGATGCGGTCTGTGATTTTTCAAAATTCGCGTAAAAGCAAAGCACCAACGTAAAATTACTTTAAAATTCGCGCAAAAAAATAATAAGGAAATAAAATATGACTAATAAAAAATTTCAAATTTGAAAAAAAATGATACAAGACAAACTTTTTTTAACTATAATATTTAATTTTATTCAAAATAATATATTTTTATGCATAATTTACATTTTTTATACACATTTTAATTATTATCGATATTTGCCGAAAACACGTTCGTTTGCAAACTGAGGAAATACAACTGGCGCTAACTTCACACTCATGTTAGGTCAATGGATTTCTGGTGACAACATAATTAGTAATTAATCTTTGAAACGATTTTATTAATTGTTTTTGAACTTAGACTTACGATAATAGAAAGACATTTATTCACTGCTGGGAAAAATTTAATTAAAACTAACAACTAAAAATTAAATTCTTATTTTTGTCTTTAATTTTCAATTCCATTTAAAAGTCAAATTTCATTTCACTGCTATTACTCACCTTTTAAAAATAAACTTGTGGACACTAAATGATTAATAATTGATTACGTTCTTTTTTAAAAAGCAAAAACAGAAAGTGATTTAAAATGCAAAATTAACATGCACAATGTTTGAACAAATTTACATCATAATCTTGTAAAATTTAATATGTGTATACATAAAATGTGGAAATCATAATTTTAATTTTATTATTGCATAAAATCTTACTATTATAAAGCACTGAAAATATTGAAATTACTAAGATGAAAGTCGTATTCCAATAATGTGCTATTACTTCAATATAACGTAAGTGCGCGAAATTTATTATTTAAAGTAATAGCGCATTATCGGAGTTCGACTTCCGGTGAACTTCAAAATCGCGTAACTTCAAAATCATGTTAAATAAGTCCGCGTAAAAAGAGACCCAGGTGTATAATATGATATGCTTTAGCAAGCTCATGCAACTATAAATAGAAAAAAATCAAATAATTTAGGATAAGATTAAAGATTTTATCTTTTCAGCAATATCCTCACAAGGACTTATACCGTGTTCAATTTAAAGAACAGTATATAGGATAAAATCCATATTTTTGAACGATTTAATAAGAAAACGTATTAGAAGAAATTTTTAATATTTCTTAAAGAAAAGTAATTTCTAAATTACTTAATTTAAATATATTTTCATATTCTATAAAGATTGTTCTAGTTGGAGTTCTAAATATAAAGATCGTTTAAAAAAATTTTTTTTTTTACAAAAACTTCAAGTAAATTAAATTAATGGACTTTACATTATAAAAAAATGCAAAGTTAATAGAACGCCAATTTTATTGTAGGATATATAAAATGCGCTTGTCTAATCAAATATATATATATATGTGAGTAACAACTTTTGCCAAATGCCTTTAAAATTATATATAAGCTATATCTTCGAAATAGAATTATAATTGCTAATAAAAAAAATTGTATAAAAGAAGATGCTGTCTATATGTAAGGAGGAAACTAAACATCAACTTGAGATCTCATATTATCTTCTTCAATGCATAATAACAAAGGAATTAAGAATTTTATCTTCAAAAGATTTTAATTCGCAAATTCGAGGAACATCTCATTAACTTTTATATATATACCGTTCTTAAAAATTACAATTGGTGAACATTAATTTCATTTCCTTTATCATTAAATTCATTTCATTGAAGAAATGAATAAGAAGGGAAGATGAATAATTTAAAATATTTTAATTTTTTTATATTTAATAAAAATTTAGATATGGGATAAGAAATATTAACATGGGAAAGGTATATAAATATATTAAAGGGATAGAGTGAATTTAGAGGTAAGAAATTAAATTATTCTTCAATTTATATTTTTTTTATAACATGACACTACTTTTTTTGTACTAATGCAAGTAGTTTAATAACCATTGTTTATTATAGTTGAATAGATGATTAACGTTGGTATGAAATATATTTATATATTTTCTGTATTAACAATCATAAATTACATACAATCATTTTAACAGATGAAAATATTACATACAAATAAATTAAATTATTTTTGTATAATCTAATTATTATATGATAGTTTCAATATAGTAATCTTAATATTTAGATATACACCTGGGTCTCATTTTACACGATAGATAGGTTCCTCAGAAAACATGCGCAAAAATAGACGTAACTTACATTGAAAAAGGTGGAATGCGGTCTGTGATTTTTCAAAATTCGCGCAAAAAAAAAAAATAAGGAAATAAAATATGACTAATAAAAAATTTCAAATTTGAAAAAAAATGATACAAGACAAACTTTTTTTAACTATAATATTTAATTTTATTCGAAATATATTTTTATGCATAATTTACAGTACAGTAATTTACATTTTTTTATACACGTTTTAATTATTATGATTTTCTGGTGACAACATAATTCGTAATTAATCTTTGAGACGATGATTTTATTAATTGTTTATGAAGCTCGCGATATCGTTGGAATTTAAGAGCACGTTAATGATTAGTGTCATTAATAAGAAAATAATAATTAATTACGTTCTTTTTTAAAAAGCAAAAACAGAATGTGATTTAAAATGCAAAATTAACACGTACAATGTTTGAACAAATTTACATTATAATCTTGTAAAATTTAATATGTGTATACATAAAATGTGGAAATCATGATTTTAATTTCATTATTGCATAAAATCTTACTATTATAAAGCACTGAAAATATTGAAATTACTAAAATGAAAGTTGAATTCCAATAATGTGCTATTACTTGCAATATAACTAAGTGCACGAAATTTATTATTTAAAGTAATGGCGCATTATTGGAAATCGACTTCCGGTGAAACACGAATCCCGTAACTTCAAAATCATGTTAAATAAGTCCGCGTAAAAAGAGACCCAGGTGTATATATTGTGCCCTTTTGTATGGGTCTTCATAAATTGTTATATCAATCTGTTTAAAAAATTTTAAATTTAAGATATATTTAGCTATATGATGTTAATTTTGTTAATAACAATCTTTCAAAAAGTGTAATTCAAATAATTTGTGAGTGTTTGATATGTGAAAATTGTGCTGATGTTTGAGGGAGACGTTTCAATAAAGATGATAATAGTATGTGGTTGGGAAAACTGGCCATAATTAATACTGCATTAATAAATTTAATAAATAAATGTTTAAAGCTAAAAGTTTTTAAAAAGACAAGTTAAAATTAAATGCATATATTTATTGTTGATAAAGATTAATATTTAATAGGTGTATATAAATATTGTAATAATTAGTAGTACATAATAGAAGATTAATATTTGATTTTAATAATATCGAATTATTATTTTAAAAGTTGTTATAATATATTGTTTATTTTAAAAATATTTATTTTTAAAAATGAAATTGTTAGTTTATTTTTAGATTATTACAAGCGTTTGTATCTGTGTTATAAAACAGATGTTAGTTAGACACATACACACATGCTTGTGAGTTTTTTTAGTAAAGTTGCCAAAACTATTTTAAAATTCTGTTATAAAAATTATAAGTATTATATTGGCTATCACGAGATAAAAATAAAGATAATTAATGTGAAACATTAAATCTAATTTTTAAAATACTGCTTAAAAACATAATGAATAAAAATAGACTTAGTTTGTTTATAAAAATAATCTTATAAAAGTTAAAAGTGAAATAAAGTAAGAAAGTATATTTTAAAAAAAAAATGTTTAATGAATTTAAATAAATGATAAAGATTAATTTAAGAATTTAATAATGTAATAAATAATAAATATTAAATAAGTCATTATTTATTTTTAATTCTGTATTGTTGGTAAAATATGTAAATAAGCTAGCAAGTTGATTGTTTAATTTACCAATCAAGTGGGGAGTTGATTCCGGTATAAAACCAAGGTTCAATTGTTCGGAGGGGATTATGATTGTAATTTTTAAAGTAAAGTGTGCTATTAGAAATAGCTAAGTAAAATTATAGACGCTCTCGTAGTCATTTTAAAATTATAAGAGAGTGGTTTTAAATAATTTATAAAAAGTTTTACCGTCAAATATGCAGTGCTAATTTAATTATAGTTTCCTATTGATCGTCTCTATCGAAGCTCAATTTACTATCAAATAGTCATGAAGACATCATATAAGGATAAAATGTATTGGAGACTTTATACTAAAAATATAACAAACGCTGGATTAACTAGGAGAATTACTAGATGGATAAAAGTAATATGTAGGACATTATATAAATTTAAAAGTTAATTGTAATTAATTTTTATAAAGACAAATATTTTAAAGAAAGAGAAATACTTCTTTATGAAGAAAGTATTTGTAAATTATAAATTTAGGTATATATCTTAGTAAAGATATGGAAATTAACAGTAATTGTATAAATACTTGCCTGGTGAAGTCTTTGTGGTTCAAAAGACTAAATTTTAATAGTTTTAAAAAGGCAAATAAATTGGAAGTTTAACTGGTAAAGAAATACCTATAAATAAAATTATTATATTAATAAGGTCTGAACGCTGGTCGTACAGAAGAATTAAAAAAATTAATCTTACCTAGATATTTGTTAAGGAATGCGCAAATAAAATATACGTGGATATCCAAGTCAATTTAGAATAATTAAATAAGAATTTATAAACTATTGACTAATTCTAAAGATAATAACTTTTAAATATTTTAAAGAAAGAGAAATACTTCTTTATGAAGAAAGTATTTGTAAATTATAAATTTAGGTATATATCTTAGTAAAGATATGGAAATTAACAGTAATTGTATAAATACTTGCCTGGTGAAGTCTTTGTGGTTCAAAAGACTAAATTTTAATAGTTTTAAAAAGGCAAATAAATTGGAAGTTTAACTGGTAAAGAAATACCTATAAATAAAATTATTATATTAATAAGGTCTGAACGCTGGTCGTACAGAAGAATTAAAAAAATTAATCTTACCTAGATATTTGTTAAGGAATGCGCAAATAAAATATACGTGGATATCCAAGTCAATTTAGAATAATTAAATAAGAATTTATAAACTATTGACTAATTCTAAAGATAATAACTTTTAAATAATTTTTCTTAAAGAAATGAATCCGGATCCTATAAACTATTTTAATTTTATTTTGTTTATGGTGGAACTGACTTTTATTTTTTATTTTTTTAAAAAAAAACGTTTTCATTTTTTCATAAAAACTTTTAAAACACGTGATGTACCGGAAAAGGAAGTAATGTATTGTGAAAGTTTGTGCCTAGGAAAAAGAACAATTATGGGTGAAAGAAGACACCGTTGGATTTTATGTAATATGTTTTTTTTTATTTATTAACTAACATAAATATTTAATTAATTATTGATTTGTTAAAGATAGGAAAGGTACATTTACATTTAAAAAAATAACTAAATATTAATATAACATTTCATTGCATAAAGTTTATTTTTATAATTATACGACACGTAATATTTTAAAGAATAATTGTTGAGTGTAAATGTGAAATTATTTTTGTAAAACTATAATCCTGGAGGACATCGTATGGCGGACTGTACATTAGAGTATCATTTATGGTAAAAAATTATATAATAATAATAATTTGATGTATTTTGATATGTTTTCTTTAGATCAACCAAATATTATTTGATTGTTGAATGAATGTATAAATATTTAAATAATATACACGCATAAGATTAGTAATAACAGTTTTATTTTAATATGCATACTTTGAATTTATGATGTAAATTTAATACAACGTAATATGAGAAATCTAGAAACAATTTTATGATTCTTTCGTGGATAAATTTAAATGTTTCTGTTATAATATTAGGAATGAGATTTATTATATTAGTATAAGTTATTATTTTTCTTTTCAAGTTAGTAAGAGATATAGAAATCTATATTTTATTTTTATTTTATTAGATAAGTTAAGTTAATTTTACATAGAAGTTTATATTTTGATTGATGGTTTATCGGATAAAGATGATGAGGTATAAGAGAGTTTGGATAATTATTTTTTTTTTTTTTAAAAAAAAAATTGGTCATCTGTTTTTCTGAAGTTGAATAAGGTTAAAATGATATTTGTAAATAGAAGTTTATTAGGAAGGAATAGGAATAACAAGTTAAGAAGAGTAATAGTCTAAATAGAAAAGAATCATAGAATTTTATTTAATATAATACTTTATAAAATTGGTAATTGTTAAATAATTTTAAAGATTATTTTTAAAAGAACATATACGTATTGCATATTTTGGTAAGACATGTAGTATGAAATTACATTAGAATGAAATAAATAATTATAATCAATAATTATTATATTACAAAGTTATATCAGTTTATACATTATTTGACATTGGAGTAATGCTAATAGTAAATGCAATGCATATTAGTACATTATAATATAAATAGCAGAAATACTTAGGTGAAGTAGCATTTTAATTATTAACGTTTGTTTATTTACATATGCTACATTTTTAGGATATTTTACATAAAACTTTCTTGTATTAATTGATGACAAAATGATATCTATTAAAATTTAAGTTCATCAACTTAATTAAATGTTGTTGATAAAACATTTAAGGAATGTATAAATTATTTATTTATGATTATGGAAATAGTAACAGTGTAAAAAAAACTTGTATTATTATTTTTTCTTATTTTTTATTTTCTTTGGTTTCCATTTTTAATGTAAATAGTGTAAATAAGTTATTGGTTAAAGTTGATGTAAATAAATTTGTTAAGTTGTTTTAAAATGTGTCGAATTCATTATTTTACACCACAGCATTTGACAACAGATAATTTGAATAAACATAATATTTGCACAATATGAATTTATTATTATTATTATTTTAGAAAGAAACACAATATTTTCTTAATATAATTTATAGAAATTGATTGACATTAACATATAATATTATAATGGTCAGAAAGTAATTATAATGCATAATATAAGAGTATAATATTATTTATTGCCACAGATTGTTAAATTATAAGAATTTAGTATATTTTAAAATTAAGATGCTATATGGAAATGAAAGACATGTATATGATTTACTTATTGTCTTAATGATTAATAGTATAATAAAATAGATAAGATTAAGTTATACACTAAAGATTATTCTTGTTAGTATTATTGGAGTAAGTTAGGTGTATTTAGGTTTGATATTAAATCCCTTATCATTCCTATCTGCACGAATTATTATTACTTTAAGATAATTAGAAGAACCTGAGATTATTTAATTATATTTTTCCTTAACAAAAGATTGAGATTTATTTATCTATTATTATGAAAGGTAGTTAATTTATAAAAGACATAAGAGTGCTGTAGATGTAGTAATGAAATAATAAAGATGTAATTAGTATTCTTATGCCATTGAAATAATGTCTTGGAAAGACATTGGTTCAATGTAAATTCAATTACCAATTGTAACTTCACTTCACAGTCTCATGATTTTAGTAAATACTTATTTAATTAGTAGATGATATTGAACTATATTAATTTTTGATAAGTTATAATAAATTTGATAAGATATAGTATTATAAAAATATATTAAAAATAGTTATACATATTTTAGTTAAGCATAACGATTTAATTGAGCTAGTCATATTTTAAGTTATATCATATTTCGAGAAGTGAGGGTACAATATATATTATATAAGTTACAAAATCTTTATACACATCTTTTCAACTATTAAATCATGTAGTATTATAAATTAAAAAATATATCTACAATAGATAAATAGAATATATTTATATTTTAAATATAAGATAGCAGATATATAAATAATTTTTATATATTATAAAGTTTAAATTATTTATTTAGTAAATAAATAATTATGTTTTATATTAAACTAAATGAAGTCTTTATTTAATTTATTTATTTGATTTTATAAGATAAGATTAAACATTTAATACATAATCTTTACTGATTATTAATATATTAACTTCATGAAATCCATTTTATAGAGTTAGTGACATTTATTATTATTACTCTAGTATATTGATAGGAACCCCAGAAGAGAGTCAATTGTTAAACTTCCCTGAGTTTGAAATTTGAGCATAACAGTTAAATCAATTAAGGTGAAGATTGATTTGATGTGATTTAGATATAATTTATATTAATAATTAAATAATAAATTAATTATTTGGAACAGATATAGTTTTATATTAAAATTAAATCACATCATTCATGGCATCCTATATGAAGACCTTAAATCTGATTATAGTGAGATGTGACTGCCTTAACTTATCATATTGAGAAGGTGCGTATCATTACAATGTTTTCAGTTTTTGTTTCTTTTTTTTTTTTTTTTGGTTTAATTTTTTATAAAAAAAAGTACGTTTATTAGCATTTCTATTGACAATCCCAGCATATTCTGCAATCACTTGCTACATTTTTGGAGGGAAAATTTTTAGTAGAGTTCTCCATTTTCTATGGTAATATTAAATGTTTTGATTCAAGGCAACAATTTCTGTTATATATTACATGGTAAGTATCACTTGAGTATACTTAATGTGTTTTTATAAATATTATTTAAAAAGCAAAATCATTTGCTGTTTGTTTAGTAACATTTTTTTTTGTGTAATGATGTGTGATTTCATTAAGATCACAAATCACTTTTTTTGGGAATCTTGTTCTTAAAAGTTATTAGTGTGAAAGTCTTACAGATAGTTAATGTGTTTTTATAAATATTATTTAAAAACCAAAATTATTTATTGTTTGTTTAGTGCGTATTTAAACTAACAATTTTTTTGTGTAATGCTGTCATTTCATTAAGTTAGCAAATCACAAGTTTTTTTTTTGATTTCAAATGTCTTTCTTAAAGTTATTAGTGTACAAGTTGCACATATTTGAATATCTTGTTTTTTAAAAATCAAAATCATTTACTGTTTGTTTAGCGCATATTTAAACTAACAATTTTTTTGTGTAATGCCGTCATTTCATTAAGATTGCAAATTACATTATTATGTTTTTACTTTTAGTTATTTTTAGTCCTTTAACACGGAGCATGTATTTGACCTATTGCATCTTTTCACATTCGTATCAAACCCCTCCCCCTGATAACTTTGTAAATTTTGCCAAAATATCATGTACAAGGTCTGGGTACACATTTTTTGCCAAAAAAGTCATGTACAAGATCCATAAACACGTTATTTTGGTCAGATCCCAAGATTACAAAGTTATCAGCGGATTGATACAAATGTGAACGGGTGCAGTGGGTCTAGCTCTAATACAAAGTACTTACTGTCTATTGTGCTATATGTGATAAATTGATAAATGAATAAAGAAAAATGCAAACCACATTCTTTAATTTGAAATTATATGTTTAACAAATTTATTCACAATTATTACAATTTTTTCAATGAGAAATTATAACAAAAGCCATTAATTTATTTCGATATCTATGACTATTTTTTGATCAATACGGTTGATATTTTTTAATCAAATCCCTCTTTACATCAAAGAGTAATCATTTAATATCAGTACTAACAAAAAGTTTAAAACTTGTTATTATTTATGTATATACTTGCTTGTTAATTTAGTCTTTAGTAAAAATCATAATTCGTTGTCTCCAACATATTTATTCATTAATTCATATTAACAATGTGGCGGGATCTAGGATCCACTCTTTTCTATTATGATTTGTTTCTATAATGATAGAAAAGACTATTCATGCTAGAAGTTTTTAATCATATATATTGAAAAAACAAAAAATAAATGAAAAACTGATTAGTATCAACAAACAAGTAATAGTGTAACTGTATACCTAGAACCCTGGTCATAGTCAAATTCATCTGCAAGTTCATGATTGATCCTATATTTTATTTCAATTTAAAATTAGGTTAATAATTTTATCCCCCTTTCTGATATCTCAAGAATTTATATTCTCCACCAACCTAAAGTAAAGAAAAGAAATAAAAAATAGATACATAAAGTTAATTGTATAAGGTCAACCTAAGATAAATCAAGAGTCTGTAAAGGAAAATGTCTTAAAAGGATTGTGGGTCCTTATTGCTACAGTTCATGATCCAATTGTTTGGGTTTGAATGTTCTAGAACAGTAGCGGCGAATATTACATGTGTGTGCCAAAAATGTTCAAAATAATATTTATTGAACGATTGACTTGCCATACAGTTATTAAATCGAAATATAAACAACTTAATTATTATTATTTTTTTTTTAAGTTTATAAAACAAAGTAATAATAATAACAATAATAATTAAACAAAATTTGTAAATAAGCTAAATACAAGTGACCAATATTTATTTAGAACAGCACTAGTTGAATAAAATGTAATACTAAAGAATTAATAGTAATTAAAACAAAATTTTGGAAATAAATATAAAATCAACATAAATAGATATTATTTAATAAGATTTTTGTTGTTGTACATTGGATGTTAAATATTTTATATCTGGTTGGTTCATATTTTGTCATTTTTAATAATGTACATGCTGAACAAGATTCATCGGTCATTCTATTTCTTGAACTGTCTTTAATTAAATTTGTTTCTGAAGACAGTGATTCACATGTATATGTAGAGGAGAAAATTGATAATATAGGCTTGCTAATTTTTTTAAACAATTAAATGTTTCAGGAATAGCTTTCCAGGCAGTCAGTAGTTCCTTTCATCATTCTTTTTACATATATTCAATAATCAATTATTTTCCATTGTTTGTAACTCATTCCCCAAGTCAACAGATTTCTGTTTGCATATAGAACTGGATTAAAAATCGACTGATTGCATTTCTACATCTTTCAAATTAAGCCACTGAAAAATTTCTAACTTGAGACTATACATTGATATTATGTCTGAAAGTAAAATAAATTTTCATATTTTTGAATGTTGTCTGAACTACGTAAACTTAAAGAAAATTCATCAATTATCGATTAAATAATAATAGCACAAAAGTCTTGCATTCATTTTACTTGATCTGGCTTCTCATGAGATTTTTAAATCGGTCAAGAACTGTTTTTAGATTTGGAAAATATTTGAAGGTATAAGAAATAACATCACAGTTGAAAATTTTTAATTTAACTTCAAATGCTTTGATCAAATCAAACATGACAATAATTGTCTTATTATAATATTACAGTTTCATATTTAATTCATTTAGATGTGAACACATATCAGTAAAAACATTAATTTTGAAAGCCATTCAACATCTATTAATGATTATATTTTTAAAATGATTTTACACCTGGGTCTCTTTTTACGCGGACTTATTTAACACGATTTTGAAGTTACGTGATTCGTGTTTTACCGGAAGTCGACCTCCGATAATGCGCCATTACTTTAAATAATAAATTTCATCGCACTTACGTTATATTGAAAGTAATAGCACATTATTGGAATTCTACTTTCATCTTAGTAATTTCAATATTTTCAGTGCTTTATAATAGTAAGATTTTATGCAATAATGAAATTAAAATCATGATTTCCACATTTTATGTATACACACATTAAATTTTACAAGATTATAATGTAAATTTGTTCAAACATTGTGCGTGTTAATTTTGCATTTTAAATCACATTCTGTTTTTGCTTTTTAAAAAAGAATGTAATCAATTATTAATCATTTAGTGTCCATAAGTTTATTTTTAAAAGGTCAGTAATAGCAGTGGACACAATTAAAAATTAAAATCTGATTTTTAATTGTAATTAACAATTTAAAAATTACTTACGGGCGACTTGAAATTAATGTGATGTAAAACAAAATTTGATTTTTAAACGGAATTGAAAATTAAAGACAAAAATAAGAATTTAATGTTAGTTTTAATTAAATTTTTCCCAGCAGTTAATAAATGTCTTTTTATTATCATAAGTCTAAACAATTAATAAAATCATCATCGTCGTCATCAACAGAAAACCATTAACACAATATGAGAGTGAACTTGGCGCTAGTTGTATTTCCTCTTGTGAGAATAATTGCTGAGATATTCTTGACTTCGTTTAAGGAGAAGCCAAATACATCACATCACAACATGAGAATCTGATTTTTTACTAGTTTGCAAATGAACGTGTTTTGGGGCAAATAGCGATAATAATTAAAACGTGTATAAAAAAATGTAAATTACTGTACTGTAAATTATGCATAAAAATATATTATTTTGAATAAAATTAAATATTATAGTTAAAAAAAGTTTGTCTTGTATCAATTTTTTTCAAATTTGAAATTTTTTATTAGTCATATTTCATTTTCTTATTTTTTTTTTTTGCGCGAATTTTAAAGTAATTTTACATTGGTGCTTTGCTTTTGCGCGGATTTTGAAAAATCACAGACCGCATCCCCCCCTTTTCAATGTAAGTTACGTCTATTTTTGCGCGATTTCGTTTGCACGTGTTTTCTGAGGAACCTATCTATCGCGTAAAACGAGACCCAGGTGTATTATGTAAAAACAGTCTAATTTCTTCTACACTTTCAATGAATCTTCAAAGAACTTTACCTCAACTTAACCATTGGTCATTATTGTACTTAAGTAAATCTTAGTATACAACCATTGGTCATTATTGTACATAAGTAAATCATAATATACTGAGTTTACCTTACATAATGTGTAGATATAAAATTGATTAATTTAGTCACAGTGTTCCTAACATCATCCAGTGATTTAAAGCTGACCTTCTTGCATAAAACCTGCTGTTATTATAATACAATGAAAACCCAAAATTGAATGTCCAATACGGTTGGTAAATAAATTGAGAAAACCATTTTCTTTTCCAGTCGTAAGCACCATCTGTAGTTACTAATACCATTTTGGCAACATGAGGTTAAGCTGATCAAATCTTTGTTATTATTCCCAACACAATAGCGAATAAAAATAGCCAAAGGAACTAACCCATTTATGTCTAGACTTTCATCAAGGCAATGAGAAATTAAACTAGAAAATTTTATCTCTCTTTCTTTGTTGGTAAGTTATGTTGTTAGCCATTTGCAAGATTTTTTCTTTAACTGTATTTCTAGCCAATGATAAATTTTTTATGCTCTGAATAATTTTGCTTTGTTTTCAAAATCTTCAAAAAGAACTGCTGCACATTCCACACTTCATATGTTCTCTATCATTAAAATATTTTCCCATGTTTGGCAATTACATTTAAAATTTAAAAAAACCTATCAGCAGTTATATTAGAATGATTTTTGATAAATTTCATTATAGATGATTAAATATTTATATTTTTAAATGCTTGGGCAATATATTCTTTTTATTCGTCTTTACTTTTTTCACAGAGCGCTTTATGATATGTCTGATAAAGCTGTTTTATCGATGAAGTTCTCAATACTAGTCCCGAATATAAAACAGATACTACCCTGGTACCTTTGTTAATCATTCCATACTCATCAGTCCACCAATTTTGAAATTCTCTACTGTTTGATCATTTTAATTTTTTATTTTCACTAATCATATTAATATAATGCTAACAAATTTATTTAAACTAAATTTAAATGAGTTTTAATAATTGTATAAATCAAAGATTTATTATATGCTAATATATATTATTACCTTTACATTTCACTTTTACAGCAAAACTTCAAGCAAAAAAAATAATTGGTCGATGGCCTTGATTATGCATTTCATTCCTTTGTTCCTGATTTTGATTACGTTAAAAAAATGAATGGTATCAATATGTTTAAATAAAAAAAGATTAAGATGGGAAAACATTTTATTATTTTTACTTTATATTTGAAATAATTTATTTCAAAGAGTTATAAAATATTTTACTAGAGTTTACTTTCTTGTTTTATTAGAATCATTTGATAGGTTTATAGAATATGATACCACAGTATACCAGCACAACTTTATTTGATATAAAATATAATTTATTGCTTCTAATCAGGTCAGAATTCAATTGTAAATTGAATTATAATATATTATATTTATTTATTTTATTGTTAGTTGACAGTAAATTTTTATTAGTACAGATTTTAGCAACAAAAAGAATATTAAAGAAAATTATAATATATAAATTGTTTGTGTTCCAGTAAAAAATTCGAATGTGCCATCTCTGGCACAACGTGCCATAGGTTCACCATCACTGTTTTAGAATGTACATGATGGTGATCAGAATTTCTTCATTATAGCATGCCTTGAGTTGTTAACTTTCACTAGTAAAGTTGGTAGTGCAGAGATGACTAGATGCTCTTTCAAGTCAAATTCTGTTTTGGCAGTTACAGCCCCATGAGGGATTAGTCTCTTTCCATGAAGTAACTTTACACTTAGCAGCGTATGGTTGTATCTGTTTCTGTATATGTAGTTGATCAGAGTCCTTGAGTTTGTTGAATAGTAAAATGTTGATTGTTGGGAATTTCAAGTTATATTTAGTGTAGCTCTCCAGTTAAAGATTGAAAATATTCTTGAAGTATCGAATAAATTTAAAGCTATTTCTGAAATTTGTAATTTAAATTCTTTTAGCTTGCTGACTTTAAGTCTGTCTGCTTTTATTTAAGCTCTTATTCATCTTCAGTGAGGTAGTCTCATTTATAGTTTTACTCTGATGGCTGCAGACCTTTCTCTTCAAACAATGAGTTCGATTTGCCGCTTACAAAGTAGGTTAGTCAGCAAGAGTTTTTGATCTGATTTTTGACAAGGTTATTTGTGTATATATACCGCCAATCATCAAAATGAAATTGTTCTTTTAAGTGTTAATTTGACTCTTTTAAATAGCGAGTTCAAGTTCATGCATTGAGTTGATTATTTATATGTGTTGTGATTTATCTATATGTTGGATTAATAATAATAAAAAGTTTATTATGTCCTTCCTTTAAATTTTTGCGATTTTCTCATGTCTAAATCTGATCACCTTTTTTCTTATATTGTTGTAATATGTGAATATTAATCAAAAATTCACATGCAAGTTTTTATAATGAAGGTAAGTATCAATATTTAAGTTTTATATGTTTAGTTTGGGTTATGGATTTTATCACACATTTGTTTATTTTTTTAATTATATAAACTATTAAGTATTTTTTCATAGAAAATGCTTATGAACATTTTTAGTTATTAGGGAATACGTTTTATTTGGGTTATATTTTCTTTATACATATAACTTTATATTATATATAGAAAATATTGCAATGATTATAAAATTAAAAAATTGCTTGTAATACATTATAACAAAATTCTTTTCTCCCATTTAGCTATCAATCTATTTTGGGGATGTGATATTGTTGTACAATCATTTCTTCTACATTGTATGTTTATGATGTATCAATTTACTAATACATATTTGGTAAATAGGATTGGTTCTTGCTCTCCCCTTTCTGCCTGTCTTTTTTTTCTTCTTCTATCTGTATGTATATATATATTCATTTACCCATTAGTCAATCAATTTGCATCCCTTTGTAATATATAAATTATATTATCTCACAAGCAAAACAGCAGTTCTAAATGAAATCATTTTAATGTTTTTTTTTTAAAAATAGATATTTGAAAATACACATTCATCAAAATAAACAATGATTAAATTTTACCTAATGATTTATTAATAAATTGAAACTTATTTTCAAATATATATATAAATTTTTTTTAAAAAAAAGTATAGGTAATAAGTATTTTTCCTGTTGTTTCATTTTATATGAGTCAGTGATTTGTTCTAATCTTCTCTTATCATCAATTTATTAATCCAGTTATTTACTATTTTTAGCATTCAAATTTTATTAAATAAATGTATTATACATATAGAGTGAGTATATGAGCACAGACTTTCACGTGACCCACCACTCTCCACTCTATCTCATGACACTGATTCACTTGAACACATATATGTTGAAAAGATAAATACTCACCAATATACGTATTTCATGCTAAATCAGCACCATCTCTACACATATATTCTTCCTATAAGTGCTCAGATATATATTAAGATAGCCAATCTTCATACTTTAATATTAAAGTATGAAGATTGGCTATCTTAATATAGTATGAAGATTGGCTATCTTAATATATATCTGAGCACTTATAGCATATATGTGTAGAGATGATAATCTGGACCAACTGATGATTGCTGGTTTAGCATGAAATACGTATATTGGTGAGTATTTATGTTTTCAACATATATGTGTTCAAGTGTATCAGTGTTATGAGATAGAGTGGAGAGTGGTGAGTCATGTGAAAGTCTGTGCTCATATACCCTATATATTACATATATAGACACAGGTATATAATAAGCTTATGATTTAGTTAAATAAATGTATGTGGAATTTTAAATAATCTACGCTTTATTAAATCATTTGAAATACATTAACATCCTTGTTATACATATTTTAAGCTGATTTACTTTAATACAAGCCGTATATCCAGCTATGTAAAAGCCGATCGTTTTCGTAATACTTGTGTTTTTTTTTTTTCCAGAAATATTACAAAAACATAAGTATTATGAAAAGCTTTCTTTTTAAAAACTCAAAATTAAATGTATATATGAAACTATAGCATCTATTTTTTCCCCTCACTAAATATCACATTTTAAACGTGAATTTATGTACTTTAATCACGTTTTCTATTCAGTTCTGTATAGCAGTTAAAGCATAAGTACTGATTTTTTTTTCTGATCGTTTTTTTCATTCAAGAAGTTTTAGTCTGTTATATCTGCACTTACGACTGTGCCAATGTTATATCTGCAAGTCATACTGCGCGGTCAGCAAATAACATACAATTCCCACGCTGTTCTTTTCCAAGTGCTCTCCAACGAATTGGTCTGCAATGAATGCTCTCCAATGAATTGGTCTGCAACGAAGCTCTTCAACGAATGCTCTGAATATCTCCGCTGTGGTCTCTTTCAGCTACACCCGTGAACTACATTTGCACTGGGCGCTGGTCATTAACCGCAAGCACTAACACAAGATATCTCTACTGATACTGTCCACTACTCACTACTGCGTGACTGCTCTCTACTACTCTATATTACACTGCCATCTCTGTGTATTTGTTACACCGTCTTTTATTGCTTGCTGATAACTGTAGCAATTAATACACCGTCCAATAAGGTATCGTCTCTTATCCAGAAATATTTGCAATCAGCAAATATCTCTTGGAATAGTCGATCGCCATTACGTCAATGTCTTAATTAAATTCCACAGCTATCAGCACACGATCTAAAACAACCTCTCGAATACATTCTAGTTTTTTCTGGAGTGCACAAACATGTCAACCATTTTTTACAAAACACTACATATTCCATATATCTTTTGTAAAATACCATTTGCAGAATTACTTGCTTTGAATAAAATATTCGTAATCAAATTAAGCCTATTTAAATATAAGGAAGGAATTACTTCTTTCGCATAGAATGCTTTGTAAAAAAAATATAATGGCAGAACAAATAATTTTTCTTCTTCAAAAGCACACTCTCTAACAAAGAAAATTTAACATCATGTGGCAGTGTTACAGACATTTAGGGAATTTATATATAGGATATCATGTTTATATATATTTTAATAAAAAAAGTTAAAGAAAAACTATTTTCATTTTTGTTTCGAAAGTTTGTTTTTTAAATTCAGTCTTATTAATTATTAAAATGCTGCTACTTCTTGTTCGATCAATTTTCAAAAAGTCAGAGTAAAGACCAGAAAGTTATTAGAAATTATAAATTAGGAACAATTTAATAAATTATTCAGTGAATTACTATTTATGTAAAGTCACAACTTAATTATTAAAATGTAAATCTAAACATCCAGTTCTTAATATTTTCAAATTAGTAGGCATATAAAACATAGTATATATAATTTTAAAGCAGTAATTTCGTTTAAAACAATCTGTAATCTGAAAAATAAAATGTCAACATTGCCAAAAAAAAAAAAAAAAAAAGAAAGAAAAACAATAATCAGAAATGAATAATCACAACCAAGATGCCATTTAAGCTTTCTGGGTAAACAAATAAATTTAGGGGAAAAAAATATTTTCAATGCAAGTTTAAGACAAAATTAGTTAAAGAAAGAATTGCAAAATGACAAAAGACTGGGAATGAAATTAATTATTTTTGAATCCTTTATAAATTTTACAAGTACAATATTTAAATTGTAACTATACAGAAGGTAAACAAATCTCCACATCAGCGTTGTTTTTAAACAAAATGATAATACTCATGCCTTAGCCACAAGATAAAGTTTTTAAGGAAATAAGAGTGACTGTCTTATTTTCAAATTCACGATATGAGTCAATCTTAAGTGTCTAGAAGTGAGAGCGTGAATATATATATATCATTCACTCATTTCTTAATTTAATATTCTTATTGGCACTTATGAAATATTAAAATTTACTTTGTGCCAATATTAGACAATGTTAAATTATGTAATACTCTATAAATTTTACAAGTGCAGTGTTTAAATTGTAACTATGTAGAAGATAAACAAACTTCCATTTTGTTTAAAAGTGACACTGGTTTGAAGGTTTGTTTACTTCTATATAGTCACAATTTAAACACTACATTTGTAAAATTTATAGAGTATTACATAATTTAACATTATTTATATTGGCATAAAGTAAATTTTAATCTTTTATAAATGCTAATAAGAATATTAAATTTAAAAATGGATTTTAAAGTAATTCACTCTCTGACTTCTAAACATTTATAAATTACCATGTGAATTCGGAAATAAGATAGTCACTCTTATTTCCTTAAAGACTTTATCTTGTGGCTGGGGCAAGAGTTTCTTTAGTTTTATCATCTTGTTTAAAAACAGCACTGGTATGAAGGTTTGTTTACCTCTTATATAGTTATTTCTGGATCATAAAAATTAAGAAAAAGAAAATACGATAATTGTTATTATTTTCTTTAATTACATAATAAACGTATCATTTTAAGTCCAAAAAAATAAATGTCTATGTAAAAAATATTGCTTTGAAAAATAAATGTTTATTTATGGACTTAATTTTAAGATCTAAGAAAGCAGACAATGAATGTGGAAAAGTAATGCATGCATATATATATATGATGAATAAGTAGTTTGTTATGATGTTATAACAAAGCAGTTCTATAGAAAGATCTGCCCATATAATGTTTTGTTATGGCATTCCAATATTTTACTGCTTTATTATTGTTGACTTATTTAAATATATTTATTTTATATGTATGTATTTTCAGTTTCATATTTGAAATGGTTAATTTTTGTTTTTGCTAAATATTTTTTATGACAATATTTTTCAAGGAGATAAAATATTATTAGTTTATGTTTATAATAATCATAAACTATAATGTGAATTGAAAATTCTCAGGCTTTTAAAGTAAAAGAATTTATTTGTGTGCAATTTTGTGAAAGTTTATAAATGCTTTTAAGTCTAGTTGTTAATAAGTTTTTGTCTTTTTCTTTTTCACAATAAGTTGATAACTTAAATCTCCTGAGAAGAAACCTTTAAAACATGAGGAAATAATAACTTTGGATTTTAATAGTATTTCCATTGTTTCTCACTGATTTAGTTTTTGTTTAAGATGGTAATGATTTTTAGAGTAAAATAAAACAATAAATAAAGCTTTTCTTAAGTGAAGTATTACTTACCATTTTTATTATTGATTTTTATAAGTAAATGGCTATTTATTTCAGATTGGATTGCAGTGTAAAAGTATATTTATTATGGGAAAGAGGCCCTAATAATTAATTAATTATTTTAAAACTGATATCAAACTATAAGCAAATAAATATTAATAAGTTTTTGTAAAGCAAATTCCAAACATAAAAAAATTCAAAGAATATGTATGTTGTGCACCATGTACATTTGTATAGAAGTAGGACATAAAGAAATACATTGAATTTTAATTTATAAAAAGATGCTGAAAATATTTAATATTTTAAATTCTACTCATAAATAATGGGTTCTAGTAGGGTCTATAAATTATAGCATTTAAACAAATTTAACTATCATGATTATACCATTTTTTTAAATTGAAAAATTGTTCTAGTCTTCCAGTAAACAAAGGATGTTTATTTATTAAAGAATATTTGCATTTTTAATGGCATAAATAAATCATTACACTTTAATTATTTTTTTGTTTTATCATGATCTGAAAGTAAAACATCATTACATTACTTCCACAAATAAGTAAGTTGACTACTAAGATAATCACATCATTTCTTTTCTTTGGAAAGCTGTCAGCTTTTGGAAATCAAAGAATATGTATTTATTGAAGAATGTTTATTAACAATATAAATACAACTTTGTTTTTTTAATTTTTATTTGTATCTTGATCTGTAAATAAATAATTTTTTATTACTTTTATATATATGTACTTTCTTTCATTTCCATCAGTAAAGTTTTATAAATAATGAAACATTCCAGTAATAATAGCAAATTTATTAATAAAACAAAATTGTAGGATTATTCTTTTACTCCCTTAAATATGTATTTATGATTCTTTTACAAATAGTGGAGGTTGACTTATATGGGTGATTACTGAATCATTTGTCAACTTGATTATTTTGCAATCCTTTTACTGACATGTTACCTATGTTTATTAGCTTTATAAATAATTGCTTGAGAAATTTGTAGCTATTTGGGAAAAAATTTAACATAGAGGTTTAGGGTATGATAAACTAATGCAGCAACCACTACATGCTAAGTATTATTTAATAAATAGCTGAATGGAAATTTTTATTTGGGTGCAAAATAAAATGTTCTAAACATTTGTAAGCATATTATTTAGATAAAAAAGTATTCATTCAGTTAAAATCACTGACAAACTTTTATAAATAAATAATGAGAAAGTTGAATATTTTAAATAATGAAACATTTTTTATTAGTTAATATAATAATTTGCCATAATTATATGTAAAAAAAATTAATTTCAAAAATTAGATATTTAAAGAAAATGATTTTTCATATTTGATCATTCATCTGTTATCTACATACATAATATTTACTTATAACCACAACCCAAATGTATATAGCTGAATAATCATCAATTACTCCAAATAAGTATGGCTATTTCAATTCAAAGAGAAAAATAAAAATAAAAAAGATTAAAGGACACAAAAAAATAATACACTAGAAATAAGTTTTGTGCTGACTATACAAATCAAATTCTCAATCACAAATACATCCACATATAAAACATGCTGATCCATTATTATGTTTATTTGCTATTTCATAATGCTATCTTTTTAAAATTCTTCTCCAACAATTTTTTTTAAAAAATATTTCAACCCCAAGCCTAATTGTGATTCTTCAATGTATTCTATCCTCAGGTATATCTTCCCAATAAAAATAAAAAAAACATTGTTCTGCTTTAGAAAATCTTTTACCTCTCCCATGCAAATTGTATTCAAGATCACTATAAATTTTTTTTTTTGGGAAGTCTTGTATTATTCAATCATTTCATTTGTCCAGTAAAGACGTAATTCGACAATAGTAAATTCTATACATCACATCTAACAAATTGAAGAACATATTGATTAACTATGATAGTGCCATTATATTTTTTATAAAGCATTCGTAAATGAAATTTTTCTAATGCCTTTAGGTTATATTAATAGGTTGAGCAATTCTCATTTCCATACTATAAATTAAATAAAATGACAGGTCAATGTGCAGCTAATTTAGTTGCTATATTCTGTTTTTTAACTTATTAAAGACAACTGTAGCACATTAGATTCTGTGTGACACCTTAACATCTATATCCATCTTTCTGTTTAAAAAGCTACCAAGATATTTAAAATGCTACATTTTCAAGTTAATAACTGTTTGAACTAAAAGTTCCTGAAAATTTTTTTTTCTAGCACTGGCTGATAAAAGTCTGAATTTTTGAACATTAATTACTAAACGAGAATCTTTATAATATTGCATTTAAAGCATATTTTATAAATCATCTTATGAATTGAATATGATAATCCAAGATGAAGATTTTATTTTCATTTTTAATTGATTTAAATTAGTATATCGCATCTTGGTCCTTGATTCATTAAGCCACCTATAAATAGTTGTAAGGAACACTGTCTCAAAAAAAAAAAAAAAAACCAAAACCAAAGTTGGCACAAGTATATATCCTCATTTAATAGCATTTTTCATTTCAAATGCCTCAGATTTTACAATGGTGGACAACTAATTTCAAACAGTTACGTAAACTTGTTTGATTAATATAGTTAAATACCTTAGCTAAAATAACAAAAACAATATATAAATTATTCTTTTGTTCCCAAATTTTTTATCATTAGCAAAAACATTGTCTATGGATTTTTTGATTATCTAAAATCACTTTGACTCCCTGGGAATCATTCATTTACAACTACAAGCGACTTATTCAACAAAATTATTGAAAATACCTTTGCTATAGTAGATTTTATTAATAACAAACCATGATAATTGTTGCAGTTTTGTCTATTGGAACAATGATACAACTTCATGTATTTCTTAAGACTAACATATCACTGCTATATATTTAAGCTTTTTCAGTTTTTATTGGAATTCATGCCCATTTCATTTTTAAGATTACAAAGAGTTGTTTGGACTTTACTAAACAGGATATCTGTGTCAAATCTAAATAAGATAAAATGGATGAATTAGTAAAAGTCATCATATAAGAGAATATCAGGTGAATTTAATAGAATTATGATAATATTTTTGAGATTGGTTTTCAGTATATCAAAGAAAATAAAGTAGCAGAGATCAATGAATGTCTGTGTCTTTTTTTTTCTTTTAAAGAAATAAGCATATGTCTGGAAATAATGAAATTGCATTTGATAAAAACTATAGTTGACATTAATATAAAGATCATGATTTACCAGACCTGTATTCTTAGCATTTTACATATAATTTAGAATAACACATTTTTGATAAAAGAATAAACAATTTTTGCTTCCACTTTTCTCCAAAAAAATTTATGAATTCAACTAAAGGGAAAAATAACTTGATATTATTTACTATATGGGAAAAAGTATGATAATTCTATCACACGAATAGCAATTATGTTACCCATGCATACAATTTTTTGAAAAACATTTTAAACTAAAATAGCAGAAAATAGATATATGTGTAATAAGATCAGCGTCTCAGACAGTAACATGACTATTAATTACTGAGTTACTAAAAATGGCTGCCTTTGAAATATTGATATAAAATGTTTATTTAAACACTTGGTAGCTAATTGCTGATTTTTTAGTTATATGTTTCTGATTCCAAATACTACTCATTGTATTTTATTGATCAAATATTTCATCAATTTTTTTTTCTATCAAAAAAAAAAATCTGATTTCATTTTTTCCCTGGTATTAACTATTGAAATTGATATTTGCTATTTATTTAGAATTAATCTATTTTTATTTTTAAATATTTCAGAGAAAGAATTCAATAAACTAATATTTACACAATAAATTAAAAGTTTTCATACAGGTTAATAGTTTATTTTCTGTTGGAATGTACTTATTAAAGTTAGCTTGGAGCATTTTCGATTTTAAAAATCAGTCAATATTCATGTGAAACAGAAAATTAAATTTCTGTGCTGTTTAAAACATTTCAGATGTGGATTGAAATTATGTATATATGTGTGTGTATGTATACAATGTAATAATAGCTTCATTGTTATTATCATTTTCAATTAGTAATATCAGTCCACTGCAGAATGAACATATCTCCAAATTTAACCCAGTTTATATGATGTATATCTTCATTTTACCAGATCTCACCAACAAATTTATTTCTTATATATCATGTAGTCTCTTTTTAGGTCTTTTACATTTTCATGAAATGCATCCAATTATCACCTCTTTTAGCAATTTTCTCATCTAAAATTTTTACTTTTGATTCTTTCTTGATATTTCTAACACATCTCTCCATACATTGTTGAGTGATCAAAGTCTATATTGTTTTTCTGTTAGTATCCAAGTTTCAAATCCATAAGTAAGAACTGATTAAACACATCTACGTTAATTTCCTTTTAATATTAAATTATTCCTACTAAAAGCACTTACAAGCTTAATTCTGGGATTAATTTTATCCATTATTTTTCAATCTGTATTAGTAATTGAACCAAAAGTATTTATAATTATTGACCTCTCATTTTTGATTATTAATCTTTATTTTCATTTTCTGAAAAAATCCATTGAACATTATTTTTAGTCTTTGTAATATTTAGCTTTAGTCCTAATTTCTTAATTGCATCTGATAACGCATGCAACATTTACAAAGTTCTGAAGTACTATTTGCAAAAACAACATCACTTGCAAAATCTAGATGATTCAAATAATCTTCGTGTATTTTTACTCCCTTGACTTTTTATTTGAAGATATGGAATTACTATGTTACATATTGTCAGTATTAATCTTAATATTACTAAATAATCTAATCACTGCTGTTGTATTTTAATAAATATTCTTCAGAATATAACATTATCTTAAGTCTGTATCTTAATAGTTCAAAGCATTACCAATATCTTTTTATAGTCTACAAATTGGAAAGTGATTCATTTATTTATTTGGATGTGATCCACGATGCATTGATTTGTAATTATCTTAGTAAAAGAAGTGTGATAGGTCGGTAATTTTTAATATCTTGTTAAAATATCAATATTACTATTGCATTCTTCCTATCATCTGGCACATCTTTATCATTGTAGATACTTGGTATATAGAGTTTGGTCAACAATTTTTCTATTTCTTCATCTGCTTGTTTTAAGATATCAATAACAATTACATCCTTTCTTGGATTTTTTCTCTTCATAAATTTAATTGTATGTTTCACCTTTCCATTTAAAATGTTTGACAATTGAGAAGATATAATAATTATAGTTAACTTTATTTTGTTGTTTTTTATTACTGTATAATTTCTTTGTATAATTCTTTCATACATTTCATGATGCCCCTCTTTTTTAATATTAATCCCATCTTTTATTTTTCTTGCTGAAATAATTTTACTTCCAATACCAAGATGTTGTTTTATATTTTTGAAAATTTTATTCTTAATTCAAAGTTGTATTTTATTATTAACTCTTTTTTATACCATTTTACAAAATTTTAGCTTTTAAATTTTTTTAAAATAAATCATTTGTAAATATTTTCATATTCCTTGTTTTTTTCCCTAAATAATCCATTTTTTAAAAAATATATATATGTTTTATATATTCTAGTTCTATTCATAAAATTTTATACTGTTAAAAATTAAAATCATTTGATACATTAATATCTTATTTATCAATATTTATTTTGCAAACAATAATAAATCTTTTCTTGTAGCTAGTTTGCATAATATAATATACTTCTTAGCTGCATTTTTTGAGGTCTTTTAAAAAAAATCTAGCCAATTTATTCTTAATATTTACTTCATATATTTTTGTCATTGTAGTCAGAATTGCTCTGTGATTGATGTTTCATACAATAAATGAATATGATTGGGCTGTTCATCAATGCAGTATACAGCATTATGAATTTATTGATGTTTATCTCTGCGTTTAAGAAAACATTTCTTTTTTCAGATATCTGGTCACTTTTATCTAAGACATTGATTGAGCTCCCTTGAAGGAAGTTTAATGAAATGAGTGCCTCTGTATGAATAGCTGACTCCTATATTTGCAATCATGGTAGGCAGAAGTAAATTAGTTATTTTTTTTTGAAAATTGCAAGCCAAGTCAACAGTTTGCAGCCTGAGGCAATTCTTAGATTACAAATCTATGCCAATCATCAATGGTAATCTTTTTTTATCTGCAACTGCAGCTTACTTTTAAGTGAAAAAGAAGAAGGCATAATTAGAAGAAAAAATATTTTATTAAATTGGATTTTACAAAGTAGTCTCCTATTTTTGCTATAGAAACATAAATATTAAAAACACAGAGGGAATAGGATTCATTATATGTAGAAAATGGAAGAAAATAGGTAGCAATACATACTAATAATTTTCATCTCAATAAATATAAAATATAGTATTATTATATATATTTAAAATTTATTCTATTTACTGCAGTTATACATTTTAATACTAGAAATGGAAAAATAAAAATGCTATATGAAAGACGAATTGAGAAAGGAATTTGAAGAAAAAGAAAATGTATATTATAATTTTTTTTTTGAATGAAATCCAATACTGAAACAGACATGAAAATGTCCAAATTAAGATGCAGTTCAGTTAGATTATTATTTATCTAGCATATATATATATATTAATAGCTTAACTCAGTTAGATTATTATTTATCTAGCATATATATATATATTAATAGCTTAACTATTAACAAAATATCAAAAAAGGAACCTGCAGATTTCAATCAGAAAATAGATTAATCAGTGACTTATTTTTAAGTCCTTTAATTCTGCTACGGTATCTGTAGATTTAACAATCATTGATTGTGTTTGTCCATATTTACATAGTTCAATGACCAATAGATACCATTTATATAGCAGACAAGCACAATGTTCGTGGGCTGTCCTGAATCTGTTGATGAAGTTCTAGTAGCATATAAAGATCAAATCCATTTTTTTTAAATTGTTAATCTGAAAACAGAAATTTGTTTGAAACATCATAAGAATTCCATTTCTTGTGTCATAATTTTTTTATAGTAGATTCTTAGTTGAACATTCAAAAATGGGTATCTTGATTTGAGAAGAGTCTTAGATGGTGAAATTGCTAGTAAGTCCTATTTGTTTAATAACTTTTTATAATTTTTTGATGGCAACTTTTCTTCTGATATCTGTCAGAGAATATGTGAATGAACAGGAAGCCACTGCAATGAAGTACCTGATTATACTGATATTATTTTTCATAATAATATTTAAATGAATATCCTGAAGTTTAGTATGACAATTTTTTTTCCAAAAAGGGTACAATATTTATCAGCAGAATATGATAATGCTAAGGAAACTCTCTGTAAAATATTTGCATCATAATCCCAAAGTAGTGCTAGACAGTTTTACAAGGAAGTTATTTTTAGAAATTAATTTTGATCCAATCATAGTTAAATGAAGAAAATAAGTTAGACTACAATCCACAGTTACTCCTTAAAAGTAATACAGGGTAGAATTACATTTCAATGTATTGTTCTAAAGAGTTGTAATAAGATTATGAAATGATCCTTGTTGTTTAGATGAAATTGGATTAGAAATAAGATCCCAATATTTTGAAAAGCATTTGAGAAGGTCATGGAAACATAATAAAATAGATAAGAGAGCTGAACCTTGTGGAAAACCATTCTATGAAATTTTGAATCTACTATGATTATCATTTAGTTGTGTAAATATTAGTATTTGTTATGTCTTGATTTTAGCTTTATCTTGACAGATATGAACGACAATTTTCTCAAGAATTATTCTACTTCGTTTTCAATACCAATAATCCAAATAGTTTCAATTTATGAGGAAGTTTAATGGACATAAACAATTATTTTGGCAATACTTATACATATAATTGTAAACAGACTATTAATACTTTGCTTATCTATAATACATACACATGTAACTGTAAACAGATTATTAATATTTTGCTTATATATAACACAGTCAGTTAATCTCTTGCTTACTCGCAATGTTCATGAGTATCACCAAAAGTTAATTATCTCACTCCGGCTAATTACTCCTGCAGTCCTCTCGTCTTGGCATGCAAGAATTATTTTTAAGATCCTGGGTCTGCAAAAAGAAGCTCCCTCTTTTTCTGCTACTTCCAGTTTATCTGATTTTTTATGCGAGACAACAAATAACTGCCAAACCCTCTAGATAAAAAAAAAGCGTTCTTTTTTTCTTTTTGTTTTCTGGAGTAATTTCTTATTCATTTTCTATCCCCGGTGGGTATGGTTTTTATCTCTTGGGTTTATTTAATTATTTCTTTTTGGAATTCGATTGTTGATTAATTATTGACAACCAGATTAATTATGGGCACTTGAATTCCTGTGTAATCAGATTTTCTTTAGTTTAATTTTGTTATTGTTTTGGTAATTATTTTTGTTCTTAAATTATTTTTAGCTGGTCATTTAGAGACACATTTAATTAGTGATTTTATTAATGATTAGTAACTATTCCAATCCTCCCCTTACTCCAGAAAGTATTTGTTTTACATATTGGTCGTAGTCTTTAATCTTTTTGGTTAACTTTTACTCTACTGGAGTCTGGGCGATTTTTACCTCTCCCTGAGTTGTTATTCTATTTTTGTTTCTGTTTCGCTATGATCTTGCGGTTGTATTTTTTTCTGTTTTTTGGCATCTGGACCTGTTTGTTCATTTTCTCTGCCTTGGATTTGGTTTTCCAGTTCTTCCATGTGTGATATTATTGTAGTTGGGAATAGCGTCTCTTCTACTATTTGATGACGAACGTGGTTTGTGTCATTTGTATCATTTATTCTTCCCATCTTCGATGGTTAATATTTGTCTGGATTTCTTTTCCGTAATTGTACCTTCGATCCACTTCTTTTGCAATGTGCCATGTAACCATATTTTTTCACCAATTTGAAATATTCTCTGTTCACTCGTATGATAGAGATTCTCGTGCTTTGGTGGTAACGTCTAATTTGATGCGCAGTTTCCTGTGCATCAACCACTCTGCTGGTGATTTGTTTGTTGTTGTAGATGGCATTGGGTGTTGATACAGCATTGCTTCATGTAATATTTCTTGAATGTAGTTGTTCGGAGATTTTTTAATTGCCTTTTTAATTGTTTGTACGGCCTTCTCCGCGATGTCGTTTCACTCTGTGTGATATGGGGATGCACACGTGTCTGATTCCATTGTTGTTCAGGTATTCCTCCATCTCTTGTGCTGTAAATCCTGTGACATTGTCAGTGAGCATTACTTCCGGTAATCCGTGATATGAAAATATCACTTTTAGTAGTTTTATTGTTTCTTGTGCATTCGTATTTTTGACGATCAGCCCATTTGGAATATGCATTAACTAGCACTAACAATATCTTGTCGTTAATAGAACTCGCATGGTCCATGTGGAGTCTTTGTCATGGTTTCTCTGCCTTGGACCAGGGTATATATTCTTTTGGTTTCATGTTGCTTTGTGCTTGACATGCTGAGCATTTCTTAATATAGTTGTTTTTTATATTGAGTGTTATTCCTGGCCACCAGATGTAACTGCGAACTAAAGCTTTTGCTCGTACTATTCCCGGGTGTCCCTCATGTAGCAAATTTTAGGACTTTATTTCTTCTGATGGTATGACTACTATGTCTCCTATTAATGTGCAACCTTTGCTAAAAGACAGATCATTTCCATTAGTCCAAAAAGCCGGTGCCATGATTTGTGGTTTTTTTGTTGGCCAGCCATTCCTAATCCAGTTCTTTAGCAACCTGTATTCTTTATCTTTCCTCGTCCATTTTCCCACTGTTTAACTGTTGAGGATTCAGCTGCATAGAATCTATATAGTTGATCTATATTTCATGCATTCAGGGTTCCTGTCTGTCGTGGTTTTTGGACAATGCATCTGCTTGTTGAATTTCTCTTCCCTTTTTGGATACCAGTTGTTAGTCGTATGCTGCTAGTGTATTTCTCCATCATAGCATTCTCGGGCTCAGATGATCAGGGGTTAACCTATCACTTGCTAGTATACCCAATAACTGCTTTTGATCTGTTATGATTTGAAAAGATCTGCCGTATATATATTGGTGGAATTTGTTTAATCTGAATATTATTGCCAGTGCTTCTTTGTCTATTTGACTGTAGTTTTTTCAGCCTTGGAGAGGGTTTTAGACATGTATGCAATAGGTCGTTCTCCGTTATTGCATGGATTGCAGAGGACCACCCCCACTCCCCATTCTGAAACATCTGTGGTTAGAGTTACTTCTTGATTATTGTCGAAGTGGATTGACAGTAGATTTTTTGTGTGGCCAAAAGCGTTGTCATGTATTTTTAACCATTGCCACTTTTGATTTTTTTTTTAAATAACTCAAACAGGGGTTTTGCTATGTTAGCTTTATTCTGTAGGAATGGTTTGAAGTAATTAATGAGGCCTAAAAAGGCCTGGAAATCTTTGACATTCCTTGGTGTTTTTGTCTTTTGTACAGCATTTACTTTTTCAGGTGAAGGCTGTTTCTCTTTTCTGGAGATTACATGTCCTAGAATTGCTAATTCTTTTGTGTTCCATAATTTTTCTCTGCGTACAGTTTTACTCCAAAGTTATTTAATTTCCCGCATACTCTAAGTTACTTTTTGATGCAAGCTCTCCGAGTTTGCTGTTATTAATATGTCATCAAATTATGGTATGACGCCCTCAAATCCCTGCAGTAGTGTGTCAATTTTTGCCTGAAATATATTTGGGGTTGTTGATATGCCAAATGGCAATATTTCACTTAAACAATCCGAAAGGTGTTGTGATCGTTAATATTTTGGCCATTTTCTCTGACACTGGGATTTGGTGAAATGGTGAATTTAAATCCAGTTTTGCAAAATGTGATGCTTTTTGTCGGCTTGCTAATACCTACCTCTTACGTTCGGTACTGGGTACGCCCCTTTATTTAGAAACTTATTTATGGTTATTCTGTAACTACCACATATGTGTATGTTTCCGTTGGGTTTTGTAACTATGACTATGGGTGTCACCCAGTCTACTATTTCTACAGGTGTCAAAACACCTTTATTGATCAATGAATGGATTTTCTCTTATACTTTTGTTCTTTGAGCATATGGTATCTTCCGCGGTTTACAAATTGTGGGGTGTACGTTATCAACTACCTCTACCTCTACGGGATTTGTGTCTATCATGCCTAATTCATCAGTACATAGGTCTGGATATTTATTTTTAAAATTTCTCTTCCAAGGGAGATTTTTTTTACTACGTTAACTTGGAATTTCAATTGCTTGGAACCAGTTTGCCTATTATAGGGCTGAATCTCCCTTGTACTACGTATAACTGTAAGGTATTTAGTTTATTACAGTATTTAACCGGAGTTTGTATTTTCCCCAGTAGGTTGAATGCATTTCCGCTTACATCATGGGCTTTTAAACTGTTTTTTCCCAGCATTAATCCAGGGATCGTTGCTGATAATGTTCTTCAATCTATGTCTGATATTATAGATATCCCCAAGCCACTATCTATTTCCATTTTTATTTTAACCCACAAATTTCCAATTCGATCATAAATTGTTGTTGTCCCTCCATGCTTGTACTTCTAATAGTAAAATTATTATTCAGTTTACCTCCCATATTTTTTTGACTCCACTCTTTCCTTGATTTGCGGCTGTATCAAGTTTTTTACCTACATGGTCGATGTGTCTCTTATCTCCACATTTAAAACACTTTTCTTCTCTCCACCTGCACTCTTTGCTCAGTGGTTAGTTTTTCGGCAGCAATAACATGCCATTTTGTTTCACTTTTCAAAATCTGGTTTGCATGGGTTATTCCGATTACTGTCAGTTTTATAAATCTGGGTATTTATCTCTTCAGTTGTATTTTTAAAAGTTTGAGCTTGTTCAGTTATTAGTTCATAAGCCATTCCTTTCTGGATTTTGCTCTGGTACTTTAAGTCTGTATCCGTTAATAATTGTTCTCTTAATCTATCGCTATACATAGTAATTGATCCAGGAGAATTTCTTCGATATAGTTTTCATATCTGCAATTCTCTAAGGGCTAAATTAAGAAGCTCCCTTTTCCTCTTCTACTTCCAGTATATCTGATTTTCTATGCGAGACAACAAAAAACTGCCAAACCCCCTAGATAAAAAAAAAGTGTTCTTTTTTTTTACCATTGTTTTCTGGAGTAACTTCTTATTCATTTTCTATCCCCAGTTGGTTTTATTTAATTATTTCTTTTTGGAATTCGATTGTTGATTAATTATTGACAATCAGATTAATTATGGGCAATTGAATTCCTGCATAATCAGATTTTCTTTAGTTTAATTTTTTTACTGTTTTAGTAATTATTTTTGTTCTTAAATTATTTTTAGCCGGTCGTTTAGAGACATACATTTAATTAGTGATTAGTAACTATTCCAGTATTAGAGAGCATTTTGACAAGTAAATTATTGGTTTTCACATGATTAAGAATTTCAGAAAGTTTTAATAGACTATTTTTTTTTACAGAATCATAGGCTTAGGTTTATTCATAAAGTTTCACACTAGTTTTTAATTTATTTTGAAAGCTTGTTCAATATAAATTATTAGAAGTTAAACTTGTCCAGGGTACCTTTTTTCTGGCCTAAACCTAACTTACTCTAAAGGTTAATGATTCTCAATTATTGGCAAAATTGATATTAATGTGATTCATTCAGAAAGTTTGTAGGGAACACATAATAATGATATTAGTGATAATTTTTTGGTTCATTACTAGGTTTATTTGATTTTGAAACATTTATAGTTTTTATGCTAAATTTGGAAGAATTTCTATATGAATAATGTTAAAGAATAATTTTATCAACATGCTTTGTCTTTGAGTTTTCAATTTTTTAGAAATTCTATAAATATGCTATCTGCTTTTGAGGCCTTTTCTAGTTTAAAACTGTTAAGTGCAAGTTTATGTTCAGCACTAGTTTTATTAGATTGTTATTAATGGAGCTTTGTGAAAGAAAAGCTTGCAATTCTGCTATAATAATGCTTTTTCTTCTATCAGTCTTGGATTTGAAAAGTGAGATTGGCAATCTCAGTAGCAATAATAAAAATAGTTTATTAGAAGTACTATTAGATTCACCAAGCTTTTATGAAAGTGATCACATTTTATTATTTTATCTTGTAAAATTTGTTTCTCCTTAGTCTCTCTTCTTTGCTTTTTTGGCATTGTCCAATGAATTTATCAGTTTATTCGCAATTTTCGAATTATTGCTAGACAAAAACTGGTGATGAAGATCACTTCTTGTTCCTCATTCTGGAATAAGTCAATTTCAAAATTCTCAAAGGATGGACTCTTTGGTAGCTATTACCATGAGTTTATTAAAGTTGTTGTAACAAGATGGGGAAAATTCTATTAATATATAGTTTTTAAGATATTCGATAAATAGACTTCAGTTAATTTTGGAAACTGGATAACCCTCAGTAATTGAAGTGTGAATTTCAAGAATGATTAAACTTGGTCTATGTTGATTATTGGGAAAAATGTAAATTATTTTTTGTCAAAACAAAATATAATCAGGAATTATTTTTATTCACCATTATCCTGAATGAAATATTCTTCCTTGCTTGGCATCATACAGTAAGTGCATGTTATTTAAATCTATTCATTCTAAAAAGTAATAACATGCTTGGTCTGTCAGAAGAGGAAGATATGGCTAGTTTGTAATGAGAAATTTGCAAACAGCAAAATTACTAAATTGTGATTGCAGTATCATGTATTCTCTCAATAATCAATGTAAATCCAGAAATGTTAATGATGCATTACGAGAAGAATGATGAATGGGATTATAATTTAATAATGATATATTTCAAGACTATAATGTGCTTAATACAGTTAATGCTGAAAGTAATGATATATTTGTGAAATATAAGATGCATGAAAGTGCAAAGATTGAGAGACTAAAGAGACTATACGAATGTCTTTAACTTCCAGAATTATAATGAAAAAAAAAATTGGGCATGCAAATCATTTTAAAATATTAACAGACTTTGAAAATTGTTCAGACTTGACTGAGATCAACAAGAAGATAATTATTGCTGAACTAAGATATGCTGTGTAGATTGATAGTTTAAAAACAAATATGAAAATCATTAAAAATGATATAATTATAAGAAGCAAATATCTTGGATTTTGTATGATAGTATGAAAAGGAGTTAATGATATGATAGAGAAGTAGAAATCTGAAGTGAACAATAGTCTCAAAGTACAAAGCTACATCCTGATAATGGTATTCAGCATACTTATTTTAAAAGAGGTATAACTATTTCAAGTATGTGAGAGAATCAATAAAGACTTATATAATAATAAAAAAACAAAACAAATTAATCTCTATTATTATGACAATATCATATATTCTAAGTTTGTAAATGAAGAAATGAAAGATAGAGTTAAATATATGAAGAATGGAAAATCTCCAAAAAATGATGGAATTATTATACATATTTTTAAAGAAACAGGGGAAGAAGTGTAGCAAAAGTATTGGCAATGCTAGATAACAAATGTTGAAATGGTAAAGATATAACAGTTAATTGGAAAAGTACATAAATAATATTGATATTCAAGTAAGGCTAATCATTTTTAATCAGTTATTACAACTCATCTATAATAAACTGAAAATCCTAAATGATTAAGACCCATTTTTAAGATTATATAGTATGTAGATTGCATCAAGTATTTTGATTATAGAAAGTTTTTGAGTTATCATTTAGTTTTGGATTTGTAAGTTGTAAAAAGATATTTGTTTCTAAAAGCATTTTATTAATGTTTAAAACTTTGAGAATATTAAAACATATAAACCCAAAATACTATCAAATTCTGAAAAATATTTGTCAAAAGATGATTGACTATAGTGGTTAAATTACATTGTTTAATAAAAAGATTAATATTGATAAGTGTTTGACAGAATGATTATATCTCTCCAAAACTTTTTACCTGAAATATTAACCAGTTAAAATGAGATACTAGAGAAATGAAAATAAATTATAAAGAATCTAAAAATTTTAGGTGATTTGATTCTTCAGAGCTCTGCAAATTTTATAATAGCTATTGATAAAAGAAAAAGAAAGAAAATGCTAAAAGAGTTTAAAGAAAAAAGATTGGTAGCAATGAATTAGAAGTAATACCTTGATCAGAATATCAATACAGATTTTGAAATATAATAAATGAAAAATCATAGGATTAAACTTGGTTAGAATGCTTTTGGTAGAAATAACTTGGTATTGGAGGAAAATATGTTTATGATTTGAAAATGAAAGTCTTTAATAGATATGCGTTATCAATGATTCCTTATACATCTGAGACTATAAGACATTTAATTAGAAAAGCACTGTGCAAATATTTGATGGAAGTGTGAGCAAAATATTTAAGAAATAATTAGAAGAGATCAAAAATCAAGTACATATATGAGGAAATAAACAGCTCATTGGCCATTATTGGAAGAATTAATAGGTTAAAATTGATTTAAACTGGATATAAACTATAATAGATGGTAATAAATGGATAACTGAAGTGTTTAACTGGATTTTTAAGTATTGTAAAATTTCCAGAAAAAAAATCACATTTCAGCTGGGTGGACATGATAAAGAGGGATGCAGAGAAATTAACATATGGGTTAAATTTAAAATAAAAAGAAGTTAAAAAAAAATCTAAATAAATATCTGCATTATATGTAAACAATATGATTTTATATAAGAATAAACATTTTTTTTATAAGTTAAAATATATCAACATTTATTAAAAAAAACATTTTAAAGTTGTAATTGCTTTGAAACAAAGTAATATCTATATTCAACATTTTTTACTTTTTTTTGTAAATACATGCTTGTATTTGATTTATTACACAATAATTCACAATAATGACATATCACTATCATCCATTATAACAAGGATACTTTCAAGAATTTTGTTGAATAGGTTACTTTATTTATAGTTGAATGCTTATCTGAGAATCAGTGTGATTTTAGAGAATCAAGAAGCATTACAGGAGTGTGTTTAGTTAACAACCAAATGTATCAAAAGTATCTGGATCAAAAGAGTGATATATATATAATTCTTCGAAAAACATTACAATAATTAATACAGTAAATAATATTTTAAAAAACAAATATCTACTATAATTTAATAGAAGTACTTTCAACTATCTAAGTAGTGAAAACAATACAATAATTAATACAGTAAATAATATTTTAAAAACAAATATCTACTATCATTTAATAGAAGTACTTTCAACTATCTTAAATAGTCGTTATCAACAATATTTGAATATTGTTGATAAAACTACTTAGATAGTTGAAAATACTTCTATTGAATTATAGTAGATATTTGTTTTTAAAATATTATTTACTGTATTAATTATTGTATTGTTTTTCTAAGAATTATATATATTTGTTTATAATTGGAATACAGACATTGATTACTAATTTATATATATATTAAAACAGTAAGATATTCCTTGCAAATCTTTGTTTCATCTTGCCTTCTTTTTACCTACCCTCATGCTTATTTCAAACCTTAATTTTGTCGTATTGTGTGTGTACTGCATATATTTACCGAAATCCCGCCTAAATTTATATGTCTAATGGGGTACCCGGGTTTTTTATAATAATTAAATTTGTCTTAACAGTTTTATTTTCAAACCGTCGGGTATATTTACGTATATATGCTCGTACAACAAAAGTAGGTCACATATTCTCACCTACACACATACTGCGATAATATTTTAAGAGTTATGAAAATATTTTGTTGTTTAAAGTTTGTTTGTATCTGTTTATTTAGGGATATTATATTCGCTATACTTATTTTCATTTAATTTAAAATAATATCACTTATAAATAGATTTTAAACATTAAATTAAAAAAAAAAGTTGTAAATAAATTTTTACTTTAGTCTTCAAAATCATGCCATTTTCTTTTAAAATCAATGAGGGTGGGGAAAGAGAACAATAGTGGCTAATTTTAAACTGTTTACGCCAGTTTCACTAGTGGATTTTTTTTGATTAATTATAAGATAACAAACAGTTTAGCTGGCAATTTTAATTAAATAAATTGGATCAGAATATCTGGGAAAGTGTAAAATAAATTTTAATTAAAAGTACATTCCTCGGTATCTGATCTAATTACTAAATTTTGATTACTGTATTTCTTTACTGCAGGGGAAAAAGTGATTGTTTAATGTGAGAGTATAAATAAGACTGATTTTATGATAAGAATAGACAAATTTGAGTTATCCAAGAAACAAGTTTCAGACATATTAATATAGATTTTAGTTGTCTAAAATCTGAGTTTTAAGTTCGAAATAAGTTTAAAGTTTAGAATAAGAAGTGTAAAAGAAAGAAGTTGGTCAAAGAAATCACCTTACTTGATTCTCTATGAGAAGCGAACTGTACCTGGGAATTCCCATGGTAATCAACTTTAGAATGATGGGGGTAAAAGGCAGTGGGCCATCTTCCCTCGGAATGGCTTCCTCACCGCTGCCAGTCTCCATCCGAAGTCCTGTAATTGTGCTTTAAATGCCAACTAAACCATCAAAAGTAAAGCTGCTCATGGAGTTGTATTGTGAAACATCATGAATTATGCCACTGCTTGTAAAATCTGTGATCACAGAGGAGAACCAAAGTTTGCTCAAGAACTCTATTTAAATTTTATGAAACGCTTATGGACTGCCCTTACAAAGTGAGGTAATTAAAATGTAACCTGAGATCTCATAAACCTTAAGCTATAGCTATTTTAATAATGTACTTCATATTATGTATTTATCGTGTGCAATTATTTAATCCTTCCTTAATGCATGTTACACTTCTTCTACTTGGGTTACCTTTTATATATATATATAACATTATATTTTGAATGCCTTATTATAATATGATTTTAAATTGATTCTTTTAAACATGCGCTAGATGCATAAGGAAATCTTATAAATGCTTGTTTGCCATGTTAATTACTAAATTGCAAGCACACATTCCCCCTTCCCTTTATAAACTGTATTTAAGATAATTATTTTACATATTACATGAATGATTTTAAAATAGTTTATTTAAATGTTGTTGAGAGACGCTGGCCATAAAATAAGTTTAAGAGCGAGTTATTCTGCCTTCTTTTTGAACCGCCCTTTATATTGTGCCAGTCAAAACATGCTTATCCATCTAACACGAGCTGGAACTCACAAAATGTCTTTCAAACCCAGTCAAGCCCGAGATTTAGGTCAGGGACCAGCCTGGATTCGAACCCACTCTCCAAGCACCAGATCTAACACCCAATGGATAACATAACAATGGTAGCACACAAGATTTAATTCTTCATCCAGCCCACTAGCAAATCGGAGAAAACAATAAGACTCATGGACTTAAACATATATATAAACAACGTAAATACTAGACATTCCACGGATAAAATCTAACATATTTAAATAATAGGGGCTTTACTAATGAATACTTATGGGCAATTAGTGAATTGGATTGATCCAATAATGAGACAGAAACTGATATATGATGAATTAGAATATATTTATTGACAATTGCTGTTGGCAAAATAGGTTTGTGGCTATGATTCAATGGAGCCAAATATCCTGCTATACAACTAATCACTACATTAACTTATTTGTTATGTCCTTTTATAATCAGTTCGAGTGGCTCTTTTACGTAAAATCAAACCAAGTCTGGAGTGAAACTGAATACATCTTAATTATAATAAATTTATTTTAACTATGGGCTTTTAAAGCGTCCCAGATAGCTTAAGATCGAACGGGTTTTCAAGAATGCTTCGGTTCAATGCCGAAGATTGCATATTAGGGAGGAAAGAGTCGGCTATAACGATTTTACTAATATGCTAGGCACAAGTAAAATATAATAATAAAGTGGCTCTGCGGATGGAAGAATAGTTTTAGGGTTTTTGTGACAAACAACGGTTTACCCAATAACCGGTCGTCATGCTGCTAATGGGGAACCTTTATTTGGTTCAGAGGCGGGGGACTTACGTGCTAATCTGGCCCTTAGCTCAGACTTCGCTACTGCACTACCCATAAGAGATGTGCTGGCAACGCCGTGGCTCCATCTTATATATAAAACAGCACAACGAGAAAAATATTAATAAGTTTCACATCCGCCAAGCCGAAGGATATTATAAATTAAAGATCATATATTAAATGAACACTAGATCATCAGCTTGATCAAAAGAGCCAACTCTTCTGTAGCATGAGAAATACGATATGCTACTGACGGCAATATAGATATCTACAAACTTTACTTTATCCCGTTCAATCTCTTTAGTTATCTATAACTACTAAACTTTTAAAAGGGGGAAAAGTATATTTAATAGGGGACTTACGAATACTTAACTAAAAAAATATACTTATGATTGCACTCCAGGCTAGTTTAATCTTTAGTAACATAATAAATAAAGGTTGAAAAGCCACATTTTATATTTATATTAATTAATTTACAAAATGACAAAATATGAATTTGGGTTTCGAAACAGCGCACGAAATGACGCTATATAAATAATAATACGAAGATGTTAAATTTATATGTTTAAAAACATATTCTATAATTAAATGCACGCCGTTTCGAAACATAGGCATAACTAATAATAAATAAAATAAGCAAAAGAAAAGCAAAATATAATTGCAGTGATTAAATTATATAGCAAAACATTAATTAACAGAAATTTAGCAAAAGTATTTCATTTATAGAATTAAAATATTTTAGGAAACAATTTAGACAGTTTACACTATTGTATTAGCAAAAAGTATTTCATTTAAATATTATTTCGAAAACAATTTAGATAGAAATTTCAATAATATGGTTAGCTAACCTGTTTTTGAAGAAATAATGAATGTTTTTGAAATGCACACAGAGCTCTGCGATTTTAAATAATACTAAAATAGTTCTGTAGCTAAGGAGAGATTCGAGCTGGAAACGAAGGTGACTTCTTTGGCGGCTTATGGCATCTTCAATTTAGTTGGTGTAAGCTTGGTTGTTCCTTTGGCATTTGATGGATTGAACTAGGCGTTCCATCACGGGAAAGCAGCAAAATTTTGCCTGACTTTAGCCAGACATGTTAAGGTTGAACAATAATAAAACTTCTCCTGTTGACTCTCTTCAAAAGTAAGATGGATTCTCTCTTCCCGCTTAAAATAAGGCCTATTTATATCCTTCTACTAAACTTTAACACCTTTCTGGAATTTCATAAGCCTCGGGACCAATTGACTTTTAATTAAAGCAAAATAATATAATTCAATTTCTACAACAACTGATAAAATCTCCGAGGTGTTATATTTAATTTCCTTAAAAAAATGTATCAAAATATATAAACTATATAATTTGATTCATTTTCATTAATTAAATTCCTTTTCAGGTGTTATTACTTAGCAGAAGGAACGGTATTCTGATTTAATGAAAAAGTCTTTTGTTGCAAACAAAAATCAATCAGAAAACAGATTTTACTTTTTTACCCGGGTGTGTCACTAATTGATATCTTGTTTACAAAAATTCTCATTTTTAATTGCGAACAGATAATTCTTATTTTATAAAACTAAATAACTTTTAACATATTTGTTTATTAGAAAAAAAGCAAATTTAAAGAAAATACTTGTTTCAACTATATATGTAAAACATTAAATCAGAAAACCGTTAAATAAGTTAAAGAAAACATTTACATTACTTTTATTTAAACTTAAATATATATGAATCATTTTGCCGTTATTCCAAAGTTTAAATTATCCATCCACATACGAATATAATAGCGAATATAATTTAGAATTGACCGAAAATTAATAAAACATTTTATAATAATTTATGAGCATTTCTCCGCTATAATTTTATCAAACCTGTCTAATTATAGCGTGTCTTCGTATGTAAATGGATAATGCCATTTAAGCGGCAATTATAGCAAAGTTTTCCCGCTCGATTTATATATATACATTTTTACATTTGACATTTCTACATTTAAGATAGGTTCGAAACTAGTTCAGACGAGTAGGTCATTAGGTTGATGGTGAAATGGAAAGGGATTGGAGATTTCCATTTCATATCAGTAAACTTAGTAAAAAAAAAACAAATAAAAAAAAATGACTTTACTTATATAAACACGGAACTAAATTATGGCTTCTTTTTACGTATAAACTCATGGCCTAGTCCTACGCTACACTTATGATACTACATCAGACTAGATTACACTATAATAATACAGTTAGTGCTTCTAACAATTATCAATACACATACAATGAAATCATCGGTTATTAGTAAATGTTTTAAACTTAAACAGATATATACCCAAGCGAGTATACATCTTAGTCAAAAATAAAAGATATGTTTTTATATATATAAAATATAACGCGTGTAATATATAAAGGATATAGAGATCAAATATACAGTGTATAATATGTATGTAAGGTATATAAATAAAGTATAACACGGATAATATATAAAGTGTATGTAGATAGAATATAAAGTGTATAATATGTATAAGGTAACATATAAAGTGTTAATATATCTAAGGTATATAAATAAAATATAAAGTGTATAATATATAAAGTGTATAATAAAATAAAAAGTGTTAATATATCTGTATAAAAATATGAAGTGTACAATATATAAAGTGTGCGCCTATAAAGTGTATATAGATAAAATATAGAGTGTATAATATATAATGTGTATATAGATAAAATATAAAGTGTATAATATATAAATATAAAAGGGTATGTGTATATATAAAGTGCATAATATATATAAAAGGTATATAAAAAGATCAAATCACACACACAAAAAAAACTAACAATTTAAATAGGATCTGGGGGTTGCTTAAAAAATAACTCCATGCCGGGGTTGAAACAACATCCCGATAGATCATCATCATCATCAGTTGTCCAACCTTCTTCATCATCATCGGTTATCCATTCATAGCTTTCATTTTTGTCTTTCAACCTCACAGGAGATCGCTTAGGGTGCATTGTCAAACTTAGTGCGAATTCGCTGCCTTCATACGGTATCTCGTTATGCAGCTCGACATTCTTTTCTACCGTAAGTGCTTTTCCCCATTCCTTGCTTTGATTTTGCGTCTCTTGGGATTCATCCTTTTCCAACCCAACTTGTTCTTCATACCGGGACAACGTGCTATTTTCATAATTAAGCTGGCACTTATGCTCGCTTAAAAAGTCGTTTCCTTTGATTTTGGTATTTTCCTGATCGACTTTGGCTTCCCCCTCTGTAGAATCATTTTCAGTATCATCTTCAGTCTGGCCAATAACTTGCACTATCTCATGTCTATTAAGTCTTTTATCTTGGTAATCACTAGCAAAGTTGCTTTCCTTACTTTCCTTTTCTCTCTCTTCTTTCATTTCTGCTACATCTTTCAATTCTGGAATACATGCTGTCATAATGTTTTCTTCTTGGTCAGTTACTTGACTTCTTTGTAGCAGGTTTTCTTTTATTTCATATATTTCCTCTCTGATCTCCCTTTGGGCTTCTTCACACTCTTGCAATTTGCTGTTAAATTCTGCCCCTACTTTAAAGACCCTTTCTTTCAAACCCTTTTCTTGACATTCTACTTGTTCAACTAAAGCCTTCACTTCTTCTTTAATCACAACAAATTCCTTTCTATTTTCTTCTTGGTTTTTATGTAACATTTCTTTAACTTCTCCCCTAATTTCTTCAGACTTCTGCTGACAGCTGGTTGACAATTCCTGTAGACCTTGGCACATTTCTTCCAGTTTTTTATCTCTGTCTGCCATCTCTTGTCTAATATCTCTGCTAAGGGTTTCAAATCTTTGTGTCATTTTGTGATTCATTTCCTCCATTTTCTGATCCCTTTCCTCCATTTTCTGATTCATTTTCTGATCCCTTGCCTCCATTTTCTGTCTGTATCTTTTATCCCATTCTTCCATTTTCTGATCCATTTTTTTATTCCATTTCTCCATTTTCTGATCCTGTTTTTTATTCCATTCCTCCATTTTCTGATCCCGTTTTTTATTCCATTCCTCCGTATCCTGTCTAAGCTGTCTCAGCAACCAGTTAAAATCCCAGCCCTCCTGCTTAATCTCCATCGGTGTCTGTTCCGATATTTTTGTAACTAAATTCTCTGGCATAGCTACAGTTTTTGTTATCTTGTACAATCCTTTCAAAATTATTATTATTTTGTACCTAATAAATATTTGATTTTTAAAACTTTTATAATTTTAATACGGCTGTTTGCTGCTCTCCCCATTCAAGAATGACTCGCTCACTTCCATCCCCACTTTATGCCTAACTCACTAATATATCTATAAGCTTATTCCATCTCGATGCCCGTCCAACATATAATGAATTTTAAAAAAAAATTTTCGTCTCCCTACTTTTTATTTTATAAAACATATGAAATTCTTTTTTTATTTAAAAAAAAAATCCCTTCTTTTTTTCTAGCTTTAATAAAATATACGAAAAATTTAAAAAAAAATCTTTTTTTTTTTTTTCGTCTATATATCTAAAGTATAACACATATTTTAATATTAAAGATGACTTAATAAAAATTTAACTCACCCCCGCTCTCTTCTTCCAGCTGTTTTTTTTTTATTTTTATTATATATATATACTTAAATGGTTCATGCTTATGACCTAATTTTGTTTACCCGTCTGCACCAATTTCAAACCTTTTCACTTTTGGTTAATTTGACGTTACTTTTATATATATATATTTCTTACTCATTTTAAACCACTCCAATTCATAAAAATACTTTGATAAAACAACGAGACCCCCCTTTTCTTTTAATCTAAATTTCTTTTCTCTGCTCCCTAATGACAAATTTATAAGAGGATGACTTATAACTTGATCAATCATCCTCGGGCGCCAGTCACTAGTGAACAGGAAAGACACAAAATAAATTTAATAAATTTTTTTGCTATATACACACAAAAGTCCATAACTCAGAGTATATAGGTGTTTACATCGAAACCTCAACTTGGTCGTCCAAACGCGGAAAAAAAATCTTACATATATACATTATTCAAAAAAAATTTGACTCAAAATCATTAATTTTGACCAAAAGAATTATATATATACTCCATAATCTCTTCAGGGGTGGAAATGAGTTACAAGCCCCACGATTTGGGCGTCCAAACGCGGAAAAAAAAACCTATGTGCCAGTCAAAACATGCTTATCCATCTAACACGAGCTGGAACTCACAAAATGTCCTTCAAACCCAGTCAAGCCTGAGATTTAGGTCAGGGACCAGCCTGGATTCGAACCCACTCTCCAAGCACCAGATCTAACACCCAATGGATAACATAACAATGGTAGCACACAAGATTTAATTCTTCATCCGGCCCACTAGCAAATCGGAGAAAACAATAAGACTCATGGACTTAAACATATATATAAACAACGTAAATACTAGACATTCCACGGATAAAATCTAACATATTTAAATAATAGGGGCTTTACTAATGAATACTTATGGGCAATTAGTGAATTGGATTGATCCAGTAATGAGACAGAAACTGATATATGATGAATTAGAATATATTTATTGACAATTGTTGTTGGCAAAATAGGTTTGTGGCTATGATTCAATGGAGCCAAATATCCTGCTATACAACTAATCACTACATTAACTTATTTGTTATGTCCTTTTATAATCAGTTCGAGTGGCTCTTTTACGTAAAATCAAACCAAGTCTGGAGTGAAACTGAATACATCTTAATTATAATAAATTTATTTTAACTATGGGCTTTTAAAGCGTCCCAGATAGCTTAAGATCGAACGGGTTTTCAAGAATGCTTCGGTTCAATGCCGAAGATTGCATATTAGGGAGGAAAGAGTTGGCTATAACGATTTTACTAATATGCTAGGCACAAGTAAAATATAATAATAAAGTGGCTCTGCGGATGGAAGAATAGTTTTAGGGTTTTTGTAAAATATAACGGTTTACCCAATAACCGGTCGTCATGCTGCTAATGGGGAACCTTTATTTGGTTCAGAGGCAGGGGACTTACGTGCTAATCTGGCCCTTAGCTCAGACTTCGCTACTGCACTACCCATAAGAGATGTGCTGACAACGCCGTGGCTCCATCTTATATATAAAACAGCACAACGAGAAAAATATTAATAAGTTTCACATCCGCCAAGCCGAAGGATATTATAAATTAAAGATCATATATTAAATGAACACTAGATCATCAGCTTGATCAAAAGAGCCAACTCTTCTGTAGCATGAGAAATACAATATGCTACTGACGGCAATATAGATATCTACAAACTTTACTTTATCCCGTTCAATCTCTTTAGTTATCTATAACTACTAAACTTTTAAAAGGGGGAAAAGTATATTTAATAGGGGACTTACGAATACTTAACTAAAAAAATATACTTATGATTGCACTCCAGGCTAGTTTAATCTTTAGTAACATAATAAATAAAGGTTGAAAAGCCACATTTTATATTTATATTAATTAATTTACAAAATGACAAAATATGAATTTGGGTTTCGAAACAGCGCACGAAATGACGCTATATAAATAATAATACGAAGATGTTAAATTTATATGTTTAAAAACATATTCTATAATTAAATGCACGCCGTTTTGAAACATAGGCATAACTAATAATAAATAAAATAAGCAAAAGAAAAGCAAAATATAATTGCAGTGATTAAATTATATAGCAAAACATTAATTAACAGAAATTTAGCAAAAGTATTTCATTTATAGAATTAAAATATTTTAGGAAACAATTTAGACAGTTTACACTATTGTATTAGCAAAAAGTATTTCATTTAAATATTATTTCGAAAACAATTTAGATAGAAATTTCAATAATATGGTTAGCTAACCTGTTTTTGAAGAAATAATGAATGTTTTTGAAATGCACACAGAGCTCTGCGATTTTAAATAATACTAAAATAGTTCTGTAGCTAAGGAGAGATTCGAGCTGGAAACGAAGGTGACTTCTTTGGCGGCTTATGGCATCTTCAATTTAGTTGGTGTAAGCTTGGTTGTTCCTTTGGCATTTGATGGATTGAACTAGGCGTTCCATCACGGGAAAGCAGCAAAATTTTGCCTGACTTTAGCCAGACATGTTAAGGTTGAACAATAATAAAACTTCTCCTGTTGACTCTCTTCAAAAGTAAGATGGATTCTCTCTTCCCGCTTAAAATAAGGCCTATTTATATCCTTCTACTAAACTTTAACACCTTTCTGGAATTTCGTAAGCCTCGGGACCAATTGACTTTTAATTAAAGCAAAATAATATAATTCAATTTCTACAACAACTGATAAAATCTCCGAGGTGTTATATTTAATTTCCTTAAAAAAATGTATCAAAATATATAAACTATATAATTTGATTCATTTTCATTAATTAAATTCCTTTTCAGGTGTTATTACTTAGCAGAAGGAACGGTATTCTGATTTAATGAAAAAGTCTTTTGTTGCAAACAAAAATCAATCAGAAAACAGATTTTACTTTTTTACCCGGGTGTGTCACTAATTGATATCTTGTTTACAAAAATTCTCATTTTTAATTGCGAACAGATAATTCTTATTTTATAAAACTAAATAACTTTTAACATATTTGTTTATTAAAAAAAAAAGCAAATTTAAAGAAAATACTTGTTTCAACTATATATGTAAAACATTAAATCAGAAAACCGTTAAATAAATTAAAGAAAACATTTACATTACTTTTATTTAAACTTAAATATATATGAATCATTTTGCCGTTATTCCAAGGTTTAAATTATCCATCCACATACGAATATAATAGCGAAATATAATTTAGAATTGACCGAAAATTAATAAAACATTTTATAATAATTTATGAGCATTTCTCCGCTATAATTTTATCAAACCTGTCTAATTATAGCGTGTCTTCGTATGTAAATGGATAATGCCATTTAAGCGGCAATTATAGCAAAGTTTTCCCGCTCGATTTATATATATACATTTTTACATTTGACATTTCTACATTTAAGATAGGTTCGAAACTAGTTCAGATGAGTAGGTCATTAGGTTGATGGTGAAACGGAAAGGGATTGGAGATTTCCGTTTCAATATACATATTTTAAAATTAAGTTGTGTGTTGCTGGTGAATGTGCTGGAGTATTAAATTCAATTTACTTTTCCCAAGTTCATCGACGGTTGAGTCTGTGTCCCTGTTTTACTTCGCGATTCCCATTAGAGTGACATAAATATCTCACTGGGAATTTATTTGCATACGTCTGCACAGGTACGAAGCTCCTGGGTGCGGGCCAGGCTTGAGCTGTGTAAGGAATAGAGATGTCCCAGATAAATGGCAACATGCCTCTCCAAACTTCAAGTTTAGTCTTAGTTATTTGTTTTCTGGTAAAGCCATGATTCCATCATAGTACTCCATCCTTCACACTTTATCACTAGCACCATTGCATGCATATTCCCATAATAATTTCTTAATAACATTAATTAAATGACTCCCAGTAATGCGCAGTATAGCTTTATCTTAGAATTAGTATCAACATTCAAGCTAACTTCTCTTATTAACTTAAGGTTCCCTGTTCACGTTTAATTAGTTGTTTAAATTGCTTTAATCCTTTTTTGTAGATCTCGCATACTTACTTTGAAATATAATAGACACATTATAATATAAAATAACTCAAAGTAGAAATACAAATATTTACGTATATCTTTATTTTGCTATCAAATCTGGAGGGCATACTCTATAACTTTATATGCCTCATTAAATAATGTAGTAATTAAATAGTTGCTTTGTTTATTTATTCGGGATGCAATCCAAGTTGCATACCATGTTAGGCTTATCTTGGGCACATCTATAAGTGATTGTTAAATGAACCTAGGGCTATTTTAGATTTAGAGTCTCTTTGTTTCTCTCTGACCATCGGCACCGGCAGGATGTTATACTATTAGTAGCATCAGATACGTTATCACATAGAGGGTGTTGTGGAGCTTAGACTTTGGATTTGAACTTGGGATTTTTGGGAGGCCATCCTCTCTAGTATTGAGTTCTATGTCTAGGGTTTAAATTCTGCAGTGTGTTAGCGAATAGATGAATTTTGACCGTTACAATATATATATGCACACATATTGCTTTTATTGATTTAGTCAAGGCATTTGAGTCAATTCAACAAGTTTTTTGACATTGTTTTAAATTAGTTGATTATCCACCAAAGTTTATTTGTATTATATAACTTCTTCATGACAGAATAAGAAGAAAATATTACAATTGGAAAATCTGAGCAGTTGAAATGAAAACTGATGTTCAACAAGGATGTATAGTTTCTCCAACATAGTTCTCCATTTTTATTACAGTAATTTTAGTAACAATGTATAAATGCTTAATGAAACAGGAATCAAGATGCAATACAGATTTGATGGTATAACTTAATCTGAATCAACTAAAAGCAAAAACAAGAATGTCATCTTATTAGATTATGAATTTACAGTATATTGTTGATTATGCTATGCTATTTTTTTTTTAAGTCAAAACGTGATCTAGAATGTGCTTAAGGGTTTGAATGCATAAAGATTTTAGTAATTAGTGAACATTCAAGGTTTTTTAACAGATAGTGATGAAAGAAAAATCCTGAGCAATTTATAGCTAGATGTTTGTCAACTTGAAAATGTAAATTATTTAAATATCTTGGTGTATTTATAATTAAAAAAAAGGATTTAGGTATTAAGCTGAATTTCAGGTTTCAGCATGCTGCTGCTGCTTTTAACAAATTAGAAGATGAATATTTCATGACAGGGAAATAAATATTTCAACTATTGAATGTTTAATGACAGGGAAATAACTATTTCAACTAAATTATCTATATAGAGTTATTGTTTTATCTAATTTATTGTATGGAAATGAGACTTGGTATCTTATCAATGCAATATAAAAACAGTAGAAAAGTATTATTTAAGAATGCTCTACAACATTTTAAATTATAGTAACAGGATCTAAAACCTTCAACAGATACGCCTTAAACATGGTTACGTGACAGCCAATAAGATGGAATAATGACATCACATGGACCTCTCAATTCTCAAACACAAGTCAGAACTATAAGAAAAAGATGGGACCCAATGGGACCCATCTTCATCTATGCCTCAATTTATATATAAATAAGCCAGACTCAAGCATTTTGAACTAAGAGTGTGAAGCTTAAATACCTTCACATTTAATTCACTAAATATTATATATAAATAACGCAAAATCTTTTGATTTACTACAAAGCAATTTTTTAAACCTAATGAAATGATATTAACAAATGTAAATATATCAAAATTTATTAAGCGTAAACAGATAATATTGTAATAACGTGAAAGCTAAAACCTTCAACAGATACGCCTTAAACATGCTTATGTGACAGCCAATAAGATGGAATAATGACATCACATGGACCTCTCAATTCTCAAACACAAGTCAGAACTATAAATAAAAGATAGGACCCAATGTGACCCATCTTCATCTATGCCTCTTTGTCAGCCCGTGCCACTAGCTCATGGAGCAGCAGAGGTTTAAAATATATTTATTAAAATATATTTTTAATGGAAAAAAAAACTAGATCATTGCCAGTACTAATAACACAAAAGATTTTTATTCACGTATATATATAGGGGACAACACACAAACTTGAAAAATAATTACTATAAAAAAATTATGCTTTATGTTTCATTATTATTATTATTATTACTTTAATTTTTAATCTTAGAATGTTGAGCATAGACAGGCCATCTAGACGACGCACTTAAAAGATTTTCAAAACATTTGACTCCAAGCTAATAATCTGCAGCCACACCAACACTCGCTTCCTGATATATATCAGCAACCAATGCAATGTGAACGTTAGCATAGGACCACGCTGACAGGGATGTGCATCTGACAGCGTGATACTATTTGAAGAACATGACCTTCGTCCAGTACAGGAATGTATGTCTGTCTGGCGAAGGAAACATGCATATAAAATAATAATGAGAAATTGCTACGTATAGATGGGAGAGCGGTCTATCTTGCCAACTTATAGTCCCTATCCATAGAACTGAAAGGGGTCAATGTCATGGGAAGTACGCCAAGTCCATTTCAACGCCATGACTACCTCTTTGGGGTCATGCATTCAGTTGGGCATGTTGACCTGTGTGCTAGCACACTTCACATTACATTGATATAAACCTCCATATATTCCTCCACCAGCATTGACACGACTATGAAACAGATAGTCCGAAATCAAAACCCCTTTAAACTAGCATATACTTAAATGAGTCTAAGCAACCATCTACCCTCAACTTAAATTTAAGTCAATTTAATAATTTACTTTATTAAAAAAAAAAAATTAGTGTAGGGTATTTAACTTATTTTAAAATTACACATTGTATTGAACTTATTTTTACATCAAATAATAGATTTGACCTATTTTTTTTTAAAAATCTAATAATGCACAAATAATGATACATGTTTGATTTTATCTTTAAATTCATTTGCAATCACAAACTCCTGTCTTATTACAAACAGACCTTATACTAAGCATAAATATATAAAAAAAATATAATACATATTTTAAAAAGATTAGTTTGAATTTTAGATAAGACTTTAAAATTGCAAAGTTTATAAAAAATAAAGTTCAGGTTTGATCAGGAAAGAACGTCTATTAGTTCATATTTAAAGGAAAATAAAGTTTGAAGATTTTAAATTAAAGAGAGGTTATATTTCATTTTTTATTATTTATAATTTATACTTTCCTTTCTCTGGGCTCATTTCTTCGCGACGAAGATCTGAGTTTACGCAAGGGCCATTTTTTGCGGAAGGTGACGGTTTATGAGGTTTTACGATGATTTTTGAAAACGTTACCGGTGGTTCGATCCTGGGATCCATGGAGATGAAAGCTGCCTTCGGCCGGCCAAACCGAGGGAAGCACAATTAAAAACGATTACATTTTTGGTAACGGTGACAATAACTTTAAAATTTTTTTTTTTTTTTACTTTTCAGCAACAACAAACGAATTCAAAATTCTAATTACTTATTTCTTTTGAATTTTTCCTTTTATAGTCCTGAAGCGTCTTATCTAGGAATGTGCGGATCAAACATATTCAGTAGATTTTCCTCTGTGGTCTGTGTATATATCTTGGGCGGAAAAGCAAGCCTTTTGTTTCTATTTCTCGACTCTTATCTATTTCATAATAATCTTTTTAATGGTCATTTTGCCCTAAGGATCTGTTTGTAATTTTATTTTTGTTATTTTTAAGATTAAAAGATTTTTATTATATTTATTTAAAGATTAGAATCTTTGCTTCGATTCTATAATTTTTTTAATCTTATTTTATTTCAATATTTAAATTAAACTTATTAATAAATTAATAACTCATAATTTGTGCATTTCGAACGTCTGCGCTTTTAATTCATTATTAGATATTTACAAAAAAAAATTTAAGTACTAAAATTTAAATGTAACATCTATATATCCCGTTACAATATGTTGAACATAAGCAGGTTTTTCTTGGGAGACATAGACCCCATTACATTACAAGGATTATTTTAAAAGATATTCTAATGAGATACAATGTTGTTTCCATTGGGAAGATATGATGGTGAATACAATTCATGAGTAAGCTACGGTTAAACATAGTATTGAAGTATTTCAGGAAGAAAAGTTTTCTTCTGAAGAAATTAAAAGCCTGCATTACAAAATATCAAATAAACAGAATAATGGATAAACATAATCTATATGAGGACATATCTGGATTCACAAATTATTATAGACATCACAAAGCACTCTAGATTAGATTTTCCTCTTCTTGGAGTTGGAATGTCCATATTCATTTTTGAGTGATTGCTGTATATATGTTTATTAATTTATTTATATAATATATGGTGATTAGTAGCATGTGTTTTTGTATAAAATAATAATCAAATCACATTATTTAATGTAAATGTTTTGTCTACTATGAATGACTCCTAATGCATGTTATAATAACAGTTTTTCACAGATATAAATTAGTTATAAATAAAAATATTTGGCAGTTTGTAAAATGAAAATAACTGTAAAATCCTGTTTTGTTTTTTACTGTTAAGAAACATTTCAGGAGTTAAAAAAAATAATAATGTAATAGTTGTTTGGGAAATCATATGATGTTTGAACTCTAAGGAAAAGTTGAGCTTCATTCAAATCTCCCAAGCCACATAGAACAAATAATTGCTTTACTCTGCTTAGTATTCACCAGGTGGTCATCTCACTCCTACCTAGCCTAACATTGCTTAGGGAAGATTGGTTTTAAGCCAATAAACACCACATGATCACTATTTCTTATGCTTGCTCTTAACTGTATTAAAACAAGCAAAACTATGCATATAGCTATTCAGTGCAAGCTAGAGTAATCAGTGGATGCCAGAAGGCTTGTACATAAAATCCCCATCTAGTACCTACTTATCCAATATCCCCAGACTAGTTTCTGGCTAGTAGCCTTCGTTAGTGAGGAGCCTTGGATCTGAGAGCAGTGCACCTAAATCTTAGTATCTAATGCAACCCTCTAGTAGCCACCTTTTATCTCAACTACAAAACTATGAGACTTAAATTGAAAACACTATAATATTTTCAACCTAAACTCATCAGCTTATATAGTTATATAGGTCTCAACTCAGTTCAGTATCTATACATTTTGGGGTCTTTGGTTCTTTAATAACCATAGTCACCACTATTCTATTAGGCAGGATTGGTTTTAAGTCAATAAACATCACATGATCATTATTTTTTATGCTTGCTCTTAACTGTTATTAAAACAGGCAAAACTCTTTATATGTATTGCCACTCACTGCAAGCCAGAGTAATCAATGGATGCCAGAAAGCTTGTGCATAAAATCCCCATCTAGTGCCTACTCATCCCATATCCCCAGACTAGTTTCTACCTTGTGGCCTTTGTCAGTGAGGAGCCTTGGATCTGAGAGCACTGTACCTAGAGCAGCAATATGTATAGAGACTTATGCCTGTTTTATTAAGAGAGAGCATAAGAAATAGAGATCATATGATATTTATTGGCTTAAAACCAATCCTGCCTAATAGGATAGTGGTGGGTATGGTTAGTTCAGACCTATATGACTATATAAGCTGATGAGATTGGATTGGAAATATTAAGTTTTCAATTTGTCTCATAGTTTTATAGTTAAGTAGAGATAAAAGCTGGCTGCTGGAGGGTTGCATTAGATCCTAAGATCTAGGTGCAGTGCTTTCAGATTTAAGGCTCCTCACTAACGAAGACCACAAGCCAGAAACTAGTCTGGGGATATTGGTTAAGTAGGCACTAGATGGGGATTTTATGCTCAAGTGTTCTGGCATTCATTGTTTACTCTGGCTTGCACTGAATGGCAATACATATAGAGAGTTTTGCTTGCTTAGGGGAGAAAGAATAATGGTATGTTAATTGATCATGCCAAATTTATATACTGGTTTTTTAAGATTTCACCCATCCAATTGTAAGTTACTTCTTATTCATCCCCCTCCTGCCAATTTATTTGAATACAATATAGTTGGTAATGAGCTGGATAGATCTCGAATTACTAGACTTTGAATGAAGATGTTAAGTCATCAGGTTATCTTTTTTTTAAGAAGTAAAATATCACCAATTATGAATTTTTGATAATTGAAAGTTATTATTAGTTTTACTACTATTACTGTATTTTATTTTTCTGTTTTATTATTTTTACAACTTTTTCTTTCACCATAACTTGTTTCTATCTTTATTTGTTAGTGAAATATTGTCTATAACCAATTCTTATCATCATTATTATTCCTTCGATGGCTGGTTATTCATGTTTAAGTTATATATTGAGATATATCATAAAGTACTTTTTAAAAATTAATAAATAAATAAAACAATAATTGAAAATTATAATCATTTTTACTAATATCTGGATCTATTTTCAAGATATTAGGTGGACATTTCAATAGTTTTTGTAAACCCCTTTCTTAAAAACTCTTTTTACATTGATTAACAGTGTATTTCAGAGCAGTTTGCGATGGTAAAAGTCCTGAAATTACTCTTAACATTTTTGTATATGCCATTGATTTTGTTATTATTTTAATGAAAGTTTTATATATTTATTATTTGCTCTAATTGAATAATTTATAATTGTGTTAAAAGTGTTAAATTTTCAGGATGAGTTATTGGATCTTTAATATTAATTTTTATTTCTTTATTTTTCTCTGATATATTATTATTATTTTTTTTATGTTTTTCTCTAATACTTGTTATTTATATTTCATGAATAATTTATGAGAAGAATTTATATTTCTATTGAGTTTTATTGTTATTATTTTTCTAGAAAAAACTGAAGAAGAAACTAAAGAATCTAAGAAACCAAGATTAGCTTTGTCAAATAATTTATTAGAACAGTTAGCAACACCTTTACACGATCTTACTCCAAAAAGTAAAAATGAAGGACCAGTTGAAATGGTAGATAAAGATGGAGATACCACAATTGTTCACATAAGTGATCCTACTAAAGGAATGAAGGTTAGTTATTAAAATAAAAACATTACTTGAATTATCTTTCATGTCTCTCTTTATATATATATTCTAATATTTTCATGGATAAATGAATTCATAGTATTATTTCAGGAGCTTCCTTTTAATAAAAATATAATAGCTAAACAGCTGATGTTTCAGTATTCTTTTCTCAGAGCGTCTTCTTTCTCAAATCATAAGAATGTGTGTGATGAGATTTAAAATCGTATTTTTTCTTGTGTTATTTTCTCCTCATTCTTAAATTCTATTGGTTGAGAAGTTTTAAAAAAATATTTTATTCTCCATTATATTGTTAATTAATTCATTAATTCACACTTTTCATTTATGCTCTTAGGCCTTTTACAAATCTCTATAGTTTCCTTAGCAGTCTCTGGTCATATTATTCAATTTTTTTCCAGAATATTTGTTTTATTAAAATTAATATCATGGTTTGTTAATTTAATGTGTGAATTAATTAATGGTTGATGAATTATATTATTCTCTAGCTGCTAAAGTGTGTTTTTTTTCTTATGTTTATTCTAGGATTGGTCTGTCCAGTATATGAATGTAAACAAATTCCACATGGAATTTCATATACACTATAAGACTACATAGGAATTTTATCTTTAGGGTGTGAAAATATTATTTTTTTAAATGTAGTATAAACCACATACTGGGAGTTATCTACATTTTTTTTCTTATCATCATCCAGCACAATTATTTTCAGTGGCAAAGAAATTACTAGATAGAACTACGAGACTTTCTGATGACAACCATTTCACCAAGATATCTATGCTACAAAAAAAAAAAAAAAATGTTTCTTCATAATGGTTTTGATCACAGGATTATTAATAAGCTTTTTTATATAATAAAAAAAAAAAGATTTTGATACTTCAAAAATTAAGACTGTTCTGCCATATATAAAGGGAATAACTGATAAAATTGGTAACAATTTATATTACATTTAAAAAAATTAATGAAGTATTTCCATACCCTAAAGATAAAATTCCTTTGGAGTCTCATGGTGTGTATGAAATTCTCTGTGGAGTTTGTTTACATTCATACATTGGCCAGACCGACCAATCATAGAATAAACATAAGAAAGGAAAAACACATTTTGGCAATTAGAAAAAATCTAATTTGTTAGCTATTTACTCACGCATTAAATTAACAAATCATGACATCAATTTTATTACAACACATATTCTGGCAAAAATTGAAAAATATGACCCGAGACTGCTAAGGGAAGCTATAAAGATTTTTTAAAGCCTAAGAGCATAAATGAAAAGTGTAAATTAAAGAAAATTAACAATATTGGGAAAAAAGCTATTGGAAGATAAAATATTTTTTAAAACTCGTCAACCAATAGAATGACGATGAAATAACAAAAGAAAAAAATAATGATTTTAAATTTCACCACACACATTCTTATGATTTGAGAGAGAAGCAGCTGTGAGAAAAGTACTTGTTATTGTACTGAAACATCAGCTATTATTTGTCTGAAGATTTGTAATGATGGTATATTATAAGATGTAATATGTTGGACTATTTCCATCATTTATGAGTGAATGTTGAATGGATAGAAAATTTTAAACTTTATTTAAACTTTCCAAATACAAACAACTTGTTAGTAATAACACACAAATAGACAATAAAGGTTAGTAATTACCCAATGTTTTCGAGTAGTATTATTCTCCACTCTTCTTCAGGTGTTGCTGGCCTATATGCATAGTGACAATATTCACTTAGAAATTGAACTCGCACCTTTAGATTCTTGTATATCGAATTTAAGGCAAATGCTCTACCAACTAAGCTATTCTGTCAAAGGCAACATATAGTAGAAATTTGATATATTTATATATGAGGGTTGGTTCAAATCCTCCTGAGTCCTTCAATTTTTTTTTTTTTTTTAACAAGTCTAATTATTATTATTTTTTTTTCCTAAGAGCAAGATTAATTAGTCGCTTCCATACATTGTGTATTGCAACACTGGGTTGACTTACAGGATTATTTACCATTAATATATGTTGAATCTATATTTATTTTTCTATTGTTTAATTTTCTCTTTCTAAATCCAACTTTATTTCTAACTATTTTTATCCAACTTTAATACTTCGTTTTTCAATTCATTTTTATGTTTAATTCACGCTTTTTGTCCTTTTATTATTCATCTAATTCTTAAGCTAAAGCTTGATTCTGTTTTATCTTGTGCACAATCTACTATTATTTGAATTTATTATTGTCTCCACTTTATTTCAATAGCTTTTTTTTTTAAATTTTTATTTTAGTTTTTTATATTCTATCTTTATCTCTTGTAATAAATATGAATAGGTTATATTTTCAAAATATGCAAATATGTAATTCTGTTTTTAAATCTAATTTAAATCATTCGATATCCAATTGAAATCCTTCTATGATTATACTTTTTCAAGTGTAAATCTTTTTATGATTTTTATGCCATGTGTTTACTATTACCACAAAATTTACTCTTTGTTCTCATAGTTTTTGTTAATAGTTAAGCTATCTAAAAAATCAATACATTAAATAAATAAATTTACTCCACATTTACCTATTATATATACTCCCCCCCCCCCCTTTTTTTTTAAAAACACTTGTTTTTTAATTTTTTAATCTTAAAAATGGAAAGTTCTTAGAATTGTTTTGCCTGTGTAATGCTTTCCTATTATAATGAATAGTATATTTAAAATAATAAGTGTCATATATAGACAAGGTAAAATATTTCATCAGTTAACAAAATATAAATTTTTCCTTTTATTGATCCTCTCAATTTGGCTCAGTTATCTGGAACCCTCACACTAAAAGAGATATTTACAAAATACAATCTGTTATTTGCCAATTATGCTAAATATAAGTTTTAGCGGATCATTAATAGAAAGAAAAAAAATCAAGTCATCAAATATTTATACAAGATCATATCCAAATTCACAATTACCTCAGATTTACTTACAAACATATCTTCCAATTCCTCTCAAAATTATATTAGATTGCACACCTAAATTTAATTGCTTGTCATTCAGATATTCTTAGGTTTTCTTCCATATTTCATATAATCAGCCCAATACATTAAGGATTTTATGCATAATAATATTCTTCATTTTGATTTCAATCAATTCAATACAGCATTAAAATTAAAATACAATTTTTGATTTCATTGCTTAAATCATTTGGCATGCCTTTTTTTCTTTTAGTTCATATATCTATATCATTTTGTTCAATAATTAGGTTTTACTATAATTATTATTTTAAAGTGCATTCTGTAATTGACTATTGGTTATTGTTTTGCACTTTAAATAAAATTGAATTGAATTATTATGATCATCAATCAGCATTGACTCATAAATAACCATCAAATCCTGGAACAATTCTAAATCTTTCTTCTAGTAACTTATTATTTTTTACCAGTATTACTTATAAAATATTATTCTGCTATTTCATCTTAAGACAATGCCTCATTTGTGTTTACTAGTTCTGAAGATTCACTCATTCCTTAGTTCTTTTTCCTCCAGCCTAAAAATATAATGTCTAATATGTTTAAGATTTGGCACTAATAATATTTTTAAAATGTGACTAAAAACTTATTTCATATTTTAGAAAGTATTCTATCATCATATTTTAATTTGAAAAGTCTTAAAATCCGAATCATTACAGATTTCTGCAAATTATTTTTTTTTTAGACTGAAATTAATGATATCTTTTACAAATTCTGTTTTTATTGATTGTGATAGATTCATAAATTTTCTAATAACTAATTTAGAGGTAGCAAATAATTTGATATCATGTTATTTATTGACACAAAAAATTAATGTTTTCTATTATTATCAACTTTTTTAAAATTATTTGAGTTCTTGTATTATTTGAAATATTAATTAATTCTGCTAATTATTAAATTATATAAAAAAACAAAATCCACTTTTATAATTTAATAAATGTGAAAAATTTATGTGTTAAAAAGTAAAACTTTTTTTTAAAAAAAAAAAAAGACTTCTGTATTCATATATATTCTGTTGCTGGTTAATAGTTTGCACTATACTTTAAATATATTTATATAATAAAAAAAAAGAACTGCAAATCCATTATTATTATTCATCATAGATATTTTATTAATGTCAATAAAATTCATAACTATAATTATTTATTAAACATTTAAATAGTTTATAGTAAAAACATAATATTTATGATAAATTAATCTTTTATTTGAAAGTTTAAACTTAAGTTTATTTATGCATTTATATTTGCTCAGACACAAGCTATCTTATTGCACCATTTAACCATAGAAGTGTGATTAATAAATAACTGTAATCAAATTTTTATCAAAAGAATTTTATTTTGTTTGATGTTTAATTGATTTTTCAAATTCATTTTTTTTTTTTTTTTAACTTAATGTTTTATTAGAATAATAAATATTCTTAAGTTTATTTCAAATATAAAGCTTAAGTCATTTCTACTTCATTTTATAATGTAACAAATGAATATATATTTATATCATTTCTTATTTGCTGAACACAATAAAATTAAAATGTTAATGCTTAAATAAATTTTAAACCACATTAGTTTTAAGTTTCCAAGTTCTTACAGGGTTTGTCAAATGGTGCATATTTTGATAATAGAATTACTCAAGGAGCATATCCTTGCAACTATTATACAAGATATATTTAATTTACAATAAATAGCATCATTCTGTTTATATTATAAATTCAATTGTTTAATACAGATAGTAACAACAACAATAAAAAAAAAAAAATTTAAAAAACAAAAACAATTCTTAGCATTTTTACTCCCATAAGACTTGTTAACCCTTAACTGTTCTAATATTTATAGCTTTCTTTATGTGCTATTATTTAAATTTTTTAAAATTATTGTAAACACATATTTAAATATGTATGCAGGATTCTTACTTGAAATATATTTGAATGAGACATTTTAAAATTTACATATATATTGAGACAAATACTTTGCTATGTCTTAAATATGTATAGAGAAATAATTGGGTTCAGCTAAAATTCTACTTTTAAATTAATTTAGAAAATTTTGTAAATTTTTTTATTAAACTTGTGTTATAAAAGTGTAATTGTATGTATATAAATACACACACGTGATTATGTAAAATATTTGCTTTATTTATTAAAGGAATGTAATATTTTATAAGAAAAACAAACTTTGTAGTAATTTTTTTTTTATCTTATATATAAGATTAATTTGAATATTGTACAAAAATGCTTAATCACCAAAATGTTGTAATCTGTTGTGATTAAAAAAAAGTCTAAAGTTAAGCATTGTCTAGATAAGTCATGTAATCGAATTAATTATTGTGGAATGCAAAAAGTTCTTAATTAAAAACCTGGCTTATTTGAAATATATACAAGAATTTCTTAATCTAAAAAAAAAAAAAATTGCTTATCTAAAAATGTAAATCTAGAAAATTCTAATGTGTGTGGGAGAACAATCAAACATAAATCTTATAAAAGCTGCCCAAAATTTATTGTGTCATTAGATTCTATTGGATTCTATTCTATTGTGTCATTAGATTTTATTCTATTAATCTTTCTCTGCATTGATTCATTCATGCTAATATTCAAGACGCTGGGACTTTGCATTCTGCTATACAAGCTGTACTCATCGCCAGTAATCCTTCAAAATTAGGAGACTATTAAGACCTCACAATTAGTTTGTGGCAAGCGACTTGCAATTTTATAAAAATATAATCTACAAGTCATTCCTAGTGATATTCTCTGATATATGGGAGGCTGGGCAAAGATGCCTATCTTATCAAGATGAACTTCATGCTCAGCCTAACTTCATCCTCCAGCATGTTCTAAATTTATAGAAAGCTGATCTCTTGAAATGCCAATCTACATTGAAGTTTCTCTCTCTCAACTAATTGATATCAAGAAAGTACATACTTATCATTTAAAAAATTCTCAGAAAGCATAGTGACACACTGATGGACTTTAATGATAATAAGAACTTTATTTATAGTCCATAAGCCAGGTCTTATCTAATTTTTACTTATATAAACTTATAATCATAATAAATATAATGGTAATAAACAATTATAAACAGTCTTTCAATCTGTAGAAGCATCAATTAATTTCTTAAATCTGCCTCAACTGCCATTAAATTAAAAAAAAAACAAAGCCGGAGCAAAAGTCATTAATTCAAATCCCACGAATCCTGTATATTTTAATGTTAGCAGCTTGTCTATTTGTTAAATGCATTTTATTTGCCTCCTTAATTTTTCTTTTATTATGGTTTCTCTCTTCATGAAGAATTTTCACACTTTCAATATCAATTTAAATTTATATTTACATGTTTTTTCACGATCAAAGAAAACTGAAGCGGTCATTAAATCACCATTATTCTTAATTTTTACACGTTTATATAACAATTCATGCTCCTTTAATCTTTTTTCAATACTATACCTCGATTCACCTATATATGATAACATATACTCACAAAAAATTTGATATACAATTATTTTTCTGCTTGACAGGTATGACATCCTTAGAATTATTCACTAATTTATTATTATTGTTTGGAACATAGAATGAAACATTAAACACATTCTTACATTTATCCTTAAAAAATTTCACTTGTGGATTTGAAATAAACGGAATAAATATCCATTGTTGCTATCAATCTTCATTCCCTTTAAACTGTATAACTCTTTTTAAATTGACGTAAAGTATTGTTTATTTGTTCCATTTTATAACCAACATCAAGCTATTCCTTGGCAAATATCTCAATATTTTTAAGTTTATCACTTTCGTAATGACATAATTTTTCATTACGAAACAAAAAAATCAAAAACTTGCAATCTTATGCATAATTGATTTACAATTTATATACCCCCCTTTTGCAGCGGCTTGATTATTAATTTATAATTTAATATACTGTTATCTTTTGTAATAATTAAATCCAAATATTTAATAATTTTGTCCTGTTCCTTTTCAATAGTTCATTTCAAGCCATTCAAATTATTTAATTCCTCTATAATCATAATTTATAGTATTAGTATTTCCACAAACAAAAGCATCATCCACATTTAAAACATGCTGATCATCATCAATGCTCAAGTCACTTGTATTGGCCAATTATAAACTTAACTCGTAATAAGGCTAAACTAAAATAAACGATAATAGTGCATGGGCTTTAAAGAGTATTCTTTTTTGCACCAACCAGGATGATGATTGATCATCTCTGGATGCCCCAAAGCACTAAATACATATCCCCAGTCATATATTCATCCCGTGCACCAATCTAGCTCAGAGAACATAAAGCTCTATTACTGTATGTGAACAAGGGATGATGGAATACAATTTTAGCAATTAAATACAAGTTTATTATTAACAAAAAAATAAAAATAAATGATATTTAAGGTCTTATAGCTTAAGGGTTCTGATTTTGAATGATACACAATAATAAAGTCATCACTCTGTAATTTACAAGATTACTACAAAATTCAAATTATTACATTAACTGCATTATTTCTTAATGGGTATCTATAAACACATACATATATCTGTACACAGACGTGCATTTTATAATACATGATGAAGACATTTCAATTAAACATAAAATAATTATTACATTTGTGATTTACATAATTACTATTCAAAGTTTAAATTGTTACATTAATTTACACAATTACAAGTTACAATTCATCTTATTACTATGGTTTACATATCTGCGCACAGACGCACGATTTATAATATACAATATAAAAAAAATGAATTGACATTTAATAAAAAAAAATATTAAAAATTTACATATAGCATGCGTATATACGCACACTGACTTTTATCTATTTCAACTTGTTACAGTAATATTATATTTTTTTATAATTAATTCATTTGGAAAACACATAACTTTCACACATATTCGTGTGTATAAACAAAATATATAATTTAAAATTTAATTTCAGTTTATAAGTTCTAAATAGTCAACTTTTGTTTGACAGGTACTTGTTGATTATTTATCAAAGTCTCTAAATATAAAATCTCTCTCTTTTTTTTTTTCTTAATAAACTAAAAATAAAATTGTTTATATATCTGTCACTTCAGACCAAATGAATTATTTAAAATTTCATTATTATATATAACTGCTGTTAGATTTCAACTCAAGCAAAAGTTATTTGTTTGTATTAACTTTAAGTTATTAATTTATAATTTTAAAAGTCATTTTAAGAAATATTAAAATAAAATAACTCACTGTAGATACACAAGACGTGTTTATTTGTGGTTCCCTGCATGTATAAATAAACTGCAGTATAAATACACCAATTTCTTCAAGTTTTCTCTTGGCAAGCTTGGTTTTTGGTCCAGCAGAAAAATATAATTTCATGTTTGTTGTCATCATCAGGTAAAAGTATATAATTCCTGTAATTTGTTGGCCTACCATGAGATTTCTTTTGTAGTCCAAACAATTGTCAAGCTGTCTTCTAGAACATATTTAAGCAGCTAGTTGATCCATTTGAAGTGACCTTGGCTTCATGAATCAAAACTCTGCAGTAAACTATAATGTAGCTACTTTACTGTCCTTAGATCTTCATAGGAGCTTTATATAACTCTGCTAACTATTTTGTCCTCATTTTTTTTTTCAGTCTATTGATTCAGAAGTGACCAGCTTCAAGTAAATCTAAACTCCTGCGAAGGAAAATAGTAGCAGCTCCTGCCTTCAGCTACATTAGTTCATGGTAGCTTTTCTACCAACTCTGCTACAGTCAACAACATTCTGCTCTCTTCAAAATCATTATCCAAACTTTGCAGTTGGCCTAGTTGGTCACTGCTTAAAATATTAAAAATTCCTCTGACCAACTCTTACAAAACTGCAAGCAGAACTGTTCTTTTCAAAATCACTATCCAGACTGTTCTCTTCAACAATCACTATCCAGACTGCTCTCTTCAAAAATCATTACCCAGACTTTGCAGTTGGCCTAGTTGGTCACTGCTTAAAATATTAAAAAGTCTTCTGACCAACTCTTACAAAACTGCAAGCAGAACTGTTCTTTTCAAAATCACTATCCAGACTGGAGCTAATTTGTTATCAGCTCTTTTACAGAATGATCTAAGGTAATAACAGCTGCTTGATTAAAAACAGTTTTTATTTTTATCTCACTAATCCCTTTGAAAACATATACATGTTTTTACTTAGGGGATTTCATTAAAATTTCAAAAATACAATAGAGTGTTTTTAAATTTCAAAATCAGAGTAATAATTAATAATAATGCAATATTTATATTTATTCAGACCTTTTTAAAATATTAATTTCATAATGAAATTTTACTTTAAGCCCAGAGTTATTTAACCCTTTACTTATTATTATTTTATTTTAGGAAATATAGAAAAATATCCACAAAAATTTATGTCTATGTTTATTTCTACTTTTTCTTTTAACTTTATATATATTTATGCGCACACACTATATTAGTATATACTATGTAAGCCAACTGGTTACAATATATAAGAATGTGTTTAATGTTTCATTCTATGTTCCAAACAATGTTAATAAATTAGTGAATAATTCTAAGGATGTCATACGTGTCAAGAAGAAAAATAATATAGTATATCAAATTTTTTGTGAGTGTATGTTATCATATAGATGAATTTAGGTGAAGTATTGAAAAGAGATTAAAGAAGCGTGAATTGTTATATGAGCGTTAAAAAGTAAGAATAATCGTGAATTAATGACTCCTTTAGTTTTCTTTGATCACAAAAACAACATGTAAATATAAATTTAATTTTGATATTGATAGTGTGAAAATTCTTCATGAAGAGGAGAACCATAATAAAAGAAAAATTAAAGGGACAATTTTTATAAACAGGAATAAAATGCCTTTAATAAATAGACAAGCTGATTACATTAAATTTGGGATTCGTGGGATTTGAATTGAAGACGTTTGCTTTCACTTTGTTTTTTGAATTTAATGGCAGTTGAGGCAGGTTTAAGAAATTAACTGAAAGTACTTCTGTAGATTGAAAGACTGTTTATAATGGTTGTATTTTTATATTGGACTATTTCCATCATCTAATATGCATATTGAATGTCTAGAAAAATTTAACTTTATGTAAATATTCTAAATACATTCAGCTGTTAGTAATAGCACATCAAACAGGTTGGTTTATGCACAGTGTTTCGACAGGTATTATTTCCCCTCTTCTTCAGATGTTTCTGGCCTGACCAGTGACATTACTAGCATGGGATTTGAACCTGATTCCTTAGATTCTTGATTATTGAATTTTTAAGGTAACATTCTAATCAACAGTCATCCTGCCAAAGGCAACACTCGATAAAAATTTCATTTACTTATCTATGAGGTTCCTCATGATTTCTCCATTTTTTTCCTAAGAGCAAAGTTGATTAGTGGTTTTCATACATTATGTATAGTCACGCTAGGTTGGCTTATGGTTTTTTTTGCCATTACCATGTGAGCAGCATCTTCAAATTTTTTTCTTTGTACCTTTTCTTCTCTATCCAATATTTTTGTATTTTCCCAATTGAACATATTCTCATTGGCACATATATGGTCTGTTATCTTGTTTGCAAGTGCTTTTTAAGGGACAACTGGTCTCACCAATATATGGTCTTTTACATTCACATGGTATTTCATAGATGCAGTTTTTTCTTTTCAGGATTTCAAGTTTAGGCTTTGTAGGTAGAATTCCTCATAGTGTGGTATGGCTCTGAAAAGCTGTTCTGGTGTTATGCTGATAGCAGATTTTCCTTAATTTGTCTGCTATTTTTGGAATGTATGGGTACACTATAGTACCAATAATTGTCTTTTTGCTTGATGTTTCTTTTTGTTGTCTATTTAACTTTTTTAATAATAGCAAATAGATAACCATTTTTCATAAGAGTTTGTTCTATCTAGATTTTTTTTTTCCAAACCGCTGGATAGAGAACAGGTAAAAAGGAAGAAAATTTATGCTCGCATGACAATGGCAAAAAATCCCATAAACCACCCTAGTGGTGGCTATACATAATGTACGGAAAACACTAACAAACTTTGCTCTTAGGAAAAAGTGGATAAATCAGGAGGAACCTCATAGATAAGTATGTGAAATTTGTACAGACTGTTGCCTTTGGCAGGGTGGTTCAATTGATTACAGCATTATCTTAAAATTCCAATACTCAAGAATCTAAGGGCTAGGTTCAAATCTCATGCTAGTACTGTGACTGGTGAGACAGCAACATCTGAAGAAGAGGGGAGAATAATACCCCTTGAAACGTTGTGCATATACTAACCTGTTTGATGCGCTATTACTAACAGGTGAACGTATTTGGAATATTTAAATAAAGTTAAATTTTTCTACAGACATTCAATACGCATATTCGATTACAGAAATAGTCCAGTGTAAAAATACAACTAGAACACCATCATCACAAACCTTCAGTAAAACATGGTTTATAATAGTTTATAGTTTATTACCGTTATATTTATTATTTTTATTATGATTGCAATTTTGTTCTAATTAACAGACATTTTATTTATATTCTATATAAATTGGTATTCTAAATGTAAACTAATTACTATTGGATTTAAATATTAGAATGTAATAATATTAATAATTTATTGTTAATATAAGAATTTTTGTGTGTTCTTCATGGATGAATTAATTTTTTAGTTATGAAAGATTTTAGAGTTACATAATCAATATACCTTTCATTACTTTTAAAAAGTCATAATGTTAAATGACAAAATTTTTTTTTTTAAATATATATTTCTATTTTAAAGTAAATCAGTTTCATAAGTCATTGCCATTAGTAAAAATTGCAAGTCTAATAGAAAACGAAATTCTCCTTAAACAAAATAAAATGAGAAATCCATAAACTTATATTTCCTAGTCATTTTATTTCTAAAGATTGTTTAAAATGCTCATTAGTTATATATATATACACAATATGTATTGAAGTATAAAAGTCAGATTTGTGCTGCAGAAAGGAATTTGCTATTAACTGAAAGGAGACCTTTTGATTTCTCTTGGAGGCCTTAAAGGAACTGAGCAGGGCAAATTCCTAATGTCCACTCTATGCGTTCTTGTCGTTGCAGCTGTTATTACTATGTGTTTATTCACAAAATATATGAACATGGATGGGCTGCTCAACAACACACATTAGCTAGCATGTTGAGTTTATTGGCTTTTTACCTCTGAGTTTAAGATCAAGAAACACCATGTTTTTCTCAGTTGCCTGAAAAGGCAGAATGAATGTTTATGTAAATTATAAATATTTTTCTAATAGATATAAACAATTATGATAGACAAAAATAACTCATGACCCTTATTTCCAGGATGCTGTAAAGAAGTCACCAACCAAGGCAGCAGTTGGTGGCCAAAAGCAGAGGGTGCTAAGAACCCCCTGATTGCGGACCCAGGCTACCATTTATTTGATGACAACTTTTTAGGTACTTACAACTGCAGATCACTTTCAATTGAATGAAGATTGCAAGAATTAGAAGAACTGTCTTTATATTAAATGGGACATTATTGTATTTTGTGAAGTTAGAAGAAGAAAAGGTGAAGAGACAATTAAAGGCACAAATGTTGGAAATGCAAGTGGAGTAGGATTCATTATAAATAAAAAAATGGAAGAACAACATTGTGGGGATTGATGATATATCGGACAGAGTGGCAAGATTAGTTATACAACTTAATAGCAGATACTAAATGCAGATAATTCAGATTTATTTCCCAACAAGTTCTCAAGCATGATGAAGTAGTAGAAGATTTTTATATGGATGTACAAAAGGCTTTTGATCAGAGTAAACAACATTTTAAACTTGTTATGGGAGACTTTAATGCTAGAATTGGTAAACAAATGAAAGATGAAAGTGCTGTAGGTAATTTTGGTTATGGTAATAGAAATGAGAGAGGACATAGACTTGTGAGTTTGCAGAAAAAGAAAAACTTTATATTATGAATTCTTTTTTTGAGAAAAATGTTAAAAGGAAATGGATATGGACGCATCCAAATGAAGATACAGCAGAATTGGATTATATTTTGACTAACAGAAAATACATATTTCAAGATTGTAATGTTCTTAATAATTTTAACACAGAAAGTGATCATCGATTACTAAGATGTATGATACATGTTAATGCAAAACTAGAGAGACAAAAATTATTAAGAAAAACAATATTTACAGTTGATATTCGTAATTTTCAGAAACATTCTAATGAATTTAAATTAGAACTTACAAATCAGTTTCAAGTATTAATAGATTTTGATCATGTTTCAGATTTGAATAAAGTTAATATGAAAATAACTGATACACTTTTAAAAACTGCAGCAAAGATAGCTGGTAGAAAGAAGTAGCAATTGACCAATACAATTTTTACTGAGAGTAGAGAATTTATGAAGAAAAGAAGGAATATAAAGATATACAAAAATGATGCATTATAAAGGATTGAATATCTCAAATTTTGTAAAATGGTGTGGAAAAGGGTTGAAAATGATATAAGAAAGTATAATTGTGAACTAGCAAAAAGAAAAAAAAGATGGAATTATTATTAAAAAGAGAGATGACATAATGAAATGGGTAGAAGGCTTTTATCAAGAATTATATAGTAATAAAAAACAAGTACCTCCTATATATATTATATCTTCCGAATTGCCCAGAATTTTAAATAAAGAAGTGAGACATGCAATTCAATGTATGAAAAAAGAAAAGGCTCCAGGTAATGATGGAATTATAATTGATATATTAAAAGAAATAGGTGAAGAAATAGAACTTTTTTTAGCAAAGTTATATACCAAATATCTAAATGATAAAGATGCACCAGATTGGATGAATGCAGATTAATATTTAAAAAAGGTGATATAGAAGTTATTAGAAATTATAGATCTATCAGTCTTTTATCAGTTTTATACAAAATTTTTACCAAGGTAAATCACAACTCGTCTACAGAGAACATTGGATTTCCACCAAGCAAGAGAACAAGCTGGATTTAAAAGTGGTTTTTGGTTTTTGTATAGTAGATCATATCCAGGTATTGAGAGAAGTCATAGAAAGGACAAATGAATTTGAGTTGCCATTATACTTTGTATTTGTATTTGTAGATTATGAAAAGGCATTTGATTCTATAAACATTTCTTCAGTGATTAAAGCATTGGCTCATCAAGGTATAGATCCAGGATATTGTCATATTTTAAACAATATTTATAAAATGCAACAGCAACAATTAAATCACATAATGATACTAGTAGGAATTTCAAACTTCTCTCTTGATATTATAATATCAATAGATGTGACGCCTACTTTGATATTTCCAAACGTTGGGCTATCTAAATCATTTGCATATATTTTGCATATCACCTTTATTTGTCTGTTCTGCATTTCACATTGTTGCTATGAAAGTGCTTAGTGTTTAATATTTTTTGCACTCTTTATAACTTCTCTTTCAAGCGCATCACACGCTTTTAATTTTATATATTATAATGATATTAGGAAAGCCATCATTCAGAAGTGTGTAAGATAGGGTGATTCCATATCTCCAAAACTTTTTACAGCAGTGTTGCAAGAAGTATTTTGGTTTTAAAATGGGAATCTAAAGGAATGAAAATAAATGGAGATTATTTAAGTCATTTAGGTTTTGCAGATGATGTAGTTGTTTTTGGAAATAATGCTTTAGTCATCAAATGAAAGTAGGACTAAAGATAAATGTTAAAAAGTCTAAAGTAATGTTTAATGGATTTTCTAAAAGTATGAAAGTAAAGATTGATTATGATGAGTTAGAAGTTAACAGTTACAAGTACATTGCTCAGATTATTAATACAGATGAAACATAATGGATGAAATTAATCATAGAATTAAACTTAGTTGGAGTGCTTTTGGTAGAAATAACTTGATACTAAAAGGAAATATGACTATGAGTTTGAAAAGGAAGGTTTTTAATAAATGTGTTTTACCAGTTTTTGCTTATGGATCTGAGACTTGGACACTTAATAGAAGAGCAATACAGAGACTTCAGACCACTCAAAGAAGCATGGAGAGATGCTTGTTGGGAGTAACTAGAAGAGATAGAAAATGCAATATATGGGTAAGAGAAGAAACAGGTGTTACTGACCTCATTGAAAAAATTAAAGAACTGAAGTGGAATTTGGCTGGACATATTGCTAGAAGAGATGATAATAGATGGGCAATTGAAATCTTTAACTGGATTTCATGAGATTGTAAAAGACCTAGAAAGAGACCACATGTGAGATGGATGGATAAAATAAGAAAGTGTGCAGAAATGATGTGGAGAAGAGAAGCTAAAGATTGGAGAAGATGGATTAAACTTGGAGAGATCTTTGTTCTGCAGTGCATTGATAATGGTTGATGATGATGATGATGTGCAGGGTATCATAACCTGCGTATTGACAAAACACGTATAGCTATGTGTGTTTGGTGCAATAGGACAGCACATTATAAATCTAGTGTATCTTTTTTGCATGGTCTGAATTTGATGCCCCTGCACTGTGCCTTAGCATATTATAGGGGTCAGCATGCGTTAGTAAAGATAATAAGGAAGATTAGATTAAAGTGTATGCAATGTAAAGATCATTTTATAACCAGTATTTATAAAACTCCAATGGTGTTTGTTTTTTTCCTAGGATTTAGTGTAGTAAACTCCAATGGTGTTTGTTTTTTTCTAGGATTTAGTGTAGATAAAAATAACGTTATGAAACAACTATACAAATGAGTCTTACCTAATGTGTAATCATCCATGAAGGAGTATTACTTTATTTTATTTCGTTTTATTTTGATGAGGGGTTGTTTTATATTTTATAATAAAGCTAGTAATTAATAAATATTTTGATTATTTAAATTTGTTTTGCTGTTATCTGTCTATCAGTTATTTAATAATCAGTAGTCAAGTACTCCTAAGCTAGCTTCAGTCCACACAAATAAACTTTCCAAATTGAAATGCTGGTTTGGTGGTTTTTTTCAAGTGATGGATGTATGGTATCCTGTGCAACATATTAAAAGTAAATAAAAACTAGAATTCATATATGCAGAAACACACAATAGCGATCCATTTCTTATTCTCAGTAACATTTGAACATAGAGATCAAATTTTAATTTTTTTAAAATTTTTCTTCCAAGTAATTATTTTGAATTTATAACACTAGTTAGGTGTCAAACTTTCATATTTTCTTCAATTAATTATTAAACTGATAAGAGTTTAACATATATCATAATTCTATTCCTGTACCTTTAATTTGCAAGAAGTGAGTTGACAGCATTGCAATAATTTACTGAGTAAATAGTTGAAACAAACACTACCAATTTATAATATCTTGAAGTGCAGTGTATAACAACCAAATTTACTCTATTTTTTTTTATATCATATTTTTTCCATCAAAAATGAGTTACTGTTCTTTCATTGGTTAATCATTAGTTGCAGGAAGTGGTAGGAAATAGGGATTAAATCACACTACCATCTGGAAACCATTGATTTATTTAAGCTTTCGGTAAATTTGCCTAGAATAGAGAAAGATGAACTTCTCTTGTTTATTTATAATACCATAGTAAATTCAAAGATTTAAGTTATGGTATGGCAATATTTTTTTGTAAATAATGTAAAAGTCATTTCTTTACCAGAATATATTTATAAAAATATTCAAACAGTTTCTTAATTGTATAAATTTTTTGAGCAGTTAAAAACAAAAGACATTTTATTGCAATGTCCTTTAATATTTATATAATATACAGTAATTCTTTGATACAATACTTATATAAGTTCAAATTAGGATCTATGATACTTTATTATATAATGATCTCATAGCAACTTACCGACAGCGTTTGTAAAAGCATATCATAAATGAGATAAATTTTGTACATAAAGAGAACAAGAAATTGTTGTCTCGCTTGACATCTAAAATATTCTTACCTATTTAACTCAAATATATATAACTTTGCTGTAGAAAGGAGTTTGCTGTAACTAACAAGAAATCTTTGATTTCCTTTTGAGGTCTTAAAAGAACTAAGTAGAACAAATTACTAATGTCGACTCCTTACATCTTTTCACTGCAGCTGTTATTATAAGTATGGTAAATAAATATAGATTGGCTGCTCACTAACACTATTCAGCCATTGTAGTAAATTTACTAGCCTTTTATTTCTGAGTATAAGATCAAGAAGAATTATGATCTTTCTTCTTATTTGGTGATAAATTTTAATTGAAATATTGAGTTTTTTTAAAGAGAAAATGAATTTACATATTAATGCTGTTTTGGATTTTTTTAATAAGTGTTAGCAATCATGGCAGACAAAACTAACTTATGGTCTTTATTTCCAGGACATTGTAAAGTTGTCATCCAGGGTGTAGTTGGCAGCTGAAGGTCAGAGGCCACTAAGAATCTTCTGATTGTAGATAAAGGCTACCACCTGATGACAAATTTTTATTTAGTTACAGTAACTGCAGATTAGTTTCAAGTGAAGGAAAATTGCACAAAATGGAAAAATAACTATAATATTAAATAGAACATTATTTGACTTTATGGAGTTAGAAGACAAGATGAAAAGTTACTTGATTTAAAAACCAGACATGGCACAAATATTGGAAGCACAAGTAGTGGAATTCATTATAAATAAGTGGAAGAACATCATTGTTGAGTTTGATGATATATTAGATGGAGTAGCAAAGAATAGTTACTCAAGTGTAGAAAATTTAGATTGATGCCCAACAAGTTTTTATCATGATGAATATGTAGGATTTTTATGTGAGTGTATAACAAGTTTTCTCAGACCAAACAAGATTTTAAAATTCTCATGGTAGACTTTAATATTAAAATTGGTAAATGATTGAAAGAAGAAAGTGGTATGGCTGAATGTGGTGAGAAATGAGAGAAGATACAGAATTGTGGAATTAAGAGAAAAAGAAAAAAAAAATGTATGTTATGATTTTTTTCTTTGAGAAAAATGCTAAACTGAAATGGATGTGGACACATTCAAATAAATTATATCAGAATAGGATTATATTTTCATTAACAGAAAATACATTTCAAAATGGTAATGTTTGTAATAGATTCAACACAGGAAGTGATCATTGATTAATAAAATGTAATTAGAGAAATGAAAAGTATTAAAAAGATAGCATTGATAGTTGACATTTTTATGTTCACAAACATTCCACTGAATTAAAATTAGGACTTGCCAATTATTTAAAATAGATGATCCAGGCTTGAATGAAATTAATAACTAGATATTTAATATTTTATTAAGAACTGCAAGAAAGATAGTCTAGTACAAAAAAATAATTCTTCAATAAAATTTCAACTAAGGCAAGTCAATATACAAAAAAAAAAAAAAGAAAGAGTATGAAAATATTTAAGTGATTCATTAAAAAATTGAATATGTGGAGTTCTGTATATCAGTAGAAAAAGGGCTACTAATGGCATAAGAAAATATAATGAATAGATGGAAGAAAGTTGTAGAAGAGGATAAAAATCTCACAAGTATAAAATACATTTTGATTTTGGAAAGAAGATTGTTTCATAAATAAGATGGGATTATTGCTAAATAAAGAGAGAAAGACATGGAATGTGTAGTAGAGCTCTACAAAGCAATATATAGTAATAAAGAACACGAAAACAAAATATCTTTTACAATTAGTATACATCTGAATTGACAAGTACTTAAAGTTATGAAGATCTAAGACATGCAATTAAATTTTTGAAGAAGAGAAAAACTTTCTTATTGATATTTCAAAAGAAGTAAATGAAAGAATAGAAAAATCATTGGCAAGGTTATGTACCAAATGTTTAAATGATTAAGATATATCAAATTATTTGCAGAGTGTAGTAATATTATTGTTCTCTAAGAAAAGAGATAAAGAAGATATCAGAAATGACAGGTCTATCAATCTTCTGTTAATTCTATACTTAATCTTTACCAAAATAATTAACAGTTTAATCTACACCAAATTTTGATTCTAACTAGCCAAAGGATTAAGTTGGATTTAAAAGTGATGGGTCACTTCCAAGTATTAAGAGAGATTATAGAAAGGACCAATGAGGATGAGTTGTCATTAATCTTTACATTTTAAGATTATGAAAAGGCATTTGATTCTAAAAGTGTTTCTATGGTGATTAAAGCATTGGATTATTAAGATATAGATTTGAAATATTGTTATTTTGTAAAGAATGTCTATTAAAATGCAACAGCAGAAGTTAGATTACTTTAGAATACTAAAAAGATAAACATTGATAAAGGTGTACAACAATGATTCTATATCTCTAAAACTTTTTACAGTAGTTTTACAAGAAATATTTAATGGATTAAAATGGTAATTCAAGGGAGCAAAAATAAATCATTATTACATGATTTTGATTTTGCAGATAGTGTGATTGTTTTTGCAATAATACTTCAGAACTTTAGGAAATATTGCAAAATATCAGATGAAAGTAAGAATGTTAAACATAAATGCTAAAAAAGGCTGAAATAGTGTTATGGGTTTTTTTAGAATAAAAAAAGAAAAGAAAGACTGATAATCATGAAATAGAAGCGTAATCATAAATATCTTGGTGAGTTTACTAATGCAGAAGGAAACATGATGTATGAAATTAATCATAGAATAAAATTTGTATAGAATGCATTTGATAGAAATAAACACTATTAAAAGACGATGTACCTATAAAAGTTCAAAAAGAATATGTTTTACATATGGATTTGATATTTGGATCCTTGACAGAAGAACAAATGCAATGACTTCAGCTCATTCAGTGAAAAATGGAGATACATATTAAGAGTAACAAGAAGAGATTGAAAATGAAATACATGGGTGAAATAATAAACAGATATTGTCTCATTGTAAGAATTAAGAGATTGAAAAGGATCTGAGTTAAACATATTACTAAAAGAGATGATAATAAATGTGTATTAGAAATTTTAAATTGGATCTCAAGAATTTGTAAAAGATTTAAAAAGAGACTGCATGTGAAATGGATGGATGAAATAAAAAAAGTTGGCTGGTGTGAGCGAAGAAAAGATACTAAGATTTGAAAAACTGGATTAAAATTGAAGAGACCATCGTTGAAAATGATGATGATGATGCACAATTTTAATAATTTTATGAATAAATAATTATTATTACTGAGCTTTAGCTTATACAAATTATATATATATAGTTATTTTAACTCATGTACATATCAATTGTTGCAATATTATATATGATATAGTAGCATAAATAATTGTGCTGTCTTAAATTTTTTATATACAGACATTCTTCAAGTTTTTCCTATTATACATACTAAGATTAGTAATAAAAGATAATAAGGGATTTAACAAAACAAAACATTATTTTTTAAAACAGATTTAAAAAAATAAACAATGTGTTTAAGGCTTAATTTTATTTTGAAAGTATCATAATAAATACAATACACTGCGAGGTAATTCAATAAAAATATTTTATAGATCATCTCTGTGTCCATTTTTAATTTATGCAAGCATTGATTAAGCAATTAGATACTAGATGGAAATATTAAACAGTCTTTAAAATCTGGAGGATGTTTAAACTGTATAGTAAAGGAAACTTTGCCCTAACACGTTTTACCTTATAAGACAAAATTGTTTGTGATTATCTATTTATATTTTGCATTGCCATTTAATGTCCATTACTCCAAAAAAAGAAAAAATAATAATCATATGAATGGTAATGAGCAACATGGGTAGAATCATTTGCTAAGACAATTTTACCAATAAATTTAAGTTAATATATAATTGATGTTTGTATTATTTTTATTCCTAATAATTATCTTTTGCATATAATTATTTCAATTTTTTTTTTAATGGTAGGTTTTTATTTACTAGCTGCTTACTGTTTTAGTACAGTAATGGCCATTTTGTTTTAGTTTTGTAAAAAAAAAAAAAAAATTAAATGTTGTGATATGTGCAGTGATAGAGTGCCAGATTGTTCATAGATGACAGTCCAACTATCACTTCCAATATTGACTTGATTATTTTTTTGTCTAAAATAAATGTAAAACATTGATAAGGTTAATGATATTCTCAATAATTTTTAAGTTGTTTTCTGAAAACATTTGTTAGATTCAGTCTTATTTATAATATTTGTATATATCTTATTATCATTTTGTTCACAGCAAAATACCTATGGTAAACATATCAGTGTATTAATTCAGTTTATATAATATATATGTTTTTGTTATAAAAAATATAGTTTCAAGAATTTATATCTTTTTGAGGAAATGGAGTTATAAACAACTGATTTTTTAAAATCATTTTTAACCATTATCATTCCTATGTGGGATGGACATATGTCTAAGTTTAATCCAGTGTTTTTGATCTTTAGTTTTTCTACTTCATAAGACATCAAAAAACTATCTTGTTTCATTCATCTATCTCATATAATCTCCTCGAGGTCTTTTATAATTTCTTGGAATAAAATTTAAAATTGCAATTCTCTGTCTGTTATTTCATTTAACAGTATATCCATTCCAGCTTCATTCCAGTCTCTTAATTTTTTTAATATTGTCGGTGATAATTTTTTTTATTTTCACATCCATGTATCTAGGATTTTAAATCTCAATCTCTTTTTGTTATTTCTATCATGAATGGTCTGAAATCTCACTGTATTGCTCTTTTGATAAGTATCTTAAATCTTAAATAAGAATTGGTGAAACATATCTATTAAAAGCCTACCATTTCAAATTCATAGTTATAATTCCTTTTAATATTATTTCTAGCAAAAGCATTCCATCCATCTTTAATTCTGTGTTTAATTTCATCCATTTTCTTTATTTTTACCTGCATTAATATATTATCTGTCCAAGTTATTTGCAGTTATAAACTTTTTCCAATTAATAATTATCAATTTTAATTTTCTTCTGAGAAGATCCATTAAGCATTATTTTATTCTTGGTAGTATTTATGTTCTACTTTTTATTTTCATCTGATATCCTGCTTTGAACCATTTTTCAAAACTAGATATTTAATTCTTTTTAATGGAGCATTTAAAAAAAAAATACCTTGCTTTTTTTCACATATTTTCTTATAACAATAGAAAATTTATTAATAAATTGCTGCTTTTGTGCATTGGCTATCTTTTTCACAATTTTTAATAATGTAGTAGTTATCTTCTTATTTATTTATTTCAAGTCTGAACCATCTTCCAAGTCTGTTAAAATTTTATGATTTGAAAGTTCTAATTTAAATTTATTGGGGTGTTTCTGAAGATTAACAATATTAAATTTTAATATATTTTTTCTTAATAGTTCTTGCCTTTCTAGTTTCACTTTAACACATATCATACATCTTAGTAATAGATGATTATTTCCTGTATTGAATCTATTAAGAATGTTGCATTAGTGAAATAAGTATAATCTGTTGGTCAAAATATAATTCATATCTGTTGTATCTTCATTTGGATGCTTCTATATCCATTTTTATTTAGCATTTTTATTAAAGAATGAATTCATTATATAATTTTTCTTTTTCTGCTAACTCTCCAAGTCTGTGATCCCTCTTGTTTCTATCACCATAACCAAATTTATTCATGGGACTTTCATCTTTCAATCTTTTACCAACTCTAGTATTAATATGCCCCATGACAATTTTAAAATATGGTCTGGTCTGATATAAAGCATTTTCTACATCCATATTAAAATTATCTATTTTTTTATTATTATAATGAGAACTTGTTGGTGCATAAACCTGAGTTAATTGCTTTTGGTATCTTTCGTTAATTTAAATTACTAATTTTCCACTCTGTCTGATATACCATAAATTTATACAGTGATATTCTTTTATTTTTTTATATTTATAACAAATCTTATTCAATGGAGTGCTTCCAATATTTGTGCATATATAGTAATGTTCATTTTTAAAAATAATTGTCTCTTCACCTTTTTTTATAGCTTCACAAAATCCAACAAAGTTTTATTTAATATCAGACAATTCTTTTTCTAATTTGTAAGTTTTCTTATAGTTGTAGATATCTAAATAAAAAGTCATTATCAAATAGCAGTCTAAATCTACAATCACTAAGATTCTTAGCACTTTTTGTCTATGGTCACTAATCACTGCATTGGCCAATGATTTTACAGCAATCTCCTGAGAATAAGGGACATATTTTAATTTTGTTTGTCATGATAGCCAATATCTATTTATTTTGAAAAACATCATTTACACATATACTTTACTAATCATGCCTTTATGAAACCTCAATTGATATTTTAGTTAAAAATTGTTAAACAACAGAAAAGAAAGACCATAATAAATTATTAAATATATAATGCTCAGTCTTTCTCTCATATTAGTTATAGTGATTTCAGAATAGTTTATAGTTCTAGAATTACATATATTAATAAATGGTGTGAATATACATAATCCAAGCTAAAATATAAGTGGGTTTATTCTCTACTTATATTTATTGACAGTTAGTTTACATAAAGCTTGCTGGGATTTTTCCATACTTCTGCTTTAATTACATCCATATTTGAGGTATCAAAAAATTATATTTACGTCTATTAACTGAAGATTAATTAAATATTTAGAGGTTGTTAAATATGAGGCTCAGCCTTTTTCTCTGATTAGTTAAAGTGATTTTGGAATAGCTTATAATCATTCTGAAATTACATTAGTACATATAAATCACTGCATATTAATATGTCAGTAAATGTCATGCTTATATACAATCCAAGCTAAAGGGTAGTTGGTCTTTTATATTTATGCTTATTGATGATTAGTTTACATATAGCTTGCTGGTTTTTTAAAAATCTTTCCTAATTAATTACAACTAAATTTGAGTTATCAAAAAGTTATATTGAATTATCACAAAATTATAATAGTTGCAATGACAAGAAAGTAATGAGTGAACATTATGAATTTGAAAAACTATTAAACATCACATGATCTTTCTTATGCTTGCACATAAATGTTATTAACACAGGCAAAACTGGCATCCATTGATTACTCTGGCTGGCAATGAGTGGCACTACTGTATGGAGAGTTTTGCCTGTGTTAATTATGAATTTGTCTTGTTTATTAGCCTTAAAAAAGAATGAAAGGGTCTCCTTTCATTTAATAGCAAACTTCTTTCTGCAGTCAATTAGTTTTATATTTTATTTTGTCTATTATTTTATATTGTGATATTTTATAAATGATCTTTATATATATATATATCAAAGTTAATTAAAATGTAAGCTTTAACTGAAAATATAATACATCTGGGTCTTGTTTTATGCGGATTATTTTAATGCAGTTTTGAAGTTATGTGATTCATGTGTCTTCTTAATATCTTTCATATTTCACTATATTTATTAGATATCAAGAAATTTAAATTATTGATAACTTATTTTGACTGGAAATACTTTTTTTTCTTCAAAAATATAACGTTATATTAGCAGCTAATGTGAATATGGCCTGAAGCTGTATTTAGAATCTTAGCTTCTATGTAAACAACCTACTTATACTAATGAGTAAATAATAATAATAGATTTATACATACGTATAACACAATAAATATTCAAAAATTTTAAACTTTTAAAACGTATTTTGTTAGATATAACAGAAATATTTTTTTTAGATTTTTAATATAAATAATAATGAAGATTTTATTGATTTTATAAACTGAAAATAATCTTTCTAATGATAATGTATAATCTTTTTGTTTTGATTGTGATCTCATTTTTTAAATATAGAAACAGAAAACCATTAACACAGCACAAGAATGAAAGTGGCGCTAGTTGTATATCACATCACGAATCTGATTTCTTACCAGTTCACAAACGAATGCATATTGTCAAATAGCGGTAATGATCAAAAAACGATTAAAATATGTATGAAAAAATGTAAAATTAAATACTGTAGTTAATAAAAAAAGTTGGACTTGTATTAATTTTTTTCAAATATTTGAAATTTTTTATTAGTCATACTTTATTTTCTTATTTTTTTAATAATATTTATTTTCAAAGCGCAGATGATTTGAAATTAACTTACGAGAGAGTGCAAGACTTGCACTCTCTCGTAAGTTATTTTTTTAATGCAAATTTTAAAGTAATTTTTCCTTGTTGCTTTGCTTTTATGAAAATTACAGAACCTATCCCCCATTTTTCAAGATAAGTTAAGTCTATTTTTGTGCGCGTTTTCTGAGGAACCTATCTACCGCATAAAATGAGACCCAGGTGCACTCTAAGTATCTTATAACAATGAGAATAATGCCAAACACCACTATGGTTGTAGTAGTCTATTGTCCAATCTCCTTATTCTACCTTTGAACAGAGTTTTTTCTATCTGTTTTTTTTTAAAAAAATAGTAATATAATGGTAGTCTTGATTAGAATCTTATTATGAAAAACTTTATTTTACATGTTCTAAACATTGTCAGCACATAAATACTTATAAGGCTTTAACCACAATACTATGCATATTGAGTGCTTACACAAGATTATGACTTTATAAAGATAAAAGCATAAAGTCGTAATCTTATGTTAAGTTTTGTTCCTTTCATGGTAAAATTAAACACTCAAGGCACATAGTATTATGGTTAAAGCCTTATGTGTATTTAAATGTTCTCTAATTTAAATGTTACTCTTTTTATTTTTTGTATGTATGTACTTTTAATCTAATTTTTTTTTTTTAATGTATGTATGGTTTTAAGTTTTGAAACTAGACTGCCATATTTCAAAATAGGATCTGTCTTTATGTTTGTCTCAGGCACTTTTCACAGCGAAGAATGTGGCTACTTTGCAACTGTTGAATGCTGGTGATGTACTGATAGATGTTTGTATGACTCTTCCTTATCTGATGCGCTATGTTATGCGATATCAAGATGCAGTTAAAGGAACTTGCTTCACCATGCCTGCTACTGTCAATGATGCAATGTCAACTAGAAACAGGTATGTATTCTAGAATTTAAAATAGGAATATTTATATTTAAAATGAATTAGCTATATTTACATGATTATTTTCAAATAAGCACATTATTTAATTTATTATATATATTTAGAATTTTTAAAATACTATAACTTTTGTTTAGAGTAATGCTCATTTTTTCAATAATGTTTTAAGAATGTGTATATTATATCTCTTTTTTATTTTATTATTTTTGAAAGTGAATTTTACATTTAACAATATAAAATAATATCTCATTATTTAACAATGTTATATATTTGCTATGTAAGAAAATACAGAAAAATAAATTAATAATTTTTATTATTGTTGATATTGTTTTTTGGGCTATTTCTTTTCTTCAATCAAACCTTTTAATAAATTTATTTTATCCTTTAAATAGAAAAAGATTAATATTCATCATATTAATTTTATGTTTTATTTAATAATCCAAGTATTTGCGATTTATTGTATTTGAATAATGAAGTTCATAAATAGAAGTAAAGAAAATGCAAACTTAACAAAATTCAAATGATTTATTTATTAGTCTTGGGTTTGAAGTTTCATTAATTTTATAATTTGTTTTATGATTTTAAAGTACCTTGCAATGGTTTTATGGAAGCAAACCATGTTTATTATTCAATACAAAGTTTTATTATCTTAGGAATATCATTACGACACCTCCAGTATTAGTTTATTCTAATAGTAATATTAATATATTATCTGAATATTAATACTATTATTGTTTTTTTTTTTTTAAAAAGCTTCTTAAAAATAAAATAAATTTTATTTTTAAATGTAATTTACAACATTATTTTGTTTTATATTATTGAATGGAGAGTTCATTCATGATTTCTGTTTATTTGTTTTATTAAAAAATAAAAAGTCTACATATTTGTTGCCATATTATCCATTACACTAAGTAATGAAATTAAACAATATTTTATAATGACCTAGTTTAGCCTTCAACTCATTTGGACTATTATGATCTTGCCATTAAAGAAGCATTGATATTATTAGATTAAAATGGACTTGCTAGGGCATTTATTGAGAACTGATGCCAATTGGGAAATAAATAGCTGGCAGGTTTTTTCCCCCCAAAATTGTACATAAATTTGAAAACTCACTGTAATTTTAAATTTTTGGATTGAAATTTAAATATTTTAAAGAAAATTGCTCAATTCTTTATTTTGTTAGCATTCTAAAGTTTTTTTCTTAATTTATGATCAAATTTGATCTGCATGGCAAACTTTGATTATTTTATTAGAAATATATATTTTAGTAATGAATATGAACAATTATTTTGAAATATTTTATATATTTTGATTTTAAATTGATTAAGCAAAACTTGGGAAATCATTTAAATGAAAGAGCAAAAATAAATAAATATATGTTAGTATTTTCCATATAAAAAACAATTGCCTTTGAGTTTGTAGCAGAAAATATGAAAAAAAAAAAAAATTTATATAGTCATTACATTGTTTTGGATACGAATCAATCATTAAAATAACCTTGTAAAGTTAGACTGGATTAATTTAAAACAAAATTTGTATTTATGAATATAATCTTGGTCATATTTTATTGATTATAATATAGTTGTGATCCTCTTAGCAATCTCAGTACAGGAAGAAATAATGTACGTTTTATATCAGCTTGTGTTTATTATTAATAATCACAAAAGTAAATGACTGATTAGGGAAAAGATAAATTGAGAAATTGTAATAGAATATTATATGTTTGTAAAATCTTTTTATCTGAAAATTATTGAGACTAAGAAAACACTTTATTTCTTTATTATTATTTTTTTTTGTAATAGAGAAAATGAAAGAGAAATTTCAAAGATAATAAGTCAAAAAGAGAGATAAAACAACTTTAATAGCAATATAAAAAAATATTGCCACAAGCATAATTAAAAATGAAATATATATCGTAAGAAAGTGAAATGATATGAATAATATAAAAGAGCCATTTAAACACAGATAGAAATAGTGAAATGATAATGCTAAATGTCCCATAAGCCCAGCATAAAAAAGACAATTGTGTGAAATCAAAAGCTTTTATTCTTTTTACACAAATATAAATATTTTATTCAACTTAAAAACACATAGTGAATGATAATTACAAGTAATATATTCTTCAGTAATGATTTGATGCAGATAGTCAACAACCCTAATTTTTTTTTGTAAATTTAGATTTACAAAATTACATTTTTCATTAGTGATCATCTTAGTTTAATTTCTTTAGAATTTGAAAATTTTATAAATGTTGTTTACGAACACTACTTTTTAAGACTATTTTAATATAATATTAATAAAAAAACTATTGCAATATTCAATGATAGCATTTGGTATGTTTTCTCAAATAGCCATTGTCTCATTAAACATGTATGGTTATTGTGTTTTTAACAGTACAACAAGTCTGCTAATATTACTATGGTTGATAATTTGTAAATTTTGAATGGTTTTTCTTCCCTTTTAATTTTTTTTCTTTCTCAGTTACGTCACAATCTTTAAAAATACATATTAAAATTTGTGAAATAAGACTTAAAGAATATTGACATATAGAATAAGTCTGAAGGGTAAAAAAATAGAGGTTAATTGAAATAAAAATAATAGTTTTTGAAAGATAAGTTACAAATTAACTGTTGAAGCATATTGAGTTCAACTGTTCATAGAAAGTGTAAAAATTGTGAAAATATAGATTGGCATGCAAAATATAGTCTGCAATTAAAGTTATGATTGCAATGAAATTTGACTATTTTTCACTACACACTAGAAAGTTTACCTAAAACTCGAAACAAAACTTATTATTTGCTCAAAAAGATAAGATTGAGAAAATCCATAACAAGTTAAAAAAATACAGACATGTTGTTTTTACAAAAATACATTAAATATTAAGAATTTATAACAATTACCTTACACAACAAAGTAAAATCTTATACCAAATACAAGGGAAATACTTGTGATTGTATAAAATTCATCACATTTTGTGGAATTAGATTTAAACTTTTGTCAGATTCCTGTTAGCAAAAGATCATCAAAATTCTTGGCACTAATTATGTATATCAAGCTGTTTTATTATAATTTTTTTTTTTTTTGTACAATAACTGTACTGAATATGTTTCAAGACAGATTTTATATCGTATTCCAAGGAATACACTGGATCATTCCTTATTTTAATGATATACTTATCGCTTCAAATTCAGAAACATTATTGAGTTGATATTTGAATGAGTTTGTCATAGGTTATATGAATTTGGAATACAATTTAATGAGAAAGAATACAGAATGTGTGATGTAAAGTTTCTTAGTTACATAATTAGTAGGAAAATAAGTACCTGTTTCTGAGAAAGGTACTATCAGTGGAAAAAGTTCCCAGATCAACTAGTGTTAGAGATCTTGGATTTGTGAACTGTTTTGAATCATTTTTAAAAGGAAAATCTCAGATCACCTAACTATTATATGATTTATTAAGAAAGAAAATCAGTAATCGGTCGTGAACAAAAGCCAAGAAAATATGATTGTCCATACTAAAACTCTGTTACTCCCAAATAAACTGTCTGTTTACTGTAATAGCAATGTGGAATTGAAATTAATTATGGATGGTTCAGAATATAGCTTAGGAGCTGTGTTAAGTCAGCTGATTTACAGAAGAGAAGCCAATGTTTTCAGAACATTGTCTAGCATTGATAAAATTACAATTATATATATAAAATGTCCTGCCTATAATTTTTGAAATAAAAAAGTTTACCAGTACTCATATGATCAGACTTTTTTTATAATGATGGATTATAAGCTACTTTTGGTCATATTCATAAATTTGAAACTAACTTGAAAATCATCATCATCGTCATCATGTACCATTATCAATCCACTGCAGGATGAAGATCTCTCCAAGTTCAACCCATCTTTTCTTATCTTTAGCTTCTCTTCTCCACATCACCCCAGCACACTTTCTTATTTCATCCGTCCATCTCACATGTGGACTCTTTCTGGGTCTTTTACAATCTCTTGGAATCCAGTTTAAAATTTCAATTGTCCATCTATTATCATCTCTTCTAGCAATATGTCCAGCCCAACTCCACTTCAGTCTTTTAATTTTTTTCAGTGAGGTCAGTAACACCTGTTTGTTCTCTTACCCATACATTGCATTTTCGATCTCTTCTTGTTACTCCCAACATGCACCTCTCCATACTTCTTTGAGTAGTCTGAAGTCTCTGTATTGCTCTTCTATTAAGTGTCCAAGCCTCAGATCTATAACCTTTCTTTTCAAACACATAGGCATATTTCTGTTTAGTATCAAGTTATTTCTACCAAAACACTCCAACCAAGTTTAATTCTATGATTAATTTCATGCATTATGTTTCCATCTGTATTAATAATCTGACCAAGATATTTGTAACTGTTAACTTCTTCTAACTCATCATAATCAATCTTTATTTTCATATTTTGAGAAAATCTATCAAACATTACTTTAGTCTTTTTAACATTTATCTTTAGTCCTGCTTTTCTACTTTCATCTGATAATTCCTGCAACATTTCCTGTAGCCCTAAAGCATTATTTGCAAAAACAACTACATCATCTGCAAAATCTAAATGACTTAAATAATCTCCATTTACTTTCACTCCTTTAGCTTCCCATTTTAATCCACAAAATACTTCTTGCAGCACTGCTGTAAAAAGTTTTGGAGATATGGAGTCACCCTGTCTTACAGCCTTTTCAATGTTGATTTTCCTACTATCATTATGTAATCTAACTGTTTCTGATGCATTTTTATAAATATTCTTTAAAATATGACAATATCCTGGATCTACACCTTGATGATCCAATGCTTTAATCACCGAAGAAATGTTTATAGAATCAAATGCCTTTTCATAATCTACAAATCCTAAGCATAATGGCAACTCATATTCATTTGTTCTTTCTATAACTTCTCTCAATACCTGGATATGATCTACTGTACTAAAACCACTTTTAAATCCAGCTTGTTCTCTTGGTTGGTGGAAGTCCAGTGTTTTCTATAGACGAGTTGTAATTATCTTAGTAAAAATTTTGTATAAAACTGATAAAAGACTGATAGGTCTGTAATTTCTAATCTTCTTTATCACCTTTTTTAAATATTAATATTATTACTGCATTCTTCCAATCATCTGGTACATCTTTATTATTTAGACAATTGGTATATAACTTTGCTAAAAAATTTTCCATTTCTTCACCTGCTTCTTTTAATATATCAATTTTAATTCTGTCATTACCTGGAGCCTTCCCTTTCTTCATAAATTTAATTGCATGTCTCACTTCCTCATTCACAATTCTGGGTAATTTGGAAGATATAATAGATATAGGAGGCACTTGTTCTTTATTACTATATAATTCTTGATAGAAGTCTTCTACACATTTCATGATATCATCTCTTTTTTTTAGTAATAATGCCATCTTTTTTTCTTATTGCAGATATAAATTTCCTACCAATACCAAAATGATGTTTTACACTCTTTAGACTTTTATTCTCTTCTACAGCTTTTCTTGCTAGTTCACGATTATACTTTCTTATATCATTTTCAACTCTTTTCCGCACCATTTTACAAAATTCAAGATATTCAATCTTTTTTAATGCATCATTGTTGTATATCCTCATATTCCTTCTTTTCTTCATAAATTCTCTAGTCTCAGTAGAAATTTTGTTGGTCAATTGCTGCTTTTTACCAGCTATCTTTGTTGGAGTTTTTAAAAGTGTATCAGTTATTTTCCTATTAATGTCATTCAAATCTGAATCATGTTCAAAATCTACTAATACTTGAAACTGATTTGTATGTTCTAATTTAAATTCATGAGAATGTTTCTGAAGATTAGGAATATCAATTGTAAATATTGTTTTTCTTAATAATTTTTGTCTCTCTAGTTTTGCATTAACATGTATCTTACATCTTACTAATCAATGATCACTTCCTGTGTTAAATTTATTAAGAACATTACAATCTTGAAATATGTATTTTCTGTTAATCAAAATATAATCCAGGTCTGCTGTACCTTCATTTGGATGCTTCCATGTCCATTTTTTTAAACATTTTTTTCAAAAAAAGAATTCATAATATAAAGTTTTTTCTTTTTTTGCAAACTCCACAAGTCTATGTCCTTTCTCATTTCTATTACCATAACCAAAATTACCTACAGCATTTTCATCTTTCATTTGTTTACCAATTCTAGTGTTAAAGTCTCCCATAACAATTTTAAAATGTTGTTTACTCTGATCAAAAGCCTTTTGTACATCCATGTAAAAATCTTCTATAACTTCATCACTATGAGAACTTGTTGGGGCATAAATCTGAATTATCTGTATTTGGTATCTGCTATTAAGTTGTAAAACTAATCTTGTCACTCTGTGCGATGCATCATCAATCTCCACAATGTTATTCTTCCATTTTTTTTAAATAATGAATCCTACTCCACTTGTATTTTCAATATTTGTGCCTTTATAGTAGAGTATATGTCCACTTTTTAAATCAATTGTTTCTTCACCTTTTTTTCTAACTTCACAAAGTCCCATTTAATATAAGACAACTTGAAAATATATAGGTATAAATTGAATTGTAAGAAGGAGAAATTAATTGAACATGCAGATATATTGTTACATATCCCTGATAAATTGGAAGCCAAGAGCTGAAATAAATTATATGGATAACTTTTGCTCTAATAAATTCAGTATCAAACTGATCAAAAGTGATGAAAGTTGTTAAAATTTAATTTAGTAAATAATTGGGAATTGTTCAGTAAAGCTGCTAAAAAATATATCATTTTTTTTATGGAGTGCAAGAGCAAATCTCACCATATGCAAAAGTGCTTTCTAAATAATGCTGAGTTGTACTACTGACAATTAGATAGATAACAGATTTAGTTTACTTTTCCAAAGTAATCCATAGTTTGTAAGAGCAAATATGTGGGTAATAACTATGTTTGTTGGCTGAAGGTCAATATTGAAATTGAAACTATGTTAAGATCTGTAAACTATTTTAATTTATGATTTAACTGCTGGAAAAGAAACATATATATCATAATGCAAAGCCATTAAGGCATGATAGCAGATGAATATAGATCACACTAGTCCTTTTAAAGATTCTTTATTTTTAGCAATTATAGATACTATGGATAGAATATCAAATGATAGAAAATATGAATATGCATGAAAATTATAAGTGAAATATTTTCATACGAAAGTTTATCGGAAACTATTATTTCTGAAAATAGTTCTGAATTTACTTGCACTAAATTCATACATTATCTAATAGAATGGGAAGTAAAACAATTATTTGTATTGTGTTTTTATTTGGGGTTTAATAATTTGACAGAAAGTGCAGTATATCTCTTAAAAAGAGCTTCAAACAAAGCTGATTTGGCTATCATTCAGAAATTGGGTTTTCAGCTTTGCTGGAATATCATTCAACACTAAATGTGTAGTTGTGTAAATCTCTGCTGAATTATTATGCAATAAAGAATTGAGAAATAAGCTATCCTTGCTATCCAAATAAGAAGTGTCTTATGGAAACAGTTCCTAAGTAAAATAAATTTAAAGTAGATGGAAAAATTTGGAATCGAGGATGGGGTTTGAGCAAAATATAGATCAAGTAAACCATAATAAAATCTTTGATTCAGATAAATAGTAGAAGTGCAGAGAAGTGATAAAATAAAGAGGCATATAGATCATTATTGCTACGAACTATGTGATTATTGGTAAAGCATTAATGTCACAGACAATCATTTAGAGAATAGCCATACAGATGTGGAGAAAGGGATGATACATGGTTAATGCCAGAACAATTCTCAATTTACTGATTAAAGCAGCAAAGTCAATCAAACCCAAGCACAGTCAAAATGTATATTAAGAGAAATTATAAGACTTCAGGATAGTTGTTTGGAATAGGGGAGAAGGATGGAAAAAATTGGCATTAAAGAGTAAATCAAAAACTAATTAGTGAAAAGCTTAGAATAAAAAAGCTAAATAAAAATGGGAAGTAGTGTTTCTCAAATTCTAGAAATGTTATCTTAATCTCTCAAAGTATAGCAATCTTTAGTTAAAAAAAACATTGCCATTTTGACTGCTCTAGAAACAATAGTTGCCAAAACTTATAAAATGTGTGAGTAAAAAATGAGATATAATTAACATTAAAATCTTATTTTTCTTTGACATCAATTTCCATTTTCATGGATAAGCAAAAGTGATAAATGGTATGTACCCTGTCTTTATTATTATTTTGATAAGCCTTTGGGTAAATTTATATGGAAATGTGCTCACCCTATGCTTATGATTATAGTTTCATTTATTGTATATATTTATAGTTTAATATATGTGATTATAATTAATTCATGTAATATATATATATATATTGTACCAATTCCAAATTCCCTACCCTTCATCTATTTCAAAATTGATACTCTACTGTATCGGTGTACGTCATGAGCATGAAATGATATGTACATTTTAAAATGGGAGATCGATAACAATCTTCAATAATACCTGGGGTTACATACAAATGAATATTACGTTACTAATTATTAGAAGAAAGAAATTTGATTTCAATTAAAAATCAAAATCTTTTATTGTTAAACCACTTATACTTCCACCCCAATATCTATTTGCCTGGTAGATGTTTTCCCTCGCTCTTCGCATATCTTTAAAAGATTGTACTAATTTGACAACCCTTAGCGCTACCTCCAACATAATAAAAGAAAGCAAAAAAGTTAAATAATTTTCCCTCCCCTATCTATCGAGAGAGTATGCAAAGAGAAATTTCTTTTCTGTTTTTAAACATAAGTTTTCTTTAGGTGAAGGAAAATTAGGTGAAAATACATTCTAATTTAACTCCCCGATATAATATCCCGATGGCTAGCTTAATTATAATTTTCCATCTCGGGTACTTTGAATACATATTGCTATAACTTTTTATAGCCGTGGTAAGCAAACATCACAAGTAAGTGATTACATTTTTATTATTATTAATTTTCTTTATTTTATAACACATTATACGATAACAAATAAAGTTTGAGATAATATAATTTATTTAATTATAATCCCCCTTCCACCACATATATTTAAACATTAGAATAGTGAGTCATAAATTAATTATAGGTCTTTCTATTCCAATCGCACGGTTCTACATATAATTACACAAAAATATCTAAATCTTTATGTTCAAGATCTACAGTTGGATTAAACAAAAAAAGAAAAATCCATTTTCTAACTTATATCTAAGTTAACTTAATTGCTATGAATACAAATGGTTAAATATGGATGCCCATGTGTGTGTGGTCTATACTCCCTCTCCCTGCACAAAACAATGAATGTTCCATTTTATAAATTCCTAAAATACTAAAATAAGTTATACACAGATCTAACCCCTTGAACTTTCCCCATTTGCTCATATAAACTCTTAAGATTAGATAACCTTTACATTTGAATATGCAAAATAATAATTTACATATATATACTTTTTATATATATATAAAAAAAGAAAAAAAATTGTTTAGGCTGGCTATATATATCAGTCTACGTAAGGTGACGCTGCCATGATTAACATTAAATAAGATATAAAGGTAAAATGGGGTAAAAGAACAAGAAACAATAATAATCTTATATTTAATGGGTTTGTGTGAGATCTGTGTATAAGCAATATTATTTTACAATATTTCATCTAATAAAAAAATTATTATATTTTACATGTGTTAGTAAATATGTTACAATTATTCAGGTTATATACACTCTAAAAATATAAATAATAAACTATATAAAAAAAAAAAATTATAAACACTTTTTTTTTTCATTTTACTCATCTCTATCTGCTTGCTCTCCAGCTTCAAACTTCTGGGCGGACAATCTCAACTGCCAGAAAGGATGGTGACATTCACTTTAACTCCTCGCCATCCTTGTAGAGTCCTTCAATCAGGGTATACTGAGTCTCTGACACATCCATCTTGGCGACTACATATCTGAACTGGCAGGTGTACTGCTACGGTTCTTTCTACTCCATGTTGTTGTAGTCTATCAGATGAAACTTGGTTGTCATTTTAGTCATGGCACTCCAAAATATTTTTCTTTTTTGATTGATTACTGAACGGCGTATGCTTCTATGATTTTCCACATCATATGGGTGTTGGTGGCTTTGGTTAATATTTGTGCAAACCACCGGGAAAGACCTTCTACAGAAGTTTATGTTCGTTCAGAAAATTGTGAATTAAGCTCCTTCTTGAATTAAAAAAAATATTCAGCAATCCAAAAGCATATTTGTCAAAAAGAATAAATGTCTAATCATAACCTCCCCATACCGTACAGGTAGGTTCTGTAGCTCTGTCTGTTCAATAATAATATTTTACACTACATATAGATTCATCTCGCTCGCTCTCCTTCCAAATAAAATCAATAATCTACCTTAACCACATATAGATTCATGTAGCTCTCTCTCGTTCCAATAAAAAAAAAATCAAGTTATTCTTCACCTCACAGGTAAGTTATTGTGTCTCTCTCTGTCCAACACTAATCAAAAACTAAAACTTTTTGTTCACCTCCCAGGTAGGTTATTGTATATCCCCATCTGCCCACAAGTTGCAATTACTTACATCCCTCTTTGAGCTATTGCGTCAGATAATTTTACTTTTGTACATTCTTTATAAAATCATGTTTCAAAAATCTCTTTTTAGGAATTTCAAAACTCCATATTGGAGTAATAGACCACCCACATTCTTTAGATAACAAATTTGGAATTGATTTACAAATTAATTGATTAAAAAAAAAAAAAAAAACTACCTGATTACATACAAAAAAGTAAAAATAGAAAAACAAAAATTAATTAAATCCACCTTTTAAACGGAAGATTCTTGTCAATCACACAAAATAAAATAAAATATATTTTTATATATTTTTAAAATAAAAGAAAAACATTTTTAAAAATTATCAAAAAGAGAAAAAAAAATACAAAAATCTTTATACATATACGTATTACATCTACATTTACAATAAATATGATACATTTATAGTGTGTTATTATACATATTAGAACATTTACAATAAATGACACATTTATAGTGGGTTATTATTTCAAAATAACTAATATATGTGTTAGTTGTGTATACAAGAAGATGGGAATCTAGTATAGACTAACTCTCATTGTTTATTCCTTTTTATTTTATTTAATGAATTCAATAAATTTAGCTGTGCCAAATTGTTGGCTACAGCCATCTTGTGCATGGACATTTTACGGTCTGGCACAATATATATATTGTACCCTTTTGTTTAGGTTAGAATGGATTATTTCTAATAATTTACTGAAAATTTTTAAATTTTGAAGTTGGGTAAGGAATGATGTATGTTGTGTGTTAATAATCCTTGAATAATTTAGTTAAAGCAAGTAAAATAATTGATGTATACTATTAGGTTGGTATTTGTAAGAAAACAGTTAATTAAAAATCATTATAAGATTGTATGGTTGGGAGAACTGGCCATAATAAATACTGATTTAATAAGTCTTATAAATAATAATTAGGGTAAATTTTAAAAGTAATGCTTTAAAGTTAAACGAATAGATTTAGTAATAATAATTGTATTTAATGGCTATATTTTTAAAATCATTTGATTAAAAAATAATAATGTGGGAGAAAAGTGTATTTTTTTTGGTTTTATAATATTAAAATAATTATTTTAAAATTGTGCTATAATAGTGATTATGTAATATTTTATAAATTAAATTATTATTTTTAGTTTTATTTAAATTATTAGTGCCTTATTTAGTTTTGTAAATCACGTGACGCACACCTGTGTTTGAAAATAAAATAATATTATCTGTTATAAATGTTAAATTGGATTTTTAAAGTGAATATAATAAATAAAATCAGATTTATGTTTTTTGTTGAAAATAAATACGTTAAGTTTAAAATAAAGGTAGAAATGGTAATAAATATTGAAATGTGATTTTTAAAAGTTATTTTAGAGTCTTTAGTAAGTGTAAATAAAATGTGAAAATTAATTAAGAATTGAATAATATAATAAAAATATATATTTAGTAAATTATTATTAACTTTAACTTTAAACCAGTGTTCGTGGTCCCGATAATTTGAGGTAAGGATTGTTTAACGAACCAATCAGCTTGAGTGTTTAAGAGCTGTTTAAATTTTGGCAGAGGATTATTAAGCTGTTACCTCATTCTACCGACATACTATTATAACACCGTTAGTATTTCTACAATTTCGGTAAAGTATTTAGTAGTGTAATAATCAATTTTATTTAACTTCAATTTTATAAAAGTACAGTACTCTATTATTATAAGATCGTGGGATATAGAAATGTTTTGCTAAAAAATTAAATTATTCCTTACTTTACCAATCTGCTTTGTTCAATTTGTCATTAACTTAAACATGAAGAAGTCATCACTAAATATAAAAAGATTGATGGAAATATTCAAGTGTTATTATCGTATAAAGCATATAATTTTGCCTGTGTTAATAGGTCATATTAATTTACGACTAAATTTCATAAAAAGAACGTCACGGAGAAAATATATAAAAAAAATTTAATTAAAAGATATAAAGTGAAATGATATAATATATTTTATGAAGAAAATTTATTTAAAATATGATGGAAAAATACTTTTAAAGGAAAAAAAAAACTTTTAAATTTGACCAAACAATTATTTTAGAACGTGGAGATATTTCTTTCTGAAGAAATATTGGAAATATTTTAAAACTGGAATTTTTCCTAGAAAATATAAGATCATTTGCAAGTATGTGACTTATATCATATTTAAAAAATATTACAAGTTAGTAATTAAGGTATGTTGGACATACAAAATTTTATGTAAATTATTTGGGAAAATAATTTAAGTTATTTGAAAGTACTGGGAGAAGTATTGGTTGTATCAGAAGACATTGAACCTCAGTAAATATGGAAAAGTTACAAGAATTGGGAAAATTATCTTGACGAAGAGTATTAAGAATATTTAAATTAGATATTTACCTAGCAATAAATGTTTAAGTATCTTAAAGTTTTTTGGAGATAAGAAAAATATTAATTATATTAGTTTAAGTCTTATAGAATAAAAGTAAACGTACTGTATTTAACTTGAACTGTCATTTTGGATTATATTTTACAATGTTAAGAAGTGGAGCATGCGTGATTATTGGCGTCAAAAGTGTGTTATTAATGTTTTTTTACGAGGAAAAAAGGTACTTCCTGTAATGAACTTATTATCAAGAAAAGAACATTTCATCGCAAGAAATTCTAATAAAGTTATTGTAAATATGGTTTTAAAATTATTTTTTACTAACAAAATTATAGTAATATTTATTCATAGTATAAATATAGTGTAGAAACATAAAACATTAAATTATTTACTAACTTAGTAATTAAATTTTTATTGTAAAGAAGAAAAAAATCTTTAATAATAATTTTTATTAAAAAAACTTAATATATTTTAAAGTATGATAATGTGGAATAAACGATAATAAAATGTTTTATTTAGATCATGATCCAGAATACATCGAATAAGTAATTGTCAACAGAAATTACTTATGGTAATAATGTAAATTATTAATAGTTTTAAAGTGTGTTTTGTTATTTTGTGCAGATGGATGCATATATAAAACATGATACCTACACATAATTTATCATTTGTTTAGTTATTTAAGAATATGCATAATTTTAGTGATATCGTAAAGATATTTAAACATAAAAGAAATATAAGTATATGATTCTATTATAACTGAATTGGATGTTTTAGTTGAATAATTTAAAGTATTAAAAATATGACATTGATTCTGATTGTTTATGCTTAAGTTTGAGAACTATTAAAGAATGAAATAATCTTGTCTTATTAGTTAGTTAGACTGTTATTCTAAAAATGAATTTATTTGTTATTATAGAAATGAGAAGATGAATTTAGCGATGTAAAGTGATGAATTTTAAATGCTAATATCTTAGTATTAGGTTATATAAGACCAGGATAATATTGTATGTAGGGTTTATTTATATGGGAAGAAGAATATACTATATTGATGTTTATACAAGTATAGATAACATAGCCCTATATCTTGTGTATATTCATGGCAGTGTTTATTTTTCTATGTGTTAAAGTTTAATGTGCCATAGTGCTGAATAAATAGCCTGGACATTATATTTGGTAGTAGAGGTTATTAAACAAATAAGTTATACCTCATTTCGTGTACACTGTGCCCATGATGGTTAGTTGATAAAGGTGTTAAGTTGAAGTTATAGTTTATCCCATATGCCTACTAGTTTTGTGTGTTATTGAAATTTATTGGATTACATTGTAAAAGATGGTTGTTTTAAAATTGGAAATAATAAATAGGTTTGGAAATAGAGAATTGTTAAATTGGATAAGATAAGTTATGTTGCTTAGAGTATAATAAGTGTAAAAAATTATAAGAACATAATTTCATCAGTGAAAGAATCATAAAACTTTTATATTTAAAAATGATATTTTTTTTTTTTTTTATAAAATAAATAGTTGATAATTTAAAAGGATTTATAATGATATTACTTAATTATTAAGAATTTTTTTTTTTAAAAGACATACTTATAATGCATATTTTTATTTATGATTAAAGGTAATAGACTGAATCGTGTTTAATGAATGCAAGTAGTCATAAGTTTTACAAAAGTAATTCTATAACAACACACTAATACATACATGATATTTAAAGTTTAAAGTAATAATTAGTAAGTAGCTTAGTTTGATGGTATGTTATGAATTAAAGTTGTTCACATAAATATTATTGAAGAATGACTATACAGAATAATAAATTATTTTTTTTAAAAAACTAAATAACAAGGATAAGATCATAGTAAAAGTATTACCTATAGTTTTTAAAACCTATGAATTAATAAAATCTAATAACTGTAATAAAAAAAAAATATATAATGATATTTTAAAAATAAGAAATATTTCATTTAAGAAAATGTTCTGTATCTTATACTTTAAGTCATTTGATTTGTCTTGAAAAAGTACCTGAATATGAATAAATAGAATTCTATCAAAATGTAAATAATGTAAATAATTTTATTGTCAAGTTTGTTAATAAAATTGTTAAACTTGTTTTATAAGTCTTGGTGTTGACTCAGTTTCTTCACATCACAGTTACATAATCACAGATAATTATAATGAAGACATAGTATTTGCACATCATAAATAAAATTGTTATTTCAGCATTATAATGTTTTATTGATATATTTTATTTAAGAAGTTTTACTTATTATATCATTATGATGGTCATGGAATAATTACCAAAGATTTACATTAAATTATATTAGTAATGATTGCCACATATTCTCAGATTATAATATCATACTAAATATATTTATCTAAGATGCCATATGGATAATAGAAAATTATATTACATTTTTATTATAAGATATACAAGAATAACATTATAAATAGAAAGATAGGAGAGTGAATTATAGATTAAAGATTAGTATTACTATTTGTTATTATTAGTATTATTAAATTGTAGTTAGGAATGATATTAAATCCCTTATCATACTTGATTACAAAAGTTATAATTAATTTATCATTATTTTAAGAGAACCTGAGATAATTTGAGTTAAATTAATTTTAAGAAAGATATTTAAATTAATTTGTTAAAGGTAATTTACTTAATTAGTTTTGATTAAAGATGTAAGAGTACTATAAATGTGGTATTTAAGTAATAGGAATAAGGATAGTATTCTTATGCCATTAAGGTGATATCCAGTGGGAGATTAGCTTAATGTAATCACTCTGCCACTTGTAAACTCACTTCATAGTCTCATGATTTGATTAGATATTCATTTATTTCATTTTATAAAACAGAACTATATTATTATTTATTAATTAAGCTAATCATTGATATTATTAAAAAATATAGTTATTGTTAATTTAGATACATTTTAGATAAAGTTATTTATCTGAGCTAGATCAAGTGATTACAATTTTATATTTCCTGGAAGTGAGGGTACAATATATATATATATATAACAGTAAGTTAATATTTCATTGTATCAAATTGTGCTAGAAACAGTTTAATTACAAAAATATTATTAATAAAATTACTGCATGCTTGATCCAATCCACAGCTGAAGTTATCGCTACAGTCAATTTTGTCTATTTTTCACTGCATATCATACAAGATGTTGCCAAATCTTTTGAATATTTAAGACAAAAAAAATATGACAATTTAAGGAATTAATTTTTTTAGATCATAATTTAGATATGTATACTATTGATTTTATTACAATAGTTAATTTTTTATATATGCACATTTTTAAATAATAATATAAAATATAGGTTATATTTTATTCTGTTTACAAACTTTCATTTGAAAGAAATAAAATTTGCCCAATTTTTTTTGGATGATGTATTCAAGAATGTCAATAGTTTGCATATTTTTGGATTAGTTTGTGACTTCAAGTTATTGGTTATAAAAAGACACAGTTTAACAAAGATTATAATAGTTGTTTTCAGTAAGTTAGATATATTTGGACAATTATACAAGTTACTGACCTAAAATAATTATTCCTGGATTGTAATTTGGCAGATTTTTTTAAATTATGTTCTGAGCAGTTTAGTTGTAATAATTCAAGAACTAAGTTCTTGGATTAATTCTAGCTGAGATAAAAAAAGAAAACAACTAAAAATGTCTAACAGAAGATATTATCTCTATATAGTGTCACATAATTACTGTTAGTTCATTCAGTATATCTAAAGAGTTTAGATTTTACATGTTGTTTCAGTATTTTATAGAATTTGCTGGCTTAGTCAATTGGTGCCTTTGTTTAATTTGAGTGTTTTTAAACATCTTAATTGGATTACATCACTTGAAATATAGCTAAAGCTATTGTTGAAAAATTATTAACGGAATAAAATAATTTTATTTATTCCAGATAAATTTTAATTTGTTAGTAGCTTGGACTTAGAAAGACATTTAAGAAAAAATCAAGAAAATGCATTCTGAGAAATATAAATAAAAATATTGTTTCAAAATGTTGTATTTAAGAATTTTTTTTGAAAGAAATTGATTTAGGTTGCTAAGATTCAAAGAAAAAGTAAGTTTAATAATGATTTGTATATTAATAGTGAATGGTGTATAATTGAAGTTTGGATGGAAATTGTAAAAAAATATATTTATATTCTAAAAGTGAAACAGTATCTTTATAACAAGAATAAAGATAAAATATTAACTTGGTGTTAGTAGTAGCAGTGTTAAAAAAAAAGATTGAGTTAGAAGTGGCAGCAGTTTAAGCATTTACAATTTATTAAGTTGTAGTTTGAAGTATGCTATTTGATTATGACTGAAAATTATGTAGTCTATGTGTATTTAAAATTTTGATCATGAAGAGAATTATAAACAATGTCTGGGTTATTAATACTCAGTTACATCTTTGTATACTGTATATATATTTATATATAACAATTTTATTTAAATTATTGAATTCTATTGACATTTACATTTTATATCTGATTTAAAATAATTTAGTAATGTAGCTGATTTTGTTTATTTTTCTCTGAAGTATTTCCTAGTTCATCCAACCAACAGCATGCCACCAAAAATCAGTATTAAAGGATGTTTGAAAGCCACAGAACTAGCCACAAAGACAATAAGAGTATAAAATAGTAAACAAAACAGCTAAATTTACTTTACAAAATGCTAAAGCCCTTTCATCCTAATAATAACATTTTTAGAAAAGCCATGTCACTCATAAATTTTTTTCTGTGGTGAAAATTTATGTATTTTTTAATGAAATTTTTAAACTTGTTCCATATATATATAATCATATTTTTCTTCATTCTATGCCAGGAAATCAACATTGTTGTTTTCTATTTTATGATGAATTAACCTACTTTGGCAGACAGTGAAAGAAATGAAAGATAAAATTAATAATACTATCTCCAAATAAAACATTTATTTGAATAACCTGAGGAAAATCTTTCTAATTCTTTTAAGATTGTGGGGAAAAGTAATCCTTGGTGCAATTAATACAGAAAGCTTGATGAGTTTTGAATTACATTCATTACTAAATTAAAAAATCTAAAGAAAAAGTAATTTGACATAAAAGCTTTTAGATGATTTTTAAAATAGAATTATAAATAAACAGTATATAAATATTAAAACTATTTTATGCAGGCTTAAGCATAACAGGGATTAGTGAGTGAATGCATTTACCATATTTATACAAACAGGATGAAACTTGGAAAAAGATTTTAGTTATAAACAGACTTAAGATTTTTTTTTTTTAGTTAAGGTACCTGCTTAACCTGCAGTTGTCAGATGAGTAATGCAATAAATGTAAAAACCAAACAAATATGATAAATGTAATCTTTATAGGGACTAAGTCATGGTTATCCTTCGACTTTATACATATAATTAAATAAATTTATAAATATTATGTGGTCAATTTATTGTTAAAAATTTATGTTTTTTTAGCTTTCAATCACTGATGAATGATATTGGAATCGTATGGCGAGCTTTATCATTACCCATTTTGGAGCCATTAACTACAAATCGCTTGAAAAAGATTGCTACTATTGCAATGAGTTGTCTTTATGCTTCTATCACAGTAGCCACTTGCAATAGCATTCTGGGAATTGCATCTATAGCTCAAATTAAAGGCTTTGCTGCAGTCAAAGATGATGAAAGTGAAAATTATGCTATCAGCATTGTAGAAAAAAGTGTAAGTTTTTTTTTTTTTCAATCATCATTGTATCACACACATAACACATGTTTATATTAGTTTTTTTACAAATTACTTAGTCCTTATTAAAATTTTATATAGCCAGTCTGAAAAATTACTTTAATACAAAGGCATTAATGTATTTATATGCACCGCTTGAATATATATATATATATGATTTATTTTTTATTATATATATATATAATAAAAAATAAATCATAGATATAATAAAATATCTTTACTAACAACAAAATGATATATAACAATAGCTAATATAGTCATATAATCATCACAAATAAAACATAAAAAAGCTCTTTTCGGCAAATTTATATATATATATACGTCATATCCATGACTTGTGTATTTTAATTAAATATTTGACCACTTAGCTATTTAGCTATATATATATATTAATGTTTTCTCACTGAATTGAATATGTAAACATAATGTAATAGACAACTTTATATTTTAATCATATATTTATTTTCATCTAATCGACTATCATTCAAAATTGATGTTATGTTAATTAAAAATATCACGTGATATACATATCATTTTAGCACAACCTCTATCAACCAACCTCAATCCTAAAAATATACCAGGTTCTTCCCAATTTTATTGAGCCTTGTACATTTTTTAGGGCTGAGATTGATCAATAGAGGGTGGGCTAAGATATGTAAATCATGTGCCATTTTGATTTAATATAACATCTTTACATGGTTCTATTTTGAACAAAAGTCGATTAGATAAAAATAAATATATTATTAAAAAATAGTTGTCTATTAAATTCGTTATGTTTACATATTCAATTCAGTAAGAAAGTATATAAGAAAGACAACATAATGATTTTAAAGGAAACAACCATCTAATGATATATATTTTATTTAATAGAATTAATTGAGCCGAGTACTTTCTACACTTTTGCATCCTATTGTAATGATCAGGAAGTATAGTTGCTTTACCCGACCCAGAGATATAGGTAAAGGGGATTCAAACCTCACCCACCCCTATAGATCATATCTAAGTGACTCACTCCCTTAACCTCACAAAAGTTAATTTTCTTAATGCAGCCTGGTGGCCAAGTAGAGATAATTCTCTTGGGAATCCTAGTTAAAGTACTGATCAGGTTTAGACATATAAAATAAGGGGCATCTACACCCTGTTACTATTACAGAGTATAGTTTATTGTGGATATAAGAATGTTTTATATATATATATATTGTAACCTCTGTCTTCTTCACTTATTCACTTTATTAGATTTATAATTACCCAGGCGCCAATTCTATACAAGATAGAATAAAATTTATAATTGTAAATTGCTTTTAAATTTATTTAAAAGATTCTTATATTGTAATTATTCTATGGCTTAGCTCAGTTGAGGTTATAGGATATGGTCTTCATATAAGAAGTAAATAAGGATGATAAAAACATCTATAAACAATAATTCTATAATGTTAATTTAAATATGTTTTAAGCATCTATTCAATAATAAAAAACTGTTGCAAAATTGACAATTATTATATTTATTACAGTATAGACAATGATGAGGATTGGGTATCTTTTTATCCACATCACCACCTATTCTAAGCAAAGTAGAATATATTATTAACATTGTAATATTGGGATCTATCAACTGCAGGCAAATTAAATAAATTTGACTTATACTGGCAAATCTAGATATTCTATGATTATGTTAGGTTAACCATATGTGTGTGTGTGGAAATGGAGAATCGAACATATAATAAAACAATTCATATGGGTATTAATTCAATAAAATATTTATTGAAAATAAAAACAAAATAACAAAAACAAAATATATTATTATCCTAAACATCTTGCTATTAACTCTACCACTTCCCTTCTTACTTAGATAAAATACACTTCTCTAACATCTCATTTATACTGAAAGAAATGAATTATTTAAAAAAAAATGAAATGAATATGATATCAATATAATATGTTATAAAGATTTTGATATTTATTTGCAAACATTAACTTTAATAATAGTTTTTCTTTTTTTTACTATTCCTTATTACCTATATTTTCGAATATGTGTGCTTGTAAATGTTATAAATATAACGCATTTTTCAATCATAATATTTATAGTTCATTTACGAAATAATCGAAATAAAACAAAAGTATAATTTTGGAAACAATAATAATAATATTTATAACAGTACACACACACATTCGAATATAAAATTTATGTATACAATGATTCTTAAATCCTTAAGACAATATATTTAACCAGTTACATTAGTTTTAAAAAAAATATATATAAAAATTACATTTCTAGTATACAAAAAATTGTTATTAACTTGAAAGTCATTATTTGAAATGTCAATGATATATATACGATGTATACGCTGCTTCTATTAATAATAAATGAATCACAAACAAAAAGTTAATCCTGACGGTTAAAAAAAATAACTTGATATAACTGCGAAAGTTTCCAATATTGAAAATCTTGTAATAAATATATTAGCATGCACCGGAATTATCTTATTAATCACCCGAAATAAAATCTCCAATTAAGTGAAACAATTGTATTAAAGTTTTAAGGTTTTATCCTTTTAATTTTAAATTTGATATAATTTTTTTTATTCCCATTGTTAACAATTTCTCCATGACAGTATGCAGTTACTATAGACGATCACTAACTGGCGTTCAATAATATATTTCATTATTTATTTCAGTCATATATATGTGAATAATAAATTCTTTAGTTTATAATTCTTTTTCTAAGAAAACAAATTATATTGAATAACTTCTTTTTTTTTTTTAATTTCACTTTATGTAATATTAAGAATAGGCTTTTAGAAATTGAAAATATATCGAGCATTTTGCAATAGTATTGAATATGTTTTCTCACAATTAGTTTCATCTCTAATATTTTCCATAATTCAATTATTATCAATTTACAACAAAATGTTAAATGTTTTATAATGGATATTCTTACGTGATATTTATGCATTTTAATAGTGAATCGCTGGCTGGGAAAGTCAGAGCTGAAACCCTACAGGGTTTATTTTTTTATATTCATTCTTTTGCTCTCCTAAGTAGTCTGTACAAACCTTCTTGTCAATACACACTCACGCCCTCTTTTTTTTATTATAATTGATCACTTGGCAACACTCCAAAACTAGCTTGCTTTATAAACTGACAACAATAGAGTATTAAAATAAAACAAAAATATCAAATATTAAATATTAATTTACAAATACAGAGATAATTTTTACAATTCCAAATGTATTATTAGAAACAATACATAACCAGTAAATTAAAAAAAATATATAAATAAGGAAATCATTTTAATCAATTATATATGAGTACTGTATATCTGTTTTGTTTAGTATATAAATTTTACTATTACAATCTAGATATTATTAGTAATTATATGAAAAAAAAAATGGACAAAGTATGAAATGATGTAAATGAACATACATCCACATACACAAGCTAAATCTTAGATTGTAGTAGGCAATAATCTAGAACACCAATGAACAACAACTGCTATAACCTTCCTATTAATTCTACTCTTATACCAACATTCCCTGATATTTTTCTGTCTTCCTCTTCATTATTAAATATATAACTTTAAATTCTATTAATTGGTACATCCAACTAAAGTGTATTTTTTTAAATCTAATTTAAAATAGCAAATCTCACCACAATTTAAGTTTAATTTTCCTAAAACCCAATTTTAAATATTAAATTATATCACAATTCATTTTTCTAAGATAACTATCTTTAGCCATTGTTAACACAAATGTGAACTCCCCACATTTCTTCCTGGTGCCAACCTGGAAGGTCACAATCTATATATATATATTAGCATAAATGGAGGCAATGTTTAAGTCAGCTTTCAACTTGCTTAGCTAATTAAGGAATGTTAACTGTACCATGTTCTCGTGTCATAGATTGACTTTCGTAATTCCTCTCTACCTAATCAAATTCATCCCTTTTTAATAATGCTCACCCGGGTATTAAATTTTATGTGGATTTTTTAAATGTGATTTTGAAGTTATGCGATTCATATTTCTTCTTAATATTTTTTCTTTTATGTGATAAAAATTATTAGATCAGAAGTCAAGCTCCAATAATGCACTATTACTTTAAATATAATAAATTTTGCGCACTCACACATCATATTTAAAGTAATAGCACATTATTGGAGTTCGACTTCCATCTAATAATTTCAATATTTTCAGCGCTTTATAATAGTACTGTAATAGATTTTATGTAATAGAGAAGTTCACATTTCACTTAAAATCAGGATTTCCCCATTTTATATACACACATTAAATTTTACAAGATTATAATGTAAATCTGTTCAAACGTTATAGATGCCTATACTATGCATGTTGTTGTTTTTGCATTTTAAATCACATTCTATTTTTGCTTTTTAAAAAAAGTACGTAATCAGTTAATCATTTTAGTGTCCGCAAGTTTATTTTTAAAAGGTGATTAACAGTGATGGGCACAATTAAATTTGTCAATTAAAAATTAAAATCTGATTTTCAATTATAATTAACAATTTAAAAATTATGTAACATGATCTGAAATTAATGTGATGTGAAACAATGAAATTTGATTTTTAAACGGAATTAAAAAATTAAAGACAAAAATAAAATTTAATTTTTAATTGTTAGTTTTAATTAAATTTTTCCCAACAGTGGTGAGTTGGTAGTTTTAATTTAAATTTTGCCCAACAGTTTTGAGTTGTTAGTTTTAATTAAATTTTGCCCAACAGTTATGAGTAGGTATCTTTTTATTATCATAAGTCTAAGTTCTTATTTTTATTTTAAACTTTTAGTTTATCCTAATGGAGAGGAAAAAACATCCAAGAAAATGAATTTCTTTGGAAACAAAAATTTCAATTTTAGATCACTTAGCGAAATGGGAAGGATCAACAGCGATTGGAAAACATTTTAATTTGGGCAAGGGTACTATAAGAGCAATTTTAAAAAATGAAGTTGGCGCTAGTTGCATTTCTTTTTGTGACGAATCTGATGTTTTACCAGTTCACAAATGAACTTGTATATCATCAAATAACGATAATGATTAAAATACTGTACGTGTATGGAAAAATGGAAAATACTGTAAATTACGCATAAAAATATATTGTTTTGAATAAAATTAAATACTGTAATTAATAAAAAAAAAGTAAAAAAAGTTTGCCTTGTATCAAGTTTTTTCAAATTTGAAATTTTTTATCTGTCATATTTTATTTCCTTATTTTTTTTAATGCGAATTTTAAAGTAATTTTACATTGTTGCTTTGCTTTTATGCGATTTTTGAAAATTACAGTATGTATTCCCCATTTTTTAAGGTAAGTTAAGTCTATTTTTGTGCGTATTTTCTGAGGAACTTATCTACTGCATAAAATGAGACCCAGGTGTATATCAAATGTTTTTTTTTTTTCTTTTATTTCAAAATTGTAAGCTATAATTGCATCTTAAGTACACACGTGGGTACTTTCTCAAATTATTTGTAAATAATAGTTTATTGTTGATATAAGAATGTCTATATTTAATTTAATGTAATTATTTACAAATAATTTGAGAAAGTGCCTGCATGTGTACTACTTAAGATGCAATTATAGCTTACAATTTTGAAATAAAAGAAAAAAAAACATTTGATATAAATTATTAAAAAGGAATGAATTTGATTAAGTAGAGAGGAATTATGGAAGTCAATCTATAACATGAGAACATGGTAAGGTTAGTATTCATTAATTAGCTAAACAAGCTGAAGGCTGACTTAAACATAGCCTCCATTTATGCTAAAATATATATCTAATGGATATTGAACAATAAATCTGCATAGCAACACACATTGAGCAGAATACCAAACAACCATAATTATTAAATTAAAAATGGTAAGATAAAGCATGGTATTTAGTGAACATATATATATATATTTGTGTGTCTCTAATATAGTAACATCTTCATCAATTTGCCAATTTGATTAATAGATAGCTGCTTTGCCTGTAATTAATTAATAGAGAAAGAAACCCATTTACCTAAGCATGATTCAGGTTCAGGAACAAAGTCTCTTCGATAGCTTATGTCATTCAATTCTGTTTGCCTATTTAACTATATCATGGGCCTAGGCGCCGTATTAAACTTATAAAAAACTGACTTGACACAATTTTCACAATAACTTCAGTTTTAATAATGTTAGAGCAAAATGCTATATATTGACAGAATATAGAAAAACTAAAGAAAACAATAAAGCTAAGACAAATAGTGATTACCATTAAAAAATATGATACCATTTTTTAACTTTCTTATACACTTAACAATACTATTTTTACACCAAAACTTTGCTCTTACAGTTTTGACTGTCCTGCAGTCATCATCAGAGCTACAATATCCAAATACATAATCATACAATTAATACATTATATGGTAGTTGTAACTTACACCACCTGCTGGGTGATGCTGCAGTACCATCAACAACCGGTAAGAAGCCTGCAAGTGATAAAAAAAATGCTGAAATCATCGAAGGAACAAAAAATAAAAATAAAAACACTGAAATCATCGATGGAACAAAAAATGAAAACACTGAAATCACTGAAGGAACAAAAAATAAAAACCCTGAAATCATCGATGGAATAAAAAATGACCCCCCCCCCCAAGAAGAATTTCTAACCAAAAGTAGCTAAAATGTACAAATTACTATGAGTAAATCGCACAATTCCTTCTGAAATACAACTTAAAAAAAAAAAAAAAAGAAAAACAAGAAAAGGTTATGAAATTTGAATTACAACAGGAACAGTAAAACTATGTCTAAAAAATGAATAATGGTGGATGGGTCTTCATTAAAAAGACGCGCAAATTACCAAAGCAGAATTTAATCAATATTTAGCTTTCAAAATATCCATCTGCGACTCCAAAGCATTGATTACATAAACTAAAAACAACATTACACAACAGATTCTATTTATGAAATTAATTATATTCTGCTTTCAAATAAGTCTTAACATAAAAACGACCCCCCCCCCCCCAATGAAGAATTCCTAAACCAAAAATAGCTAAAATGGACAAACTACAATGAATAAGTCGCACAAATCCTTCTAAAATATAAATTAAAAAAAAAACAAAAACAAGGAAAGGTTATGAAATTTGAATTACAACTGGAACAGTAAAACTATAACGTGAATGTTTAAAAAAGTAATGAAACCTCATTAACTGATGATGGCGGATGACATCGTTTTCAAAAAATATACTAAATTTCATCACTGTTTAATTAAAGAAATAAAAGACTTTCAACATTTTCAAATATGCTTTTTGCCATCATATTTCAAAGCAAGGATTTATGCATGCTAAAAAGCAAGAGATGTTCTAATTGTCTCCCAAAAATTTATCAAATTAATTTTTCTCTGCTTTCAAATTATGGAAAAGCATAAAAAATAAGTACTTTTCAAAAAGATTCTAAAGTAGTGATTAATATATATTAAAGTATACCTATATTTAAAAGCAATAAAAAATGTACATGGGAACTTATATATATATATATTAAGATATACCTATATTTAAAAGCAATAAAAAATATACACAGGAACTTATATTTATCAAATTAATTATATTCTGCTTTCAAATTATGGAAAAGTATTTAAATATTTTAAAAATAGATTTAAAGAAATCTTCAAGAAAAATTCTTACCCAATTGGTTTCAAGGCTGACTTGTAGCAGATTTGTCTTCTTGCAGCACATAAGTAACATTCAAATTTTCCTGCCTCATGGAGGAAAATTATTTAGAGAAGCTTTTTTTCAAACAGATTTCATTCAGCACACTTAAGTAACAACAACAGACTTAGTAACGGTCCTTATTTGGTTTAAAAAAATAAAACAAAGATAGTGCCAATTAACAGCAGGCTTTTTTACAGAATTAAATCCGTACATATTTATCAACTAAAGATTTAAAAAGAGAATCTACTAGCAGTTCAATACATTACACGTCACAGTTTAGTTCCGCAAAAAAAAAAAATGGATAAAAAGAAAGTTGAAATTTTTAGGCTTCGGTGCAAAATTATTGGTAGTAACAAATTAACTAAACAAAAAAATAAAAATAATCTCAACAACTTCTATTTGTAGCAGTATAAATTACTAAATATGTCATAATAAAACTAAACAGATATTTCAAAAGACTACTTCATTTACATTTTGATATTTACAGAATTAAATCCGCACACATTTATCAATTAAAGATTTAAAAAGAGAATCTACTAGCAATTGCATTATTGGGAAATAAGGATTGTGGAATGGCAAGAATATATGGAGCATCAAAAATATTTAAAGAAGGGGTGTGGTACAAATTCATATTTTGATAGAATATCTAAATGGATATCAAATATTTTTAAGAAATACATTAATGATAAAAGTAGTTTTTACATTAAAAATAATAAAGAGCTAATCTTAGCTGCTAATGAAAGAGATCAGAGATAAAATAAATGAATATAATAATTATAAGTTGACTATGATAAAAATATATGTTGTACATGAATATAACTGTAAAAGAAGCAATAGAGTTAGCAATAAGAAATAGAAATGATGAGCATAAAAAAGTAAACATACCAATAGAGAAATTGAGGGAAGTAATGAGAATTAGTTGTAAAGAGATTACATTTGAATTTAATAGAGAATGTTATAAACAAAGTGGGGGTACTTAGTAATATATATATATATATAGAAAATATGGAAGATTTAATGATTAATAATAGTGATGGTCCAATATTTATAAAAAGGTATGTTGATGACTATTTATTGATTTTTAATAAGAATCAAAGACAAATAGATATATATATCTTGAAGACATTAATAAGTTAGATAAAATATAAAATTTAAAGAAAACTATAATAAATTATCATATTTAGAGATTTTGTTAAAGAAGTCATATAGAAATGGTAAGTGCAAGATAGAAACATCTATATATATATATATAAAATCCAATATGGATTGTAATATAGGTAATTGGAATTTGAATATAGATATAAAATGTAAATTCAAGAATATATAGAGCTAGGAATTATTGCTCAGATGAAGAAGATTATAGTAAACAGGTAGAATTGATAATTAAAGAATTTAAAGATAATGAATATCCAGAGAAAATTATAGATGAAAGTATAAAGAAATCAGAAGAAAAATTTAATAAAAATAAGGAGATAGTCTGTAGAAAAGATAAAATTGATAAGAATAAGTGTATGGGTATTAGAACTTAAAATAATAGTATTGTAAAAAGGATGAATAAAATAATTATTAAAATTAATAAAAAGTTTAATAATGTAATAAAATTTAAGATAATAAATAAAAGAAGGAAAAATAGATAATAAATATGTAAGAAAAGTAGAAAAATGCATAAATGGAGTATATAAAATTGAATGTAAGTTATGTAAAAGTAAAAATATAAAAACTAATTATGTGGGTGAGACAAAATTCATTTTATACAAGACTAGTTCAACATAAATATGATAAGAGGTCACCTATTTATTTGCATTCATTAGAAACTGGTCATAGGTTTGAGAAGGATAGTATAAAAATGATTAAATATATAAGTAATAGAAAGGTTAGGAAAATGAAAGAGGCAATATTGATTAAAAATATAAAACCAAATCTTAATAGGGATTTTGGAATAAAGACAATAATTTTATGAATAATTATAGTTATTGAGTATAAAACGTTTAAAAATAAAGTTAAAGAAAATGATGATAGAGGGAGTTGTTAAACAAGTATAAGAATTTTTGAATATTTGTCAGTTGGTTTTTGGAAATAAGATTGTAAAGATATAAGTTGTTAGTAATGTCATAAAAAGGTAATTTATAATGTAAAAAAGTTAATAGTTAAATATATAATAAAAATAAAAAAAGTTTAGAAGAAATTAAGAAAATATAATTAAAAAGATAATAAGAAAATGATAGATTAATCAGTAGAGTTTAAAGATTAAAGTTTTAAAATTATAATAAAATTGTTTTAGAGTAATTTAATAATAAAATATTATAAATAAGAAAATAAAATTAGTTAAGAGTAGAATAATAAAATGGAAAATGATTATTTATAATGGTCCCGTTAAGATGTATGTTATTGATTCTGTATATAAATATAATGTATTAATTCTCTTATTATACATTTGGATATTGTAGCTCTGATGATGACTGCAGGACAGTCGAAAGTGTAAGAGTACAGTTTTGGTGTAAAAAATAGTATTGTTAAGTGTATAAAGGAAGTTGGAAATGGTATCATATGTAAATATAGAAATCAATACATAAAGAAAGGAGGAAGAAGAAGAAAATTGTATTACCATTAAAAAATTAAAGAAAAAAGAAATTTCAACACCCGAAATAATTGTTATTTTATTGTTTGTTCATCATTTCTTATTTATCATTAATTAAGTTTAAATACATCTTCATTGATAATTTTTTTGTATTCCTCACAAAATTCTTATTCAAACTGTATATAATACTTTTTACTTGAGATAATCTATGGCTTCAAAAGCTTCAAAAATAGTCACACAAGAATTCTTCATTTTTATATTGTACCTCAAAAGATAACAAATTTCGACATCTAAAAGAAAAAGATTCATCCTAATAAAAGACACAAAATAATTCATTTCCAAAAGGTTTTGCATTTGTCATCATAGCAATTGGCTTTTTGTCTGTCCAAAATTAGAAATTGAAGGCTACTGTCTGTATCTTTTCATTTTATATTTTTTGTGTACAGTTATATTTATATTCTTTGTGCACACCAGTGATGCTATCTTGTTATACTTATTGTCCCACAGAGATATAATTTATTTGCATATAGCTCTCATTTTTTAGTTATAGACTTGAAAATAATGTGATGCAAGATATGGCAAAACTACTGACTCCACAGCATGAGAACCAAGGCATAGGCAAGAATCAGGATTAGATTCTTTGCCTGCATACCATTCTATGTGGTATACATATTGTGGCTAATCCACACACACCATTTGAAACATCTCTTTATTGGTTTTAAGAGTTCATATTTTGACATCATACTATGCCCACGATTGCTTTGTCAACTGCAACCTTTCTGTACATCTAATAATTAGTTTTTAAATTTACATTGCACTGCTCTATAATACCTTAATTTTATATATAAAAATCATTACTTGTTATACAAACGCAGACATGCAAGTGCAAACACAAAGATACTAATACAAATATAAGCACATTAATAAATTATTAAAGCTTTTGAGAATTATTATGTCTAAAATAAGGTTTCCTCAAACTTGGATCAGAGTCCCAAAATTACATTATACATAAACCACTACATTATATTTGAATGCAAGCATAATTTATATACTAAACAGTGTAATACAAATGCAAACACATTAATAAATTATAATTCCTCAACTAATAAGAAAATGTAATATAATACTATGCAAATAATAGAAAAATTTAAAATATGAAAAAAAAAAAAAAAATTAAAATTGAGTACTTAAGAGCCCCAAAATTACATTAAACATAAACCACTGTTATATTTGAATATAAGTATAATTTATATACTACACATACTGATACAAATGCAAACACATTAATAAATTATAACTTATCAAATAATACCATGCAAATAATAGAAAAATTTAAAATACTATGAAAATAAAATTTAAAAAACTTAAAATTGAATAGTTATGATATTACATTTTTATTGGGATGAAAGTCTTGAATCATTAAGAGATCTTTAATCCATTTTCCTAGCAAGTCTTGCCATTAAAAAAGTTGTGCCTTTGTTTTCTTCATGCAATCTAGTAAATTGAGCAGAAAAGAAAAAAGTTAAATGAATCTTTTAATAAAAAAATTAAATTTTGTGTGATTTTTACATATGATATGCATTTTAAAAAGCAATTCAAAGAGCAAAGAATGTTCGATTTTTCTAAACATCATGCTTATAGTTTTACTTCAATTTAAAAAAAAAAAATTTCAATGAATTAGTTGCAACTGGCAGATATCATGCTACTGCCACTAAATGCCTTAAAAAAACCCAAAGAATTCACTCTGGGCTACTAGTATCTCCAGTATTTGAGGAATGGCTGATGAAGTAAAATGGGAAGCCAATAAAGTAGAAAAACTTAGAGACACGATATTATCATTAAGTACATAGTATGGGAATAGGGTCAAACCATAAATATAAATGCCATATTAGCATTACATATAAATATACGATTCCCGTGCGTTACTATGCTAAATATCAATTATAAAATTAATAAAATTCTCCTTATTTTAAAGTCCTTAAATTATTTAGAAGTGGATATTATACCAGTATCTTATTCTTAACATGACTAATTAATAACTCATTGTTTAACTATATATCACACATAGGTTTCATTAATATTTAAATATATAAATATACTTATGAAAGGATCATGCTGAATTTCTTAATTACAACACATTAAATTCTCAGATGCATATATTACTAGCATCGTATAAAGCATAATTAATTAAATATTTACTTTATTTAAATATACATATATATATAATAATAATTGCGAGGTATTTTTTTAAAAAAAAATCAATAAATTAAATAGATGCGCATATACATATATGAGCATCTTTCTCATACTGTAATTAGATAATGAATCTAAGGTTTAACTACACATAAATAGCAATGTATTCTCTTTCTTGCTCTTTCGAAAAAAAACATTTAGTTAACAAAATGTGGGAGAAGATGAATATAAATTTTTTTTAGAGTCCAAATAACTCATAACTTATTTACAGAGTTCCGCCTTACTAGTGGCATGAGGGTTAAAAAAATGTTTTAACTTATTTTAAACTTTATCATCAAACTTCTCATTTATATATATATATTCCACATCATCAACGAAATAATAATAATAATAATAATAAAAATTTGTTGATTTTGTAGGTACGCTAACGATACATCAATATATAACAAGAGAAAAGAAAAAAAAAAACTATTTGATTGTTAGATTACATACATCAACTTAAGTGCAGTATTATAGATAGAAATAACAAGAACAATTGAATTAGACTTTACATGGGTGGGGTATTAAGAGTTCATGCTGGCGACTTCATGATAATAGGCAGTCTTTCTTGATGACTGTTAAGGTCTACATCACAAATGTTGGGTGCTTCATATTTCTATTTAGATAGGTTTTTTTTATCTTTCCAGGCAGGAAAAAGGTAGTCAGTTATCAGGCATGATTCTTAGGTTCTGCTAGACTCCATCATTGGAAACCTCTGAGAATGGAGTCACAGGAGGGGAGAGTTGAGCTTCTCTACTCCCACATAACTTACATAGAGATTTACGTATTTGTTATATCATGGTTAAGATTTTATAACAAGAACCCTGAACAAAGAACTTGATTATTTATAACTTTTTACTTCTTTACATTTCTGGAAACACTTAAATGTTTCTCATCCCTAGCGTTTCATTAATTAATTAATGGATGTACTAATGCGTCTACTGTTTACAATCTCTTAAGAGCATCCCATGATTTTACATTGTTTTGATGACAATCGATTTTATATTTCATCATTTTCTCTTTAATGGATCTAAAGTTAAATTTAGTAGAGAAAGAACTATTTCCCTATTATCAACTTGCTTAGCTAACTTGTCTATTTGTTGATGCAGCGATTTTTTATTTATTTATTTTACTTTAAAACTTTTTCTTAATTACCCCCATAATGTATATATATCTAAATTATATACACAAAATTTTATTAAATAATTTATACTTTTAAGACAGGCTTTAACCTGTATCCAATGTGCCTTGAAATTTATAATAGTCAAGCAATATCTTTATTTTGATGATAGAGGAATCTCTCAACCCACGACACAAGATAGCGATTTTTGTAAAGCAAAAGTGGCCATCTTATCTGTAATCTATCCACTTATGTAGGCCAATCTGAATCATCTTGATATTGCTTGATTATTATAAATTTCAAGGTACATTGGATACAGGTTAAAGCCTGTCTTAAAAGTATTTACATATACTTCTGTGCGCTTTATAAATAAGTACAATTCTAAATAATTTATACTTTATTCTAATATCCATTCATTGTTGTTGACTTTAGGATCAGTAGTTAAGTAAACAGTGGATGGTGAAGCACACACATATAAGGCTATATCTGTTGGGAAGATCTACTTTTTGCTAATTTGAACATTGTTTGATCTTTGGTTCATTACTTATTTACTTTGTGTGATGAACCATGCCTCCTTCATCTTGTGCTTCCTGTTATTTCCTTTCTCATACATTATTTTAATAATACATGATCAAAGCTGGGTCCCATGTTCTCTCTCATAGTTGTAAAAACCAATGTGTTATGCATAATAAGAAGGGATCATTTGTCTTTCATGGATTAATAAGTATGTCTATAATATTTTTGTAGTTAATTTTGAGAATGGCAAACAGCTTGGGCCGAAATGTTAATTATTATTGTTTTTTAAGGTTTAAAATTTTCTCAATAATTTAAAATAAATAAAAGAAATGCAATGGTTTGCTTTTACAATAGTTTATGATTATTTGTAAATAGGAAAATATAATATAAAGGTTTGACAGATGATAACTATTTTGCAGTTTTTTGACAAAGTACGTGTTAGATTCATATGTTAACACATAAGCAAAGTAGTTATTTCTGTTTGCCATACATATATACATTAGTGCAGTATTTATTAAATATTTATGATTATTGATTTGTATTAGTCATATGATTTTTAAAGTAATATTCAGTAGCCCTTGCCAGTGATTTATTTACTAGGAGTTCAATTTGATAATATATTTATATCTGTTTTGAGTTTTAATTTTATTCTAAATTTCATCATTTATCATAAAATCTCACATGGAGATGTAATAATAAATTATCATTTTATCCCCCCCCCAAAAAAAAAAAAACAAAAAAAAAAACAAACAAAGTGATAAATTGACAGCACATGGAAAAGTAGTATATTTCTATTTGTCTTATATATAACAATTATTTTTTACATTAAATTTACTTCACCCAATTTTTTCTAGTTTAAATTTAATTTATTAACTACTTTAATATTTTATTATTTTTAAAGTACTTCTTTCCTGACTGAAATCAATCCATCAATTTTTAAAAAAAATAAAAATTGGATAACATCTTACTATATCAATTCATCTAAAGGACATTTTGTTTTATGGCAAATAATAGAATTTGAATCCTATTAATGATTTCTTAAATAAATTTTAACTCATTTATTTTAATAATACATAAATTAAACTAATATAGTCATTAAATTAATAAAGAAAATAAAAGTTTGTTTACATTCATTTTAAAGGACATTGAAATTTAACTGTCTAATTCAATAGCACATTAGTTTGATATTTCAGTCTGTTATGCTTATCAAATTTATAAAAAAAGTTGTTATTAAAACTCATATATTTATTATTATTATGTTTTTTTTATAATTATTTATTTTGTCTGGCTGCAGGAAAGGAGTTTGCTATTAACTGAAAGGAGACCCTTTGATTCCTCTTGGAGGTCTTAAAGGAACCAAGCAGGACTAATTCCTAATGTCCACTCCATACGTTCTTGTCGTTGCAGCTGTTATTACTATGTGACTATTCATATAGTATACGAACATGGATGGGCTGCTCACCAACACATTAGCCAGCGTGGTGAGTTTGTTGACTTTTTACTTCCAAGTTTAAAAATATTTTTTCAATATATACAATCATGACAGACAAAAATAAATCATGGCCCTTATTCCCAGGAGGCTGTAAAGTCACCAACCAAGGCAGCGGTTGGTGGCCGAAGGCGGAGAGTGCTAAGAATCCTCTGATTGCGGACTCAGACTGCCATTTGCTGACGACTTTTTATTTAGGTAATTTCAACTGCAGATTTAGAAGAAGAATTGTCTTATATTAAATGGGACATATATTGAATTTTGTGAAGTTAGAACAAAAGGTGAAGAAACAATTGATTTAAAAAGTGGACATATACTCTACCATAAAGGCACAAATATTGGAAATACAAGTGGAGTAGGATTCATTATAAATAAAAAATGGAAGAATAACATTGTTGAGATTGATGGTGTACCAGACAGAGTGGAAAGATTAGTTTTACAACTTAATAGCAGATACCAAATGCAGATAATTTAGGTTTATGCCCCAACAAGTTCTCATAGTGATGAAGTTATAGAAGATTTTTATATGGATGTACAAAAGGCTTTTGATCAGAGTAAACAACATTTTAAAATTGTTATGGGAGACTTTAATGCTAGAATTGGTAAACAAATGAAAGACGAAAATGCTGTAGGTAATTTTGGTTATGGTAATAGAAATGAGAGAGGGTATAGACTTGTGGAGTTTGCAGAAAAAGAAAAACTTTATATTATGAATTCTTTTTTTGAGAAAAATGTTAAAAGGAAATGGACATGGAAGCATCCAAATGAAGGTATGGCAGAATTGGATTATATTTTGACTAACCGAAAATACATATTTCAAGATTGTAATGTTCTTAATAAATTTAACACAGGAAGTGACCATCGATTAGTAAGATGTAAGATACATGTTAATGCAAAACTAGAGAGACAAAAGTTATTAAGAAAACAATATTTACAGTTGATATTCCTAATCTTCAGAAACGTTTTAATGAATTTAAATTAGAACTTACAAATCGGTTTCAAGTATTAGTAGATTTTGAACATGATTCAGATTTGAATGATATTAATAGGAAAATAAGCGATACACTTTTAAAAACTGCAACAAAGATTGCTGGTAGAAAAAAAGCAGCAATTGACCAATAAAATTTCTACTGAGACTAGAGAATTTATAAAGAAAAGAAAAGAATATGAGGATATACAACAATGATGCATTAAAAAAGATTGAATATCTCAAATTTTGTAAAATAGTGCGGAAAAGAGTTGAAAATGATATAAGAAAGTATAATTGTGAACTAGCAAGGAAAGCTGTAGAAGAGAATAAAAGTCTAAAGAGTGTAAAACAACATTTTGGTATTGGTAGGGAATTTATATCTGCAATAAGAAAAAGATGTTATTATTACTAAAAAGAGAGATGACATCATAAAATGTGTAGAAAACTTTTATTAAGAATTATATAGTAATAAAGAACAAGTGCCTCCTATACATATTATATCTTCCGAATTGCCCAGAATTTTGAATGAGGAAGTGAGACATGCAATTAAATTTATGAAGAAAGGGAAGGCTCCAGATAATGATGGAATTGTAATTGATATATTAAAAGAAGCAGGTGAAGAAATAGACATTTTTTTAGCAAAGTTATATACCAAATGTCTAAATGATAAAGATGTGCTAGATGATTGGAAGAATGCAGTATTAATATTAATATTTAAAAAAGGTGATAAAGAAGATATTAGAAATTACAAACCTACCATTTTTTTATCAGTTTTATATAAAATTTTTACTAAGATAATTACAACTCATCTACAGAAAACACTGGATTTCCATCAACCAAGAGAACAAGCTGGATTTAAAAGTGGTTTTAGTACAGTAGATCATATCCAGGTATTGAGAGAAATTATAGAAAGGACAAATGAATATGAGTTGCCATTATGCTTTGGATTTGTAGACTATGAAAAGGCATTTGATTCTATAAACATTTCTTCAGTAATTAAAGCATTGGATAATCAAGGTGTAGATCCAGGATATTGTCATATTTTGGAGAATATTTATAAAAATGCTACAGCAACAATTAGATTACATAATGACAGTAGGAAAATCAACATTGAAAAGGGTGTAAGACAGGGTGACTTCATATCTCCAAAACTTTTTACAGCAGTGCTGCAAGAAGTATTTTGTGGATTAAAATGGGAAGCTAAAGGAGTGAAAGTAAATCGAGATTATTTAAGTCATTTAGATTTTGTAGATGATGTAGTTGTATTTGCAAATAATGCTTTAGAAGCTACAGGAAATGTTGCAGGAGTTATCAGATGAAAGTAGGACTAAAGATAAATGTTAAAAAGACTAAAGTAATGTTTAATAGATTTTCTCAAAATATGAAAAAAAGATTGATTATGATGAGTTAGAAGAATTTAACAGTTACAAATACCTTGGTCAGATGATTAATACAGATGGAAACATAATGGATGAAATTAATCATAGAATTAAACTTGGTTGGAGTGCTTTTGGTAGAAATAACTTGATACTAAAAGGAAATATGCCTATGTGTTTGAAAAGGAAGGTTTTTAATAAATGTGTTTTGCCAGTTCTTACTTATGGATCTGAGACTTGGACACTTATTAAAAGAGCAATACAGAGACTTCAGACCACTCAAAGAAGTATGGAGAGATGCATGTTGGGAATAACAAGAAAGGATCGAAAACGCAATGTATGGATAAGAGAACAAACAGGTGTTACTGACCTCATTGAAAAAATTAAAAGACTGAAGTGGAGTTGGGCTGGACATATTGTTAGAAGAAATGATAACAGATGGACAATCGAAATTTTAAACCGGATTCCAAGAGATAGTAAAAGACCCAGAAAGAGACCACATGTGAGATGGGTTGATGAAATAAGAAAGTGTGCAGGGGTGATGTGGAGACGAGAAGCTAAAGATAGGAAAAGATGGATTGAACTTGGAGAGACCTTCATCCTGCAGTGGATTGATAATGGTTGACGATTGATGATGATTTATTTTATCTTATGACCTAAAATGCATTTCAAATATTGATATAAATTCATAAATCATCTTTTTAATCAAATCCATTTTGATTTGTATTCTAAAATTGAAGCATGTTTGAAGTTTTAATTATTGCTTCTGTCTTGAAGTTATAAAATATTTTTTGGATTTAAATTAGTTAAATTATGTAATTGTTTGAATGAACATACAAAGCATGCATACATTTTTTCATCATTTTTGAAATATGAAAATAATTGAACTGGAAAAAAAAAATCATTTGACTTTTTTTAAAAAAAAGATATATATATATGTAAATAAGTTAATGAAATACAATATGAGAAGATCACTGTCTCTGCTAGCAGCATGTTCCTGTCATAACTAACATTATCAGCAGCATGGAAATTAATTAACATCCCCATGAAACAGAAAATTCTTTATAAATACCATCACAAATGTTTAAGGTTAAAACTTTAATACAATTAGGAGTAATTTAACTGATATCTCCTTTGAAATACTTGAAATAAATATTTAGATATGTAATAACATTTAATAATGTTAACTTGATTTGGACTATCTAGAAATTTAATGATGCTTAAAGTGGGTTGGATAGCAGGGCATGGGTGCCATGCTACCCAGAGCATCCTCATATTATGGACACAAGAATGGCCTTCAGATATTAAGGTTAGCTGCAAATAAGCAGAGTACTGTATATAAACAGTCACTGACAATGGGACAGCATTCACTATCAGGAAGTGGTGAAGAAGACAGTAGATGCTTACTTATATAAAATGCCACAATTCTTATGACGGTAGATGTGTAATAACGAGGGTTGACCACCATTAAATAAGTCAACGCCCCGCTAGGTGCTGGATCAGCAATGGCATTCTTCCAAGTCAGCGGAAGATCACTATAGGTGACATTGATGAGGAGAAAGCGGTAATTGGATATTCATTTTATGAGATTTGGCTAGTGCACTAAGCCTATTGTGGAGGTTATTGTTGGGCAAAGAAGGCAACGGGAAACCACTTTGTCTTATAATTCCCTTGGTTTTATTATGAGTATGTCTACAGGAATCATTTTGTTTGGTGTTGTGACCTTAGTTAAGAATGACTTTGGTGTCTTACCCAGTAGGAATGAACATGAGACGACTCAGGTTGTCAACTTGCAAAATCCCCATAAACATAATTCATTGAGAGGATACATTGAGAATTGGAATGTGGAATGTTAGATATTTGAGGAGAGTTGGGAAATTGGAGAATTTGAAAAGAGAGTTGCACATAAATAATATTGATATTATAGGATTAAGTGAAGTGAGGTGGGAGGGATGTGGAGAGGGGAGATGTAAAGTTATTTTATTCGGATGGTGATGGGTCAATTAATGGAGTTGGCATTGCTGTGGGAAAGAAAATTTGGAATAGTGTGGCAAAAGTTGAATATATTAAGGATAGGCTGATGGTGATGAAAATGCATTTAATTCAAGTCCTAGGGATTTGGTAATTATATAAGTTTATATGCCAATTAGTAGTCATGATGATATTGAAATTGATGAAATATATGAGGATAGAAGAAAGTATTCAATGCGAAGGAAAAAATGTATATATATTGGTATTGGGGAATTGGAATGCTGTTGTGGAGAAAGGTAGAGAAGGGAAAATTATTGGAAATTATGGTATTGGAAAAAGAAATGAAAGAGGTAGTTGGCTTGTACAGTTTTGTAAAGAGAATGGGTTTGTCAATCCAAACACTTGTTTTAAAAATCATATTAGATTGTATACATGGAAAGCTCCAGATGACAGAGAACGTTATCAAATTGATTATATATTGATTCAAAATAGATGAAAGAATGCTATTAAGGGTTGCTGATATAGATAGATTCAGATCATAATTTGGTTATGGCTTCACCAGCGATGGCCAGAGAAATTGCGGAGATCTATTTAATCATAGCTAGATGTAATTTAACAGCTTAAACTTTACTAATAAACTCTACAAGAAGGCTATAACAACTCTTCCAGAAGTTCACAACTAAACTCTACAAGAAATTTACTATCACTCCTCCCTAAGTTTACAATAACAATCCTTTCTTCTTTTGCCCTATATATATTTAAAAAAAAAAAAAACTAAGTCAAATTAATTAATTTAAACTTAAGGAAAATTCTTTTTTTTATTATCTAAAATAATCTTGTTGATTATAATCTTAATGCAATTTAATTTTTGAAATTTTACTAATTGCATTTTTTAAAAATTAAATTCAGAATGTCTTTGGATTTAATCTAATCCCCAATAATTACACTTTTGTCACCTTTTATTGTAATGACATTGCTGCACAAAATATAGATTCCAAAATTAGAATTTAGTACCTACATTCAGTTGGTATTTTAATTAATTAGGAAGTTAAACTTTCTTTGCTGATTTGAAACCTCATCTTTTTTCACATATATCAACTCATAATTAAATTTAGTAATAAAATTTACATTTTATAATATTATTTTTTATACATTTTATATATGTATATTTGACTTAATAGCAAATATATATTGTAACGGGAGAAAAATCTTTGAGATTCGCATATACTGACCCTGGGGGCGCCATTAGTCCGAAAATAGGAACTAGACATTTATTTTAGGGTGGACAGGATATGCGAATCAAAAGGCACCGAACTACACTCAGGGAGGAACAAGATATCTTAAATATTATTTAGACAGTTGAGAAATCAAAGCACAAAGACAAACGTCAGCCAAATTAAGTTTAAACAATTTATTAATTTTATTAAAAGATGTGCAATAGAGTGAAGACATCTAGCCACGAATACAAAAGTGGCTTATAGTAACATACGAGTATTTACCAGAGAGTGCACAAGAGTACGACAAACATGAAGGCATAAAACATTTTGGCAGCAAAATTATCTCACTTAAAATAGAAGAAATGGTTAGGAAAATATCTTCTTGCTGGCCAGTTGTAAAATTACAAAACAAACAACAACTTTAGCTTCCTGAATCAAGGATAATAAAACAGATACTATCCCGCCGGAAATCAATGTACCCAGCGCGAACGTCCGAGCAGTAATATTCTAATTACTGTCGTTAAAACGCCGCAGGACTGCTGCGCGTAATACTACATTCAAAGTAAACGTGGTTGATCTAACTTACAAGACAGCAAAACATATTTGATTACGATCTTACGTAGTCCAGAAAGAAATGACTACTTTCAGACAACCCGAAGAAATACCTTAACAAATAGCTAGCAAAAAGATTTTGTTGTTTGCACAAAAAGCGCAAACGAAACATGCTTAAAGATTCCTTATTTTACAACTAAGGGCAGGTGAATAAATAAAGACTACGAAAACTGCCAATGCGTTTTGTAATTGTTAACGAAATAATCAGGTATATATTAAACATATAAAATACAATCTCCTAATGCACCCTCTGATAAACGAAAATTGCAAACAAACTTGGAATCTTAAAACTAAGATTCCAAGACACACTTTAAATACTAGAAAAGAGTACATACTGATAATAAATAATTAAAAAAAAAACAATCAATGCCATTTTAAAACATTTATCATTAGATTGAGCGGAGATTTAATTAAACGCAATTTATTTACCCTGGCTAGAATAGGAAAAAGTTTAGCTTACGGTAAGGCAGAGTTCTAGTGATTTAGTGACGAGTGCGCACTTTTGATAATAGTTCATCTTTCAGGTCCTTTGACAGCGGCAAGGTAGAGGCAGTGTTTATTTTAGAGGTTCATGGCATGACTGAAGAAGAGCTGGTAGGCGTGGGTCCGTCCTTTGTTTAAATTAGCCAGACATTCTAATGATGGCAAAACTCACAGTGGTGGATTTTGACATCTTGCACAGCAACAAAGTTTGTCAATAATTATTTAAGTTTTTAGTAGGAATTAAACGTCCGAACAGCTACTCACAATGGTATCTCTTTGCAGGCTATAATCCAAAGGTGTATCTAATAATAAATCTCTTCTCTCTCCGAAAATTGGTGGTCTATCCTTGCCTTGCTACATTTCCCGCACAAAACTTTCATTAGTGTCCATTCTATATTCCAGGCAGGGCAAATATTAATTTCCCGCTCAATCTAATTTAATACTTCCAACCAGGGATAATTGAAACAAAAACGACAAATACAAAACTAAATCTCCGCTTTTTTTTTAGAATTAACTTTAAAAATAATTACAATAAAAGCAACAGGAATATATAATTAGCAAGCTTGCCTGTTTTTAATCAAATTGATTAAAACAGACGGTGAAAGTAAACTATTTTACAATCAATTTTATAAACATTAAATAATCTATTTTAAAATATAAATGCATATGTGTTTTAAATAATAATAAAAAATTGAGCATTAGACATTTAATGAAAATGAAGTTGTTTTCCCAATCGGAAATCAATCCGGCTCAATATATATGACTGCTTCAATATATATGTTCAATATAATTTTTATTATAATTATCCCAATAATTCACTGTATAAAATATTTTAAACAAAATCAACCTAATAATTGAGATATTTACTATAAATTTTATACATAAAGTATAATATTTAATATATGCAAAAATATAAATATCTAATAAATAAATGGTAATTCACTTTATCAATATCTAGTAATAGTAACAAGTCAGAAGTCACATGACTTATATATAGCTTGCACTTACTAATATGTAAAGTTAAGAGCGTGCTAATAGCTCTAAACAAGCTTTTTTTTTTTTTTTTATTTATGATAAATGCTACTACAAGAGAAGGCATTCAAATCGTGGTCCCCATCCCCAGACCGGTTTCGACCTATGGGTCTCTTCAGTGAGGAGTTGGGACATTAGATCTAAAAAACCAACTCAAGCAAAGCATTTATCTAAAAGATAATTGTTAGAAAAAGATCTGAAACTTTTAGACATCTACATGTCTTTAAAGTCAGCTCTCCAACTGAAAAAATCATTTGGGCCTGAACTTAATTCAGATACTCCATATATTAGTAGGCTTAGCTCTTTAATTTAGCTAAAGCCACAACAGCAAAATAATAATAGTAATAGTAACAAGTCAGAAGTCACATGACTTATATATAGCTTGCACTTACTAATATGTAAAGTTAAGAGCGTGCTAATAGCTCTAAACAAGCTTTTTTTTTTTATTTATGATAAATGCTACTACAAGAGAAGGCATTCAAATCGTGGTCCCCATCCCCAGACCGGTTTTGACCTATGGGTCTCTTCAGTGAGGAGTTGGGACATTAGATCTAAAAAAACCAACTCAAGCAAAGCATTTATCTAAAAGATAATTGTTAGAAAAAGATCTGAAACTTTTAGACATCTACATGTCTTTAAAGTCAGCTCTCCAACTGAAAAAATCATATGGGCCTGAACTTAATTCAGATACTCCATATATTAGTAGGCTTAGCTCTTTAATTTAGCTAAAGCCACAACAGCAAAATAATAATAGTAATAGTAACAAGTCAGAAGTCACATGACTTATATATAGCTTGCACTTACTAATATGTAAAGTTAAGAGCGTGCTAATAGCTCTAAACAAGCTTTTTTTTTTTTATTATTTATGATAAATGCTACTACAAGAGAAGGCATTCAAATCGTAGTCCCCATCCCCAGACCGGTTTCGACCTATGGGTCTCTTCAGTGAGGAGTTGGGACATTAGATCTAAAAAACCAACTCAAGCAAAGCATTTATCTAAAAGATAATTGTTAGAAAAAGATCTGAAATTTTTAGACATCTATATACAATTATCTTTTAGATAAATGCTTTGCTTGAGTTGGTTTTTTAGATCTAATGTCCCAACTCCTCACTGAAGAGACCCATAGGTCGAAACCAGTCTGGGGATGGGGACCACGATTTGAATGCCTTCTCTTGTAGTAGCATTTATCATAAATAAAAAAAAAAAGCTTGTTTAGAGCTATTAGCACGCTCTTAACTTTACATATTAGTAAGTGCAAGCTATATATAAGTCATGTGACTTCTGACTTGTTACTATTACTATTATTATTTTGCTGTTGTGGCTTTAGCTAAATTAAAGAGCTAAGCCTACTAATATATGGAGTATCTGAATTAAGTTCAGGCCCATATGATTTTTTCAGTTGGAGAGCTGACTTTAAAGACATGTAGATGTCTAAAAGTTTCAGATCTTTTTCTAACAATTATCTTTTAGATAAATGCTTTGCTTGAGTTGGTTTTTTAGATCTAATGTCCCAACTCCTCACTGAAAAGACCCATAGGTCGAAACCGGTCTGGGGATGGGGACCACGATTTGAATGCCTTCTCTTGTAGTAGCATTTATCATAAATAAAAAAAAAAAAAGCTTGTTTAGAGCTATTAGCACGCTCTTAACTTTAACTTTATCAATATCTATATTATAAAAATAAATCTATAATTTATATTCTCAACAAATTACCATATGTTTAAAACCTTATGAATTATCATTACCTCTAATATGATATTTCATTATATAACCAGAGGCTTTTTATGTACCAATTAATTTCAGAAATACAATAAGCACATAGAAATTGTGATGTATATAGAGTACTGTATGAAACAGACTTTGAATGCTCTTGGTAAGAAGACTTTTTTATGAACAGAATAAAATGAATTAGATTGTTTATATATTGATCAATTTTGTTTGTTTATGATTTGTCAAAATTATTATAATAAATAGAATGAAAAGATTATAAACTCACTGTTTCTCATTATCGTTTTAGAAATTTCACTAACTTTTAAAAGACACATTAACCTTGAGAAAGATTAATGATATTTCATTGAAACATTAGTTAGTATATGATTTATTTTATTGTGATATATTTGGTCATGTAAATCCTCATTACAGAAAAGTTTATGATATTTCAAATTCTCATATCTGTATATGTTCATTATTTTGCTATCTATAAACTCATTTATGAGTTTGAGTACTAGCTAAAAACAATGCTGTTATTCCATTAAAAAATTGTTTAGACACTGTAATATTATTTCAGCCTCCACAAATTTTTATTGCTTGCTGCTTTTGAAACATTGTCATTTGAAATTTTAAAAACAGGTTTCAACATCTATATATAATTAAAGCACAAACAATTTATTTAATAATTAAATATATAAATAATAGTAACTTTTAATTTTAAAACATTAAACAATAAATAATTTGCAGAAGTGTTTTTAATTACTGTCAGTAGTCTTTTTGAATTACTTTCAATAATTGAAGGTGCTTCTACAATTTATTTAATGTTTTATTACATATATTGTTTAGAATTTGTACTGATTTTACATATTTTAAATGTTATGATAGAAAGTCATGAAATTAGAAAATATTGAATTATGAAAAAATGGTATAAGGTTAATATGAAATGCATGAAATTAAAAAATGCAGGATAAAGGTTTTTCAAGAAATACAAACTTTTCAATATTTATCTCTTAAATGAAATCAGTTGATAAAGATTATATGGCAATAATTGAAAACACTTCTACAAGTTATTTAATGTTTTAAAATTAAAAATTACTTTGATTTATATTATTTGTTTGGTTTATTTTTTAAACAACCTAACTTTTTATCTTTCTATTAAATTACATTTTTATGCAATATTAGCAAATATAAATAACAACATAATCATTTTATATATGCATTTAATACTAGGTAATTATTTAATTCAATTATTTCCAAACCTAAACTGTTTGACAGTATCCCTCAAAGCTGTATATCTGTATGAATATATAAAATATTACATTAAAAATATAATTTTTAAAATATATATGTATTGTATCAATGGCTGCAGAAAGGAGTTTGCTATTAACTGAAAGGAGACCCTTTGATTCCTCTTGGAAGCCTTAAAGGAACCGAGCAGGGCAAATTTTCTAATGTCCACTCCATACTTTCTTGTTGTTGCAGCTGTTATTACTATGTGATTATTCATATAGTATACTAACATGGATGGGCTGCTCACCAACACGCATTAGCCAGCATGGGAGTTTATTGGCTTTTTACCTCTGAGTTTAAGATCAAGAAACACCATGGTCTTTTTTTCAGTTGCCTGATAAGGCAGAATGAATGTTTGTGTAAATGATAAATATTTTTCCAATAGTTATATACAATTATGACAGACAAAAATAAAGCATGGCCCTTATTCCCAGGAGGCTGTAAAGTCACCAACCAAGGCAGCGGTTGGTGGCCGAAGGCGGAGGGTGCTAAGAATCCCCTGATTGTGGACCCAGGCTGCCATTTGATGATGACTTTTTATTTAGGTACTTACAACTGCAGATCACTTTCAAGTGAAGGAAGATTGCAAGAATTAGAAGAAGAACTGTCTTATATTAAATGGGATATTATTGGACTTTGTGAAGTTAGAAGAAAAGGTGAAGAGACAATTGATTTAAAAAGTGGAGGCACACATATTGGAAATACAAGTGGAGTAGCATTCATTATAAATAAAAAGTGGAAGAACAATATTGTGGAGATTGATGGTGTATCGGACAGAGTGGCAAGATTAGTTATACAACTTAATAGCAGATACCAAATGCAGATAATTCAGGTTTATGCCCCAACAAGTTCTCATAGTGATGAAGTAGTAGAAGATTTTTATATGGATGTACAAAAGGCTTTTGATCAGAGTAAACAACATTTTAAAATTGTTATGGGAGACTTTAATGCTAGAATTGGTAAACAAATGAAAGATGAAAGTGCTGTAGGTAATTTTGGTTATGGTAATAGAAATGAGAGAGGACATAGACTTGTGGAGTTTGCAGAAAAAGAAAAACTTTATATTATGAATTCTTTTTTTGAGAAAAATGTTAAAAGGAAATGGACATGGAAGCATCCAAATGAAGGTACAGCAGAATTGGATTATATTTTGACTAACAGAAAATACATATTTCAAGATTGTAATGTTCTTAATAAATTTAACACAGGAAGTGATCATCGATTAGTAAGATGTAAGATACGTGTTAATGCAAAACTAGAGAGACAAAAATTATTAAGAAAAACAATATTTACAGTTGATATTCCTAATCTTCAGAAACATTCTAATGAATTTAAATTAGAACTTACAAATCGGTTTCAAGTATTAGTAGATTTTGAACATGATTCAGATTTGAATGAAATTAATATGAAAATAACTGATACACTTTTAAAAACTGCAACAAAGATAGCTGGTAGAAAAAAGCAGCAATTGACCAATAAAATTTCTACTGAGACTAGAGAATTTATGAAGAAAAGAAGGAATATGAAGATATACAAAAATGATGCATTAAAAAGGATTGAATATCTCAAATTTTGTAAAATGGTGCAGAAAAGAGTTGAAAATGATATAAGAAAGTATAACTGTGAACTAGCAAGGAAAGCTGTAGAAGAGAATAAAAGTCTCAAGAGTGTAAAACAACATTTTGGTATTGGTAGGAAATTTATATCTGCAATAAGAAAAAAAGATGGAATTATTACTAAAAAGAGAGATGACATCATGAAATGGGTAGAAGACTTTTATCAAGAATTATATAGTAATAAAGAACAAGTACCTCCTATATCTATTACATCTTCAGAATTGCCCAGAATTTTAAATGAAGAAGTGAGACATGCAATTAAATGTATGAAGAAAGGAAAGGCTCCAGGTAATGATGGAATTATAATTGATATATTAAAAGAAGCAGGTGAAGAAATAGAATTTTTTTTTAGCAAAGTTATATACCAAATGTCTAAATGATAAAGATGTACCAGATGATTGGAAGAATGCAGTAATAATATTAATATTTTAAAAAGGTTGTTATAAAGAAGATATTAGAAATTACAGACCTATCAGCCTTTTATCAGTTTTATACAAAATTTTTACCAAGATAATTACAACTCGTCTACAGAGAACATTGGATTTCCACCAACCAAGAGAACAAGCTGGATTTAAAAGTGGTTTTAGTACAGTAGATCATATCCAGGTATTGAGAGAAGTTATAGAAAGGACAAATGAATATGAGTTGCCATTATGCTTTGGATTTGTAGATTATGAAAAGGCATTTGATTCTATAAACATTTCTTCAGTGATTAAAGCATTGGATCATCAAGGTATAGATCCAGGATATTGTCATATTTTAAAGAATATTTATAAAAATGCAACAGCAACAATTAGATTACATAATGATACTGGGAAAGTCAACATTGAGAAGGGTGTAAGACAGGGTGACTCCATATCTCCAAAACTTTTTACAGCAGTGCTGCAAGAAGTATTTTGTGGATTAAAATGGGAAGCTAAAGGAGTGAAAGTAAATGGAGATTATTTAAGTCATTTAGATTTTGCAGATGATGTAGTTGTTTTTGCAAATAATGCTTTAGAGCTGCAGGAAATGTTGCAGGAGTTATCAGATGAAAGTAGGAAAGGACTAAAGATAAATGTTAAAAAGACTAAAGTAATGTTTAATGGATTTTCTCAAAATATGAAAATAAAGATTGATTATGATGAGTTAGAAGAAGTTAACAGTTACAAATACCTTGGTCAGATTATTAATACAGATGGAAACATAATGGATGAAATTAATCATAGAATTAAACTTGGTTGGAGTGCTTTTGGTAGAAATAACTTGATACTAAAAGGAAATATGCCTATGTGTTTGAAAAGGAAGGTTTTTAATAAATGTGTTTTACCAGTTCTTACTTATGGATCTGAGACTTGGACACTTAATGGAAGAGCAATACAGAGACTTCAGACCACCCAAAGAAGTATGGAAAGATGCATGTTGGGAGTAACAAGAAGAGATTGAAAACCAATATATAGGTAAGAGAACAAACAGGTGTTATTGACATTGAAAAAATTAAAAAGACAAGTGGAGTTGGGCTGGACATATTGCTAGAACAGATGATAATAGATGGACAATAGAGATCTTAAACTGGACGCCAAGAGATTGTAAAAGTCCCAGAAAGAGACCACATGTGAGATGGATGGATGGATGAAATAAGAAATTGTGCAGGGGTGATGTGTAGACGAAAAGCTAAAGATCAGAGATGGATTGAACTGGGAGAGACCTTCATCCTGCAGTGGATTGATAATGGTTGATGATGATGATGATTGTATCACTTCTTTTCATTTCAGTTTTACAAAGTATAAATGATTACTCTGCTTTCTCTACATGATTTTGAGAATTGAATGATAAATCTTTGAATTGACAAAAATGACATAATGATCAAAACATTTTGTTAATATGGCCAAAATATAAACATCATTATTCTTAATATGACTTCTAGATCTCATATGTTTATAAATGATTCTTTTAGAAGATACATATGAAAATTATTGTCAGAAATATTATATCATTTATATATATATATTATACAATTCAACTATAATTTATACATTAAGTGAGATTGCGCTTTACACAAAAAAGTGAAGCTTGTCTAAATCTTATCACAAAGTTATATGGCTTAGCGCTTTCAGAAACCTTGAGTCTCCATAATCATAGCATACTTTTAACTGAAGTTTAGCTGTGGTTTATGTAAAATATTATGCAAATTTTATAACGACCATTTTCTGGAGATTGCATATTATTTTAAAAAATAATACATATAGTTGATATAATGAATGTTAATTTTTATATATAGAGACAATTTCCTAGAGTATGTAATTACAACTCTTGAAGAAGATCATTGAACTTCTGAGAAAAATAGTTGAGCAGTCAAAACTCTCAGATTGAGAATATATAAATAAATTGCATGATATTAAATGCATATATGAAATGATTATTGTTAATATTTAAATGCAGTCATTGTTAAAAAAAAAGAATGATAGTCTCTTTGGATTCTGTGAATTACTTGTTTTGTTATTGTTTTTTATATCATGATTAACTTATAGCATAAAATTTAAAATTCTGTAATGTTTTTTTCTTTTTCATTTTGTTAATTCTTTGAAATATTGTCAGTCTTTTTATTATTAACTTTTTGCTTTTTTTAATTTTACTTATAATTTATTGTTTATATTGTTGTGTTTTTAATTGTTTTTTAAAATGATTTTGATCTTCTGACTAAAATAATTAAAATGACATGCAATGTGCCTTTAGAGTTGGAAAAAATATGGATGGAAAAATTACATATTTAAAGAAAAAATTATTGGTACAAAAATGATTAGCTAGATTCCTCTTCTAGCTTGCTATGGTAGTGTGTAGATATTTTTCTTTTAGTTTATTATTATTCAGTCTTGTCTATCTATATTTACATATTTATTTTATATATATGTAAAAGAGACAATTCATAAAAATATAAATAACATATAATCAAAATTACCCCAAAACCAAAACTTAACCAAACTAACCAAGAAAATAAAATCTAAAACACTACCAAAAGTTTCACTGCCACAAGCAGACTTCTCAAGAGTAAAGAACTAAAAATGAACTTAAATGAAAGAATAAAGGTACACAAAAGTAGGGTTAGAAATAAATATCTTAGTTCTGTTTTATATGTCCATGAAAAAGATACTGGCCACACTATTAATTTTGATGAAGCTAAGGTTGTCTTTGAGAGAAATGAAATAAAAAGAATTATAAGAATTTTTATTGTTAAAATTTTATGATTCTGAAGCAATTAACTTATTTAAAAGTTCTTTTAATATTAAGGGTGGTTGGGAAGTGAATGGAATTATGGGTAATATTTAGTATAAATATGTTGCTATTTTGTTAGTTCTTTACACTTGAGAAGTCTGCTTGTAGCAGTAATTCATTGGTAGTGTTTTAGATTTTATTTTCTTGGCTAGTCTGGTTGAGTTTTGGATTTGGGGTAATTTTGATTATTTATTGACTAGTTTAGCTTTATGCTTTTAATGTTTATAAATAACATATTTACACATATTGTTAAATTTTTTTCATTTTTAATTTTATATATAGTTGGAAGTATTTAACAATATTTCAAATGCTATTCGATCTTCTACCAGAGCTGGAGGACATGTAAGTACTTTCTATATTTATATTGACATGCTTTTGCCTTAGATTGTTTAAAGAAACACTGTAACATTAAAAAGAATACTAAATTATATATATATATGTACAGAATTATTATTATAAAAGGGAAGAAAAAAATTATCATTATCTTGATATTATTTATTATAGTATTAATGTTAGAATTATATAATTTACTTTATATATACAGGTGTGATGTGGAGAAGAGAGGCTATAGTTCAAAGATGGAGTGTACTTTGAGAGACTTTCATCCTGCAGTGGATCGATAAGGGTTGAAAATGATATGTCCTGATTAAATTACTGTTATTAATAATATCCAATAGTAGTTTCACAATTGAGCAAGTCATCATTTTTTATTTTAAATTGACGTTTTCTTCTTTTCTATCCAATATTCGTAGCATTTATATACATCATATGTATTAATTATTTGACTCAGATTTGCATTTTTTTTGCTTTATTAATATGAATAAAAAATGACATTTGCTAATTGTAGTGTAATTAGGCCTAATAAGTACTAATTGACATTTTTTAAAATCCATAATGCATTAAACTATATACATTTTTTGGTTAAGCACATATATGTATTAATATATTAATGCGACATGCTATTTTTTTGTTTTTAATACTGTATTACTTAGAATTTAAGATGCAGTAGGATTTTAAGCTCGAGAAAATTGGGAGAAAAAAATAAAAACGATTTTATTGAAAAATGAAAAAAGCATTTTTATTTAAGCTCACCTAATTTATTGTGAATCTTTCTTAGATATACTTTCACTTTCAACATCTTCACTTTCAGAACACAAATTCTTGTCTTTATTTTTCCACCAGGGTACATTATCTTCAGTGTCATTTAAATAGTTAACAATGTAACATTTTAAGAAATATTTTTTGATAACTGTTTAGGGATATTTTTCCAAGACTTCAAAACCCTCAGAACTATTGAAGAAGATGAAGGTCATTTTAATTTACCAGTTGATATCAAAGAATGATCATCTCGATTTAATCATATTCCATAATGGTTCTCATTCTATTTGTAAAGGGTTTGTTAATAGACACATACCTTATGGTATTATTACCAGATCAAAGTTTTTGTTTTTACTTTAAGCTTAATGTTATTCAGTTGTACGGTAAATTGCAGTCGAACATTATAATTTCTTTATTAATTTGCTTTTGTGTAAAAGTAATTTTTTTCTATTAAAATCTGAATTATTCTTCTAAAATAATTAATATTTTCACAAATTTTCTTAAAAAATTTACTAGTGTGTAAAAAATTTTTTATAAAACATATGTTTTCACTTTGAAATTCAAAATGAAAATAGCACAATTGTCAAAATCATTGACAGTTGCTCTTTTGATTAGGGGACAAGAGTCAACCAGTCAGTGCCTTGGAAGGGAGGTTTTATCATATTGTTATAACTTTAAATTTAAATTTTATTAATGTATTAGTTGTAAAAAAATTCTAATGGTTATTGAGTACAGTTTTCTTGATGAAAATAATGATAAAATCGGCAAAATAATGTTAAAAAATTGTAATACATTTGCTTTCAAAAGAAATTTTATTGATTTACCAATATTAGTTGTAAAAAAAAATCTCAAGATTATTGAGTACAGTTTTCTCGATAAAATAATGATAAAATTGGCAAAATGACATTAAAAGGTTCTATCATGTTTTTCAAAGTACATCTTATTGATTTATCAATATTAATTAAAAAAATTGTAATACTTATTAAGTATAGTATTCTAGATAAATTTGGCAAAATAACGTTAAAAGATTCTAAAAGATACACTTTCAAAGTAAATCCTATTGATTTACCAGTTTTAGTTGTAAAAAAATTCTAAAGATTATTCAGTACAGTTTTCTTGATAAAATAATGATAAAATCAGAAAAATAACATTAAAAGTAGCAATTTTGGGAGTTAAAGCTGTTTACAAAATTAATCCAAAAAATATTGACAATGTTAAGCTTTTTTCCTTTTGATTAAATAAGATTTAGCATGCTATTTTACATAGGGTTATCAATCATAATACTATGTTCATATATATATAGCATAAAGCAAAGTCCCACAGAAATATGATGTTAAAAATTTTTGTTTCAGATTTAAACTCCACCCTTTTTTATGGGTCCAAAATTTGGAAAAATTGTTTCTTAAATTTGAAGTAGTATAATATATTTCTAAATTAATTAATTCACGTTTTTATTTTTTTGTTCCAGCATTTATAAACCTAAAACAATAATTCTTAATCTTTAAAAAAAAAAATTGCTGATAGTGTATATTAAATATTTCATCCATTTTATTACATTAAATTTTCTTTTTTCTTCATGATATAAATCATCTATAAGTTTTTTAAAATTTTATTTTTCATTTCTGTATGAAGTAAATTAAAATGATAGAACTATAGACAAGTAGTATTGATATTTTCCAAAAGAAAAATTGATGGTAATTAAATCTATCTTATACCGGTTAATCTAAACCCTGTTAAGATGAGCATGCACACATATTGAACATGAAAAAAAATATGGCGACACGCCAGGGTAAAAAGCAATTTTAAATCTTTTTACGATCGCCTTGATGCAGTCATAAGGATGATTATTAAAGTGTTAGCTCTTACATACCTTTGAAGGATTACTTTAATTACAACCCCTCTCGCCACTCCCAGAAAGAGAAAAAATAATTCCCCCTCATATGTAGGGCCAATAATTATATAAAATATAATAAACAAACAAAAATCTAATAGAAATAAATATCCTAATGACTAAAGATTTAAATCTCAGTAGGTTGGTGTCCCATGCTAGCTCAGCATTTTCTTTATCCCAGGTAAAAAATGGGAATCACAAAACTCGTGTAATTATCTAATTATTTTATTATTCTAGAGAGGGAAATATGAATAAATTATCAAAGCAGTAAGGCAATTCTATAATTATTAAACAAATACTTATTGAACGCCAATGTAGAGAAAAAATATATGATAATATAATAGTTATTTTTATAAAGAAATATAATGTTAAAACATAAAAAGAAAATAATCAATTAGTGAGAGAGAGTGGTTTGAGAATCATAGCATTGCACATGAATACATTATACAAATACTAAATAGTACATTAAATAAGATTGATATTTTATGCAAAGAAATACATAAATGAAAGATATATAACATTATAATATATATGAAATTAATAAAATATAGTGTACCTTGTAGTCTTTTTCATATTTCTCTGGGCCCTGAGTGGGCTATTCTTCTGATCATCCAGGGTGGCGAGGACTCCTCTTCAACATGGCACTATTCAGCAGCTTTTATAATCAATTGATGACTGGATTTAGGAGACACTTCTGATGGCATTATTCAGCAGTTTTCATGATCACTTGAGGGCTGGATCTAGGAAACACTTCTGACGGCATTATTCGGCAGCTTTCATGATCATTTGATGGCTGGATCTAGGAGCAGAGCTGGGCTGGCATGCTGACTGGGGCTTTCTATCCCATGACCATTTCACGAACAAGAGTATACTTGTGTTTGAGGTTTAATCATAAATTTAATTTCCTCTTTGGTCGATGATTATCTACTAATAGGAGTGTTTTCTTTTTGGTTTTTGCAGCAATGGTATCGGTTCTCTTTTTCTTTGGGTTTTCAAATACCAGCACTTTCCAGTAAACATAGTTCTGTGCCGCACTAATAATAATTGGCTAGTTGAAAATCATTTTGAAGTTTGCTCTACATCAGCAGGATATAAAATAAATATCTAGAATTTGGATGGCTGTCTGTCTGCTTCTGTATGTTCTGCTCCAACTCTCTAAATGTAACCAGACAGGTTAAGATAAATCCAATAAGTCAACAAGCAAGTTAAAAAAAAGGTCATTGAATGAGTGAATGATTGACTGATTCAGTGAGTGAATGATTGACTCGGAGAGAGAGTTAGTGAGAGTCCGCTAGTTAGCGAATGAGAGTGCTTCAAACACCTGGTGAATAGCTTATATAGCCCACTCATTACAATCCCAATACAGGTACCGCTCTGAAAAACATTTAATTAGTTAATTTTGAATTTTATCAATGGATCCACACAATGCACGAAGCATTCCTATGTAATCCCCTAATCAATCTCAAGAATTTTTATTAATCAATCTCAAGAATTTTTATTTTTAATTAAATTTATTATCTACTATGACCACTATCTGATTCAACACAAAAAAAAAAAAGAAAAAAAATTTATGATACAAGATATTTTCTGATAATCATATTACACTTAAAATATTTTTTTACTTAAACTAGATATTTTTCCCCACCTGTATTAATATGAGTTCTAACGAATTCTTTTGTCTAGTTGATACTTGAAGATTAAAAAAGAAACAAAATTACTTATCTACTAAAAATATAAATGCCTTTAGGCTTTTCTTAAATCTAGAACAATGTGTAGAGAAAAATAACTAGTAAAGCCCAATACATTTCCAGATAGCTGATGACAACGATCTATAAACCACAGGATTAATTCCATACCCAGGATTAATATCTCTACAAATCATCCACTATCAACCCAGTAGTAACATTATAGACTCCTGTTTAGTCAGTGTACTTTAAGTAGTTAATGTATAAAAAAACCAATATTCTCCCTAAATAAAATTCTTTTAAAACTTTAAAACTTTTGATTTTAAAAATTATGTATTTGTTGGAACATTTAATCATTTCCATCTTTTTTTTTCATTTTTACAAACTCGTCACAAAAAAATATAAATACAAATTACACATAAACATCTTTGCATTTCTTAAAAAAAAAGAACATAAAATAATAAAAATTTATTACAAGCATATAGTTAATATGCTAATACATCCAATTATAAATTATAAGCCTTAACTATTGACTTTTCTTGTGTATGCGAGTATATGATATATCCACAGACCGTCTCACTTATTTTATAACATGACTTAATTTTTGTTTATATAGATGGTATACCTCCCTCCTTTAATTGCTTTACTACATATTTTAGGCTATTTGCTTATTTAATACCATCTTATGCTTGGCCATATGAAGTGTGCCTGTCATAATATGATGAAATATATTTAAAATACTGAAAGAGGCTGATTAAAATTTATTATAGTAATGGAGTTAAGTTTATATCATTGGGTTTTTTTTATGACTCAAGAAATGTTTAAACAAATTTAATGTTTATCATAATAAAAATATCTTATTGTTGAGCTACCCTAAGAGAAATTGTAAAACAGTTTTTAGTAACACATTTCAAGGCAAAAGCCCCCCCCCCCAATCCAAAGCATTGATCCACAGAAATACAGTGAAGAAATTGTTCACCAATCTTTTTCCAATGAGAAATTATGATTTTCTGCCTTATGTTCTTTGCTAACTAAGAATATCTTTATGTTAATTTATTTACTAAATTTGATAGCCAACTGGCTTTGATGAGAAAGGTTAGGTTAGATCATTGAAAAATCTGTTGCATCAAAAAAAATTTCAAATTTCACCAGGATTGTATCATCAAATGATTGGTATCCAGACAGATAGGTATGATGCCAGTAGTGAACTGAAAAAAGTAAAAAAAAACTTCATCTAGACAAAAATTGAATGAAATCATTGTGTTCAACCTATAGTAACATTCTTTGATCAATATAATAAATAAAATATTAAAAAAAAAAAATCAAATGTAAAACTTAAAAAAAATTATATATAGTTTATTAAATGGAAATGCATTTAACCTTTATTATTATTAATAATAATTCTAAAAGCACCAAAAAGTAGATTATTGTTTATACTATTTTATAATTTTTAGAATATTAATTTTTTTATCATATATATTCAGATTTTGATTTTATAATACTACTATCATATAATCAATAATTCATGGGTTTTTTTCTTTCTTTCAAGCTGTTTATGTTTTATGTATATAATATAAACATTTGGGTATATATAAATTTTCGCCTTGTCTATTATCACTCTGTATATTTGCCCATCAAAGTAGTTGTTTCATAATTGCTTCATGGTACATTATTATAGTTATATATGTATATGCATGTAGCTTATATACATGCACAACTATAAGCACATACATATAGAAATAAATATTTATTGTTTCTGTTTGATAAATTAATTGTAATTTTGTACTATTAAGTATTTATTATTCTCTATTGCATTTTTGATCTTTAAAACGCTCATTCTTCTCTTCATATATGTAATCAAATATAATTTATGTGCAATCACAAACAGAATTTAAATTTAACAAAATTTAATATATCAAATATAAAACCTGTAATTAGATATTAGATATAGCTAGCTTATGACATTTACATCATACCAATATCTTTTTTTTAAACTAAAATTTATAATGTTAATTCCAGTTTCATCTGATTTATATATTTAGGTGTATGAGTATGTATATAAGTTTAAAATTTTCTATCTAAAAACAAAATTATTTATATACAACAATGAAACTTTGATCTATTGCTTTTCAAGGGAATGAAAAACATAAACAACAAATAAATGCCAGAAAACAATAATTATGGGAAATCATTAAAAAACTATAGATATGAACAATTTAATGATAAGAATTAATTTTTAAAATACAAATAAGTAATGTAACCTTAGATAGAACTAGGATATTATAATCTAAAATATTCTACATGTATTATATGCCAAATGTATAAGTGGATATACATATACTCACACGCACATATATATATTATATTGTTTTTATTAATGCAATTTTTTGGAAATTACAAATTATGCATTTGTTACAACTTTCCTGTCAAAATGATTGTGTATGTAAACTAATGTAATCATATGTCTTGGGTATGTCCATGCATGTTGTTTGTGATCTATCAACATTGAACTGATATTTCTGCAAACTTGCTCCTTCCATTATCTGGATACAAGAAGTCACCAAGTAATCATTCACAGACACTGAAAAGGGTTCAGTTTAAATTATACAAGTATTTTAATGTCTTGATTTTAAATCTATCAGGCTCTTATCAAGTTAATATTTTCTTCCAATAAAAATCTAAAAATATATCAGAAACATTAACTAAATTTGAAACTAATGGCTTTTTTGATTGATATTCCTTATGAAATTTTTCACATGTATGTGGTTTTTAATATGATCAGATCTTTTAGAGATTTCAATGGCTTCTCTAAAATTGTTTTTTGATAGTAAATGTTACATCTTATGATATTTAATATAGGGTATATGAGCACAGACTTTCAGATGACCCATCACTCTCCACTCTATCTAATAACACTGATACACTCAAGCACATATATGCTGAAAAGATAAATTATCACCAGTATACGTATTTCATGCTAAACCAGCAATCATCAGTTGGTCCAGATTATCATCTCCCACACATATATACTACAAGTGCTCAGATATATATTAAGATAGACAATCTTCATACTTTAATGGACAGGCTCCAATCTTCTACACTCTATGGTTGTATCTAAAGTATGAAAAGCAATTATTGAAATGATAAATGTTGTTTGACCACATTAACATGTATTATTAATATTAGCATGTAATAGTTTCCTAAATATGATTACAATTCATGCTCTTGTAAGATGATTTACAGGTGGTATAAAAGATGTTTATAAACTCATTGAGTCTACAGGGTGATTGAATCTTTAGGTTTAGTTAAAACATTATTGCTCATACTAATAGATATTTAAAAGCTTCTTCTTATCATCATCCTGTCCAAATTTTTTTCAATAATGAAATCTCTTTTCATGAGAATTTTTTTTTTTAGATAAGATTCTTCTAGAAAATGAAATTAATTATATTTATACTATTTCAGTAACATACAGATATAGCAATGGAGGTACATTTAGATCTATATTTTAGTTCTAAATAATGTCAAAAATAAAAGACAAAGTCAATAGCTGTGAAACTTTTGTTGCTTGTGTAAAAATAAATATCGTCAGAATGGTATATACTAAGAAGCTATAAAATTAAAAAATTATAGACCACCCATAGAAAAATGATAATATTTTGATTAAACTTAAGACTTTGATCCCTATCAAAGTTTAGCAGGCACTTTATGAAATGTTTATGAAGTTTGTAAGCTTTTTACATAGGTATGAATAATAATTGCATCAGTGCTAAATACTGATGCAAAGAACTTTTGTCAATATCAGACCTCATTCTCAAGATTTTAGATGTCAGACAAATATAGATTTTATTAAATTCAAAATCTTGTAAAGATGCAAACATTAAAGATCCAAATGTTTCAATAAGTACTACGATATATTTCAACTATTTTCTGTTTGGGGAGGAGAGACTTCACTAAACAACTTGAACAGTTTCAGATGTTGTTAGTTGTTGAATGTTATTCCTATTTGTGGATTTTTATTGATCAAACATATCTTAATTATGGGTTTAACAGATTTGAAATCAATATTTAGTTATAGTTTCACAAATTAAATGTTTTCTGCATTTTTTAACAATAACTTCAGTAACTTCTGTCATCTGGATGATATCAAGTGTGATTCAAATGAAACATTGCTACAATAGTGAAACTGCCTCTAAGAAACCATAGATATAAGCTAACCTGAAAAATATGTTTTATCCATGAAAATCCTTTATATATATATATTGTGAGAGTACCATATGAGCTTCACCTAAAACAATGTGTTTCTTTGTGAATTTAACTGTGCCTATATCGAATCAACAGATATAAATAACTTACACCTATCTTAAGCTTTTCATGTATCAGCTATATACATAAACTAGTTAGTATTAAAAGAATAATTCTAAAAATGAATAATTTTAATTTGTTTATACACACACACATAAATAAATGTTTCCAACTAATAGTATTTTTTTTATTAACCAAAACTTGACATTTGACAAAGCCTTAAGTCAACATTGCATTTTTATCAGTTGAAACAAAGGAAATAAGCGTTTAAAGTTCATTACAAATTGTATATTTTAAACAATAGAGCATGAGCATGATTATGTGATATGCTTACAGAAATTAATCCAGTATAAAAACAACTAGTATTGTTATAACAATAATCTTCTAATTAGTTATCAATGCAAGAACTACCTCTGTAAATTTAAATGTGTTCGAATTTAGAACACATTTAAGAAAAATTAAAAAAAGAAGATTCAATATTTTAAAACCTGCTTCAAGTAATTAATTTACTGCCTTTGAATATTATAAAGAATTATAAAAAAATAATCATTGTAATTAACAAGGTTATAAAAGTTATCAACGTCTTCGAAATGAGTTTACAAAATATATATTTAAGAAGACAAAAATTTATAAAGATGTTCTTTGGCTAGATAATCTATGCCAGGGATATCTGCTTATGTTTTAAACCCGAACATGTAAATTTATTTCTATTTAATCAATGCCTAAAATATAATCGTCGTAATTCTAGTTTAAAAGCTGCCTTAATATTGGAGTATTATATTCAAGAAGATGTTAAATATTTTACTACGCAAATATTTAAAGAATGAATATCTGGATTGCCTCTGCGAAGGATGATCAATGAACTTTATGTTTCAACATTCATCATCATTTTATTTCGTCTAAGGAGGGATATACAACCGTTATTCTTTCTCATCTTGGATTACTTCATTGTGTATTTTAATAACCCTTAAACTTTATTTCCTTTGTGAATAATTATATTTACTTAGAAAAATTACTTCGTATATTAAAGTGGAGAACTGATAAGATGAACACTTTATTTTTTTTATTTTATTTAATAAAATTTAGATGTTGATATTTTGATATATACTCTGATGGAAATGACAGCTGACTAAGGTAAACGTTTTTAAATTATTTCAATTTGGAAGTAAGTTTTATTATATTCCAAATTGAATCTTACATGGCAATTAACATAATATATTTTTAAGCATACATAACTAATATCAGAATACATTCTATTATTAATCTAGTGTGTATGGATGTTATCTTATATAGGCATATAACACACACTGAATCATTTTAATGACACAATAGGTAGATTTATAATGTATCGTGTATTATTTATTATACACATGATTTTAAATTATATATATATATGTAAATGATTACATTATTTTTTTTTGAATATTAAATAATTTATTGGTGTTTATATATAAGCACAGACTATAATTCTAAATTTTAATGTTTTTATGTGATAATATTTTTGTTTTTTATTACTGATTAAAATGTGTTAAACTTGATTTTAAAATTAAACAGGTCTCGTTTGTTTATTTTATTTAGTCGTTTTATAAAACCAATAATTATAAATATACATACTCATGCATATATATATATATATATTGAATCAACTTAGTAATTTAATATTTATAAGAAAGTTATATATAGTTTATACTAAATTTATCATTACTATGGGATATTTGTGGAAATGCCTGAAGAGAGTCGATTGCAAATTTCTACTCTGAGCTCGAATTTCGAGAGTAACGAGGTTATTAATAGAGGAGTGAATTGGATTATATTTTAAATCACATCATCCATGACATTCTGTAAGAAGACTCAAAGTCCGAATATAGTTAGATGCGACTTCCTCGAGTCCTGAAAAGGATCGTCCCATTATACATGGCGCCCATACTTAAGGCATGAAACAGTAGTGAAAAGGATCGTCCCGTTATACATGGCGCCCATACTTAAGGCATGAAACAATAGTTTTCCATTAGTTAAAGGCATAGTTTTTTTTTAAAAAAAATATATACGAGTATGTTGTGAATTGGGAAAAACACTGAATAATAAATAATAGAGACCTTGAAATAAACCGTAATAAACAGATAAATCAGTCGCTGTAAAATAAATAAATAAATAAATACGATTATAATTTGGACATTAAAATATATATTATAATAACATCTTATAAAAGTAGGAAAAATAGAATTACATTTAAAGGCATAAGCACAGCATGAAATCTTATGGCATATATTAAATTATTACTTTGAAAGGAAAGTAACTTATATTTATATATATAACAGTAGAAATTTTTTGTTAATGATAACTAGAAGTGGGAAAAAGCTAATAATGGAAGTAAAAAGTTTCGAAGAATCTTTAAGTAATAAAGATAGTGAAATAGAAATTACTTCAATTAGTGATGAACAAGGGTCTTTACAAGTCCTAATGTCTGAGGGGTTTGTAGAAGAAGTTGAACATCCCTCACAAGTTCACATGACAGATCAAATATTACCCCAAACACAAAAGGTAACTGAAGCTATAATAGTACAACCTCAAGGAAGTGATAATTATATGGCTCAATTGGTCCGAATGATGATGGAAATGAAAGCTGACACTAAAAGGAAGTTATGAAGATTATATGAAAAGAAAAAGAACTATTTTTTTTTAAGAAAAGAAAAAAAAAGAGAAAGTTGATGGAGAAGGGAAGCAGATCAATCAGTCGTTAAAGAAATTAACGAAAAAGGAAATACTTTAGTTCAATTTATAAATCTCCATAGAAATGCATCGCATAGAAATGTTGGGGTAAGCAAATTGTGTAGATTCGTTAGATCGGCCCCATGTAAAGCTGTATGAATCTGCCTGAATACGACGACATTCATTATGGAAAGTTAAGGATCTAACTCTATCAGATGGATTGTTCAAGTAACTACCAACAAATATAATAACTGTGCCATCCGCGTGAAACACCTACCTAACAACTAAAGGAAAAATAATAACTGTGCAATGATGGGAGCCTTTTCGCCGTACTGATTTATTATTATTCATAAGACAATCTCCAGTAGGAAACTGTAAGCTTACAGAGGATCCGCCCTAAATCATGAACGTTCGTCCTCCCAGGAGATAATTATGACTTTATATCTATAACTAACGAACATTTTTATGTATTAGTGTAGTAAGAAACGTGCTTTAGTGAAATGTTGAGAAATATTTTTTTTTTGTTGTTAAAGTTTTAATATATAAGTTCAGCTAACAAACAACTCTGACATATATATATGTGTGTGTGTGTGTGCTCTTTTTCATAAATGTATGTAAGATAAAATAATATTTATTTAATGAAGTAATTAGATGTTTGAAATAATATATATATATATATGAATGTACTAATAAATGTTATAATTTAAATTAGAAATTACGTATTTATTTAGGGTGTAAGTTGTATGATTCGCATAATGGCCATAAGAAGGTATAAATGTCTTATCTTTATTTATTACATGGATACCGTTCTTCAGATAGATTTCTCTCCCATGCCTTGAGGGTGAGCTAGTCTGGATATTTAATCCTAGAGACCAATAGAAACATTTAGTTGTCTTTTCGAAGTTATAATTCTTACCGTTAGATAAGATTGGCACTTGAGGATGGATTAGTCATCGCTCATAAATATATCTATCGAAGCAAAGATTGATAATCTGATCATACCTGAAGGATTGGTAAAAGATCAGGGTACCAGGATGTTAAAATATATATATTAACAGACAATATATGGAATTAATACCATATAATACTCAATTGTCCAAACACTTTACTACTTTTACAAGGCTTTATTTTCCACCTTTTCCTACAGTTTCCATTGCTCCAGCAATCTTCTTCAGAATATTATATCTCATAAAATCAACTGTAACAGTTGAGATTAGGAGATATAATGTTCTGAAGATTGCTTGGGGCAATTGAAACTGTAAACTGTAGGAAAGGGTGGAAAGTAAAGCCTTGTAAAAGTAGTAAAGTTTTTGGACAGTTGAACATTATATGGTATACATTTGGCAATGCAATAGGAAAGAATAGTTATTATATTTCTTGAAGAAGATATGTGTAATTAATATTAAAATTGTACCAATGTTTCAAGCGGATCTTGCCTATCATCATCTGAGTAAATATTTATCTAGATAATGGCAGTTAGGATCCAATTAAAATATCAATATTTTAATTATACATAAAAAAGTAAGTAATATATATATATATTTTTTCCTTTTTTTATGTATTGTTTTCTACTTTTATATATCATACCATTTACATCTTTCTTTAATACTTTAACAATACTATTTTTTATATCAAAACTTTAGTTATGTATATGAATATGTGTATAAAATGTATTAACTGTATAATTATATATTTGGATATTGTAGCTCTGATAATGACTGCAGACAGTCGAAACTGTTAGAATAAAGTTTTGATATAAAAAGTAGTATTGTTAAAGTATTAAAGAAAGTTGTAAATGGTATGATATATAAAAGAATATGGGTAATATATTTATCAAAAACATTTATATATATAATTTAAATATCACAATAATGACATTTAAAAAAAAAAAAAGAGTCATTATTACATGTTCAGAATAATCTTTTATTATTATTTTGTTTATGAAAACTTTATGCCTCAATTTAAAATCTAATCAGAACATTTGTAAGATCATTATCACTAGTGTTGTGTGCATTTAAAAACAAACAAACAAACAAACAAACAAAAAAAAAACTTACTTTCATCTCCTTCAAACATGCCAGTAAATACTTCAAGCTATTTTAAGACATTTTTCACTAGGATTATTTTTAATCTATTCTACTATTTTTAAACACCCATGCAAAAACATTTGTAGATAACAAAATACTATAAATAATAACTGGAATAAATATATGATTTACCGATACCATTACAATGTATATTAATATGAACATAACTCAATTGCAGTAAATTAAAACTTATAATTGTCCTTCAATGACTTAATTGGAAAGATTATCCATGTTGGAACCTTGATGTTCAGTGATTGATATCATAAAATGTTAATTTTTGACCAAAAAATAGTTAACTAAATATGTGGAAATAATCAAAATTTTACTTAATTATAATAAATTTGATAACTGTGAAGTCTAATGTAAATGTAAACAGAAGTACAGCATCATATAGCAGAAGAAAAAAAATGATACATTTACTAGGTCAAAGTTTCCTCTTCTTGTATTTTGCTGCCATCCACAATCTTTTTATTGGCTTTTTTTTTTTTTGCTGTTAAGTGTCCAAGTTTTAAATCCATAATTAATTACTGGTATTTAGACATTTATGAGAAAAAATTATGTTCTATAAATCACTCCATTCAAGGCTCATTCTGAGGTTAAGTGTAGCCATTATGGAGTTAATTAATTATCATCATTCTTTATTAATTCTAGAATTTATTACTGTCAATTTTTATTTTTTAAAAAAGAATCTTTAAACAGATTTTTTTTGGATAGCTTTTATTAATATTCTTGAAGTTTGAAATGTTATTTTTAAAAATAATCATGTCATCTCAGTCAAATAGCTTAAGTGATCTCTAATTATTTTTATATATTTTTAGCTTCCAATTTTAATCCCCATATTATTTTTTGTAAAATTGCTGAAAAATGTTTTGGAGAGATGCTAAGCTCTCTTAACTACGTAATATTTTTATGAGAATAATATTTAATAAACTACTAACAAAAAAGGAAGTTATTCAGATCTTGAAATTATTTTTATTTTTTAAAAATATCTGTAGTTAAAAATTATTGATATTAATATTTATGAATTTCAGAATCTTCAAAATTTCCATATGCTTGGAGCTTGGTGTCTATTAACCGGTCTTCAAAATATTCTTAATCTTACTCCGCTGAATATTACAGAAAAGAGTAAAGACAAAGAACCTCCAAAAAGCAAATCTGCAGAACAGTGTAATACTGCACCTGCGACTGGAGCAGCCACATCAGGAATGGGAGGAAGTGCTAACAAAATCAAGGAAATTTGCACCAGCACTGCACGACCCACTTCGGTCAAAGTGTAAGAAATTATTTTACTTATATTTTAATAGTTTCCCATTACTTCATATATTTTATATTTATTTTGTGTTTAATTGTAATTTGTGACTTTTATTTCATGCTATTATATATTAATTTTAGAAGGAACTTTATTCAAGGAAATATATATATTAATTACAATCCAGTTGGGCTAGAATAATAAAAATTTTGTGTAAAATTTCTATTTATCAAAATTATGTCTTATTAGTATTTATAATCAGGAATATGCAAGTTGTTTAATTATTTTACAACTTTGATCATAAATAACAATTATACCGGAAAATTTATTAGATTTAACTTTTAAACAAACTTATACAGAACTAATATCAAAGTTTTTATCTGTTAGACAGTGTTAACAGATCTTCAATATGACTATTTTCAGTCACATTATAAATGTTCAAATAATATTTAAGCTTTTACTATGTCCATGTCGAAGACATCAATATCTGTTATTTTCATTGAATCTATACAACAAATTTTGTTGGAATAAATAAGTTGATATATTGTCAATTTTTTTTTCTTTTTGTGAATTCCTAATGATTGAGAGAAAACAGTACAAAAATTATAATTTATGTCTTGCACAAATGCCTTTTAGTGATATAAACAGAAAAGGAAACAATATTTTATTATTATAATAATGTCTGCTCAGTATTTATATAATTTCTGATGTAATTTTTATTTTGGATTAAAGTTGTAAGAATAGTTTTTGTACATCTTTATACCAAATGCTTATGCATTTCTTAATAAGGAGATCACTACTTTTTATTAAATATAGAGAAATAAAATGCTACATATCATCTAACTGTAATTGGTGATACATGAGAGAGTTCTTATTGCTTGAATGCGATATTCTTTTTAAGAGGCTTTTGGATTTTAAATATGCTCTCCAGAAGAACATGCAGCATTTCTAAATGGTATAATGTAAACTACATGCCATTATGAATTTGACATCAAGTATATATTAATTAAAACATTTGTGGAAAATTGTCGGATATCTAGCTCATAAAGAACTGTCATTTGTTTTAATACATTATTAGTAGACTGATTTATCATTGATTTTTTATACATATATTCAACTTTTTAGGTATATTTTAATTTTTGATGGCTGATATTTTTGCAAGAATGAAATTATAATGCTAATATACCTAAATATTTTCCTGAAAGTTATATTAAATACCTAAAATTGTAAAAAAAATTTGTTCAAGCAAAAAATTTTTTTGTAAAAAAGTTATATATATTTTTTTTAATTTTAAAAGTAAAATGTTTTCTACAAATCTATTTATTTAGACATGATCTTTATTGAGCTAGATTAACTTAAAATATACTTTGGATAAATGAATATTAGAATAAAAGTTAAATAAAATATTAAGCTCATAATTCTGCAGCAGTTACACTTGTTTTAATTTTCATAAATAATGTATTTGTTTTTCTCATTTTATTAATACACCTGGGTCTCGTTTTACGCGATAGATAGGTTCCTCAGAAAATACGCGCAAACAAAATCGCGCAAAAGTAGACGTAACTTGCATTGAAAAAGGGGGGATGCAGCCTGTGATTTTTCAACATTCGCGTAAAAGCAAAGCACCAGTGTAAAATTACTTTAAAATTCGCGCAAAAAAAAAAAATATGGAAATAAAATATGACTAATAAAAAATTTCAAATTTGAAAAAAATTGATACAAGACAAACTTTTTTTAACTATAATATTTAATTTTATTCAAAATAATATATTTTTATGCATAATTTACAGTACAGTAATTTACATTTTTTATACATGTTTTAATTATTATAGCTATTTGCTAAAAAAACACGTTCGTTTGCAAACAACTAGCGCCAACTTCACACTCATGTTGTAACAGTGGTTTTCTGGTGACAACGTAATTAGTAATTAATCTTTGAGACGATGATTTTATTAATTGTTTCTAAAACTAACAACTAAAAATTAAATTCTTATTTTTGTCTTTAATTTTCAATTCGGTTTAAAAATCAAATTTCACATTAATTTCAAGTCGCAGTAAGTAATTTTTTAATTTTTAATTGTCAAATTTAATTATGCCCACTGCTATTACTGACCTTTTAAAAATAAACTTGTGAACACTAAATGATTAATAATTGATTACGTTCTTTTTTAAAAAGCAAAAACAGAATGTGATTTAAAATGCAAAATTAACACGTACAATGTTTGAACAAATTTACATTATAATCTTGTAAAATTTAATGTGTGTATACATAAAATGTGGAAATTATGATTTTAATTTCATTATTGCATAAAATCTTACTATTATAAAGCACACTGAAAATATTCAAATTACTAAGATGAAAGTCGAATTCCAATAATGTGCTATTACTTTCAATATAATGTAAGTGCGCGAAATTTATTATTTAAAGTAATAGCGCATTACCGGAGTTCATACACCTGGGTCTCTTTTTATGCGGATTTATTTAACACACTTCCGGTGAAACACGAATTGCGTAACTTCAAAATCGTGTTAAATAAGTCCGCGTAAAAAGAGACCCAGGTGTACTTGATTTAATAATTTATTAAAAAAAATACACTTTGTTTAAAAAATCTCTAACAAAAATTTGCATGCATATAGTTAACAGTATCAAAAGGACTATGAATATGGAGCTGCAAGGGCTCTGAAAGCGCTAAGTCTAAAAGATAGAAAAGATAAAAAAAAAGCCTTCTAATTAATAAACTTAAAAGTTTCACCGTAATGCAATTAATTTTAGCGTATCAGTAATTAAAAATTTAATCATAAATATTTTTATTTATATTGGTATATCTGTATAATATAAATAAAAAAAATTTAGTACATCAGCCTACTATTGTGAGATGGAATTTGGAAACTTTTTTTTTTTTAAATAACTAGGTATTTCAAGCTAATTTAGAATATTTTTCATTAGTTGACTTATAGCTAATTTAGTTCTAGCTATCAATTATTAAATGGTAAATGGATATTTAGCTATTTTTTAAATAAAGGCTAAAACATGGAAGAAAAACCACAAAACTCTAATGAATTAATAGCTAATTATTTTATTATATAATTTTATCTTCTGCTCCATTTTTCTGATGATCAATACTAGAGGATAATGGATCATTTAATGCTGTCATATATTTTTAAGATTTTACAATTAACCTGCAATCTCAATATTTCACAAATATGACTGTAGACACTAGAAAAACTATGCTATTGATCACAAAAATTCTTTTAGCTAAATCAGATTTTATCAAGTAAGCTAAGCTCTTTATTATGCTCCAAAAGATCATGCTCTATTACTTTGTATTTAGTGATCTATAACATATAAATGAGATATTGAGAGTGATGTTGATTGCAAAATTTTAAATATATACGATTGTGACACATGAATAAAAAAAAAGTAAAAGGTGGAGTTGGCTGTTGTCTATGTAAAAAACAAAAATATTACTGATATATTTATTTTTTCAGAAATTTTATTAGAAATTTAAAAAAATAACAATCATTCAAGTATTTATTTATTCAGAGGTAATTTTTGAGAATGCGTGCATGCTATGAAATATGTGCATTGATACATTTTTGTAAATTGTTTATATTTTTACGTTTACATATGCATGCCAATACTATATAATTATATTAATGAAATATCAATTTATTTTTTCACAGTGTTGTAAAATATATTATGCCCTCCTCTCTTTTATTGTTATTGATCTTCAAAAAATAATGTGTAACTGTCTTTTTTTTTTTTTATTTAAAAAATGCTCTTTTTATCAGAAAACAAAATTTATTAAAATTGATTAATTTTTTATAGATTTTAAAGGGTAGTAACTATTTGCAATTCTAATAGCAGTCACTGAAAATAAGGAAACTACATCAACAAAGATCACTTCAGGAAATAGGTTTATTTCACACTAATAAGATTGGTTACTTGCAAACATCATCAAATACTATTTGTATAAGCTAAAATTGATGATATAGAATTTTACTTCAGACTTTCCAGTTAACATTTTTATGTCTCTTTCATTGATAATTGGCATTTTTAAATATATATTTAAAAATAGTATTTCATTTTAAGTATTATTTATGAATAAAATCTGTTTATAAATGTAAAAAAAATTTGATCTATATTTCTGATTTTGTAGGTATGGTATAAAAAAGGAATATATGTATATACATATAAAATTTTCCATTTTATTGGAAATGGAATAGTAGGAAAGAAAGACATCTTTTTGAAAGATAATGAATGAAATAGCAGCTGTGTGATATTATTAGGTTTTTGAAAGTCTGATAACTGTATAAATATAAAAGATAAATTACTTGAAAAATTAAAATACATTTAAAAGTATTCTGTTAATGTCAGATAGAGTTAGGCCAAAATATTAGCATAGTTATTCTTTTTTTTTTTAAAAACAAATAAATCAATATCTAGTAATGCAATGTGACGACAGATAATTTCATTGAAGAGTTGTTGGGACAATATTCAGTTATATAATTACCTATATTGCTATAAAAATACAGACATCGAATAATAATATTATTACATATATATATATTGTACCAAGATCGTATTCATACATATATCTAATTTTCTCTAAAAATTATTAAAATAAAATACAGTCCGCTAAAAGAAAATAGTATGTAAAAGTTTAAAGAGTTTTTATTGCAGTTTGTTTTCAAAACGTAAAATTAAAAGTCAAAGAGTTTTTTTTTTTTATTATTAGTAGTTGAAATAAAAGTTACAATTAATTAATTAGAAGGGGGGAGGGGGTTTGCTTTAGAAACATCAAATTAAAAGAAATTGATTTTCAAATAAGTAAAAAAAAATATCTCTTTTGAGTTAAAGAAAGAAAGTAATCTTAAAACTGATATTGAGTTTATTAGAAAAATATACATGTGTAAATGATGAATTAATAGGAGCTTGTTAGTAAAATATATATGTGCGATTGTAAATGTAGCATAAATACATGCATGTTAAAATGAAATAAATGAAAGTTAAAAAATTAAAAACACTCAGCGATGATGGCTACTAATTAAAAATATAAAAACAAAATGTGCGATGGCTGCTAATTAAAGATCATCAACATGTAATTAAAAGCTTATCTAGAGGAATGCAATTAAAAACAAGGAAGGAATTTCGACAATGGATATAGCTGGAGGATATCAAAATGACAACAGGTGTTATTAATAAATAGTCCAAGTTTTCATCGGATAATCAGTTGAGATTACAGTTGAGAAAGTGTGCAGTTCAGTTCAGCAAGATCACATCAAATTAAATCAGTCAATCAATCAGTTGACAATGCAGTGTTAAAAACCTCGGAAACATATGACCTTGCTCTAGCCTGAGTCCGATTGAAACAGCTAACCTACCATGAAAATAATGCCTGCCTAACAACTTGAAAATCTGCTGTCAATATCTAAATGTCTTAAAGAAAAATACTTTGGAATACTAAGCATTAAACCTTCTCAAGAAACCTCATATCCTGCCGGATAGAAATATTCTCACTTGAAGCAGCAACCAGGAAGAAAACAAAGTCCTACTGAAAATAAAGTACACAACAAATAGCAAGAAGTATCCACATTCTAAAATCCTAGGTAATAACATTTTTTTTATTCTCATTTCTAAAGTAGCCATCGCATTAGTTTGAAGCCTCCCAGTGTCAAGTAATAATGAACTCTATAAGCATGCATAAACGAACTATTGATGTGCTTGTTTTGAAATGTTGTGTGTGTTCATGCGTTAGGATATGTTGATTTTATTGTATTTTAAATGTCAAATATTATTTAATTCTTTGTTATATTATATTGCTATTATATATGTATGAGCCTGAAGTTATGATAAGCCCTTGTTCATTTAAATAAGATTTATAAAAGTATTTTAAATTAGTATAATAAATGTTAATTAAAATAAATTGTCTTTTAAACTTAAAGCTTAATTTTGTTGGTCAATTCTTTTTATCACTAATTAAGTAATAATTTGTGAATGTATTACAATAGACTGAGTTAGTCATGGGTGTGTCTTAGACATTGAATTAGTTACCATTTTTCAAAGCATTATTTATTCTCTGGGTAAGTAACTGGCGCCCGTGTTTCTACAAAACAAAAAAAAGTGCTTTGAATGTGGTGTTGAATTCAACAGTCGAGAAAAAATCAGTTTCCTTCAAATGTGGTCAGTTAGATATATTTTACATATGTATCTGCTGGCTTGGATTCAGGTGCTCTTTGAGTACTCTCTTCTCTGCCTAAGGGCTGTGGTGGAACAATACATAAATTGCAAGGGATTAATAATAAATATTGTATCATATTTTGTACAAAAGTTAACAAATTATATTTCAAGTTATAATTTTATTAAAGAGCAAATTTATATAGATTGTGCTTACTCCATCAGGGATTTTATTTGTTCTTTTAATTTTTTTTCCGATAAACCATCCACCCGGTACAATATATATATATATACACACACGCACACATATATAAACCAAACATGACATTTTGATAGACTCATTTATATTTATGTGTTAAATATATAATAAAATAATATATGAATTATTTCAATTTATGTATAGACATCAAGGATTTGGAGTGCTTTGTGTTGCTTTAGCCTCTCAGGCAGTTACTTTATTAACATCTCTTATTTCTGATGTGAAAGTAGAAGGCAGTGTATTACAGGTGATTATTAATAGATTTATTAATTCTATGATTTAGATGTTTATTATTAGTGTTATTAATTTTAATTGTTTAGGTTTTTATATTTAATTTTTTTAATCATTCAGTTAATTATAACTATATAAAATTACTGATACTATTAATATGTTTAGAAATAATATTCATTTTGATATTTTAGTTTTGATAATTAATTCATTATTAATTATGTTATAATAAGAGTTTATTAAGTTATACTGGAAGTTTAATGCCTGTTGCTCTATTATGTAGCTATAAATGTCAGATGCTAGACTAAATTATTATACCAGACTTATATACAACCTCTGATGAAAAATAATCAAATTATTGTTAATTTTTTTGACAAAAATGTAATATGAATTCTCCTCTTGGATCATTATTGTATATCTACTGTTTGGATCAAGTGATAATTGATTTTGCTCTTATTTTAACTAGCATGTTGGGAAATTTCCAACAATAAATTTACCAATATAAATCTTATAATAAAAATAATTTTATTTTATATCTTTAAATATGCAGATATAACATATAGATGATACATATTCATGTCTTCATTTTTATAATTGAATCATTAATAATTTCTTCTTTCCTCACATTTCACCCATCTTATATTGATTTTTGTAATTTTTTTTTAGTTTTTTTTTTTTTTTGTTAAGATGATTGTTTTTATTTTAAAAAAATAACTATTAGAGTATCACTTTTTATAAGAAGTCTTAAGTGTTAGTTATCAGAAAATGACAAGGGAAAAATAAATTAAAAATGTATATGTTTTTTCAATATTAATATCTTTTACTTTCTTTATTACTTTTACAATGCTTCATAAAATTATAACACACTATTGACAATACAATAAGAAAGTTTAAGTTTTTCAATATTGATTTAATTAAATATACACATAACTAATAAACAAAAATCAGTGCTGCACTTGTGAATTGAATCAAAGGTTTTAAATTCAGATTAAAGTAGAGTTGTTGTTATTATGTCTTTCCTCATTCTCTAGATATCTGAAGATTTTTTTATGAAGCTCAGAATTTTTTTCAATAAACATTTATAAATGAGAAGGTAACTATGAATTAATCTGGTGATTGTTGATGTGTTTGCCATAAAGAAAAAATCATTTTTTGAAAATATAATGTAATTTTCAAATTGTACTGAGATGGAATTCATATACACCTGGGTCTCGTTTTATGCGGTAGATAGGTTCCACAGAAAACTTGCATTAAAAAAAATTGCACAAAAATAGACATAACTTAAACTTGAAAAAATGGGGATAGGGGCCTGTAATTTTCAGAATTCGCATAAAAGCAAAGCAACAAAGAAAAATTATTTTAAAATTCGCATTAAAAAAATAAGCAAATAAAGTATGACTAATAAAAAATTTTAAATATTTGAAAAAAATTAATGCAAGACAAACTTTTTTTACTTTTTTTATTAACTACAATATTTAATTTTACATTTTTCATACATATTTTAATCATTACCGCTAGCGTTCATTTGTAAACTGGAAAGAAATTAGATTCGATGTGATGTATTGTAGCTTCTCCTTAAACGAAGTCAAGAATCTCTCAGCAATTATGCCTAGAGAAACCTGTTACCCACCTTATTTTTATTCGTGATGTGATGTACAACTAGCGCACTTTCAGTCTTATGCTGTGTTAATGGTTTTCTGTTTCTATATTAAAAAAATGAGATCGTAATCAAAACAAAAAAAATATACATTATCATTAGAAAGATTATTTTCAGTTTATAAATCTTGGTTTTTTATTTTAAAAATCTAAAAGATTATTTATTTCTGTTATATATAACAAAATATATGTTTTAAAAGTTTAATTTTTTTGAATATTTATTGCGATATTTTTATATGTAAGTATAAATCTATTATTATTATTTACTCATTAGTATAAGTAGGTTATTTACATAGAAGCTAAGTTCTAAATATAGCTTCAGGCCATATTCACGTTAGCTACTAATATATTTTTGAAAAAAATATATATATATATTTCAAGAGAAAATAAGTTATTAATAATTTAAATTTCTTGATATCTAATAAATATAGTGAAATATGAAAGATAGTAAGAAGAAACATGAATCACATAACTTCAAAATCACATTAAAATAATCCGCATAAAACAAGACCCAGGTGTACTTTCCTTATTAGAAAAAAGAAAAGGAAGTCTTTTTGTCTATCATTAATTTTCTCTCTTTACATCTTTACATTGCAATGAAACTCCAGTTTCATTATATTTTTCAGCCTGGTACTAAATGATACATTTCCTTCTTAATTTTTTTAAAGAATCTATCAGTGGTTTTTATTTATAATAAATCCACTAATAGATTTACTATAACCAAAATATTTTCTTTGAAAAAATTTCATACTTCAGTAACATGATCATATTTAAAAATCTAAATCAATTTTAGTGTTTATCAATTATTGAATCTTGTATAAGAAATATTTATTTAGAAATATCAGAGGCCAAATTTCTATCAATATATTTAAGTAGAATTATTTTTTAATATTTTTATTGTTTTAGTATTGAAACATATTAATTATGATTTGTTTTATCCACTAATAAATTTATTATAACCACAATATTTTCTTTAAAAAAATTTTAGGCTTCAGTAACACAATCATATTTAAAAAATCTAAAGAACTAATGTTAAATTTCTATCACTGTATTTAAGTAGAATTATTTTTTAATGACTCTATTATTTTATCTTTGAAGCATACTAATTGTGATTTGTTCAGTAGTCTGTTTTGGGGTCATTTCATGATATAATCAAAAAAGGTGATCTATCTTCAATTTTTTTCAAATTTGGTTCATCAAATACAGGAATAAAGTTAGTAAAAAATTAAATTCTAAAATTTTTACTTCAAGTAGTTTTGAAATTACATCTGTTTAAAATTTTCTGATAATAATTTATGTTAAATGCAAAATGCTTACTCAATCTAGAATTAAAATAGAATTCTACAGAAAGGACCAAATTGCAACTTATTTTACAAGATAGTGTACCAGTCAACCTCTACTCTGCAGATTCTTACCCTGCTCACTAAACCAAACATGAAATGACTGTTGCGCATCAGAGTACTGTATTGTTATAAATTCTAGATTTACTAACTTAAAGTTAACCCATTGAATTTTAAATGAGGGAGATCAAACCAAAGCTGGTTACATTTCCTGATCTCTTCCTTACTAAAACTCTATTGCCATGCTTATGGATATCAGTGCATTGGTCATTGCATACCTTTGAAAGGCCGAATTTGAACCTGGTCTTTCTGCTCCAATTCCGGAAAGAGAAAACCCTTCCTGAAAGGATTATACAACTACCAATGAATCATATCAAACAAATAAGTAAAGAAAAATATTTGCATGACAACAAACTTTAATCACCCAATAATGTAGGGTCCCATAGTCTTAGCTCAATCATCTCTTTATCTCAGGTAACTGGTCGAAAATGTACATAGTATTGTTGGAGAGAAAGAGAGAGAGAAATAAATGAGACACTTATAAATAATGACATATTTTAAAGCAAAAACAAATATTTATTTTCCCAAATAACCTGTCACCATTTATATACATGAATAAAAATACATTTTTATTAATCCCAGCATTATAATATGAGAAGAAAATTAAGAATAATGTTGTTCAATTTTTATCTTTTGAATGAAGTGGTCTGAGTTTCTTCCCACACATGCACATATTAAGGACTAATTTTTATCTAATATCAAAAAAATATAGGTCTACATGTATGGGTGTCTACATATTCTTCCCACTGCTTACCTAAATATATTATAAGTGTGAGTTTGTATACAAATCAAATGCACATGGAGACATGAGCAAAATGCTATACTTTTAAGTCAATTTGAATTTCTTTTAATGTACACGTGTGTTACAAGCATTAACAAATATATAAAGAAAGAACACACACATAGCATTTTAAAATTAACGTGGGAGGATGATTTAACATAACACAATCCACTGCCTTGTCGATAAACAACTCGACATGCATGTAATGCATTAAAAACATATGTATTAATAAGATTTATCTTTATTGAAGCATACAGAAAATATTCAAATAAGATAATAAATGAATAGAAAAATTTATACCATCCGGCATTTTTAGATTTCTTCATTCAGACTGCGGGATTCTGAATGCATTACAAAATTGGACAACAGTGTGGAGAGAACTTCACTTCCTTAGGACATAGACATTTAGATGTTCATCTTCATCAGCTGGTATTAGTGGCTACATGGTGACAGCTTGGAAGGAACTGGGCTGGTACACTGATGTGGGATTCTATTCCATATTCATCACATTGACTGTTCTACACATTTTTACCTTTCCGTGTTTTACTGATATTTTTCTCTTCCTTAATACTGCATTATCAGACTGCTACTTATTTGTACAGCTTTTGCAGAACTTTCATTTGAAGCCAAGCTCGACTTTGCTCTCTTTTTAATTCTTTCTTGAATATTGGGCAATCAGCATCTCTTTCTTAGAAATAGCCTTAATATAATAGCCTCAACAGCTTATAGCTAGCAAAAAATCATTGGTCAGATGGGCTTCTCAGACTCGTGGCTGAATATTTCATCATTGTTCGGGACCAGTACGGCAGACTAATAGGGCCATGCACAGGAACCATAAAGATTTAGCAATAACATGAGAGAACAACCTTTTCACTTTTCTATATTAGATTATCTTTTCTATCAATTTTCTTTATAGTACCCCCCAGCATCTGGCGAACAGCTTATATAGGACTCTCATTACCATACCAATTGGAGTACCCCCTTGTAACTATTACGCTAGCCAATTCTAAATTCGTGGTTGAGTAGAACGGGGTATATAGCTTTATTATGCCTGAATATTTCTTATCACTTATTTCAATTTTTAATGTTTTTAACTTTAATTTTTATCTTAGTTTTCACTCAGACCACCTTAGTTGATTTAAGGAGTTCCATTTACATCATTTTTGACACAAAAGGAAAGTTTTTCTCACTTTTCCCTTACAAAAGATTAAAAACTAAAAAAACACTAATCCAAAAATAAAATCAGATTTTCTCTGCTGATATTGGTGTCTAATTGCCTTATACTTTCTTGTTTTTTAAAAATAAAACAAAGCAGGATGACCATTTCTGATCTATTAGTAAAATTAACATTTGGTCACACAATAGCAACCTAGCCTTGCCTTAGTTTTTTGTCAGAGAAAATATCTGATAAACATAAAAAATATAAATATGGTTGGACCAATTACAATTATTTTTAATTATTCCTTTTTTAATATATATATATATATGTTCCAACATATAAACAACTTAGCAAAGACGCAAATTAGAAAATTTGTGATGGTTAAAAATAAAAATACAAAAACACTACTTGTATATTGTAACCATATGTTTTGGCTCTATCACAATAAGCTTTATTCAGTGATCCAGTATGTAAAATTTTAAATTTTAATTAGTAATAATTTATTAATATATTGAAAATCAGTGTGTAAAAATCAGTTATAGATTGAAATGCTTGTTGGATTATAATTTTCCAATTAAATAAAAGCTCACTAAGAAATATCCTGAAAGTGAAGATGACTTGGGCTCTTAAAGACACTGGAAAATCTGATAGAGTGGATATTTATCTCATAATAAACATTTTATCACAAGTTCCAGTGGCAGCTATTTCAAATAATATTTTAATAGTATTAAACCAATTTGGAAGTATGAAAATATTTAACACTTTATTATTATTATTAAACAGCAATTAAAAGAAAAGAAAACAATTATAATTCTTCTAAATTTTGTGAACAATCTTCCAATAAACAGAGCAAAACTAGGAAATGTGATCATGTGAATCTTCCAATATATTGTATTTTAATTTAAATTGAAATGTAACAGTCTAATTTTTTCACTAGAGGGAGAGATATTAATTTATTCACATTTTACAGTCATTGGCTCATTTAGTACCATCATGCAATATAATACAAAGTATAAATAATATACCAAGTTTGTAGGGGGGACGGGACTATTAAGGAAAAAAAAAATCGGAATAAGAAGACTTCAATTCTGCACTTATAAAAAAAATAAAAAAATAAAGTAAAAAGAAAAGCTGAAAAGTAAGAACCTTGTGAATTAAATGGAACAAAATTTCAGGATTATGTGGAATTAAAAGGATGGAATAGAAACTGTAAAACCTTGTATTATTTCAACACTGTTTTTCATCGATCTTATGATTCCTATTGTGGCTACTGGAGAAGCTAGAATGACCGCTATCTGGATAATTATTTGCCTCAACATATACAATTTCAAACAAAGAACAATCCCAGAAAATGTAAGCAATTACTTTTATTTAATTTGTATTAGTCAATTTTCAGATTTTAAAATGACCCGTAAATTATTAAGATTAAAAAGGAAACGACTTAAATGTGTTGGTTTTCGCACTGTTATTATAAAGCAAAAAAAAAAAAAGATGGTTTGTTTATAAATTATCATCTCAATAAAAATAATTCGAAATAATTTTGAAGAAAAGTTTTAGGAGATATAGTAAACAAACCAAAAAGTCATTTTAAATCATATAAAGTTTAATAAAATTAAAGGAAGAATGCATGAATTTATTCTTTATTCTCATGAAAGAAGAAAACTCGTCTGCAATGGTGTTTTAGCATGAGTTTGCTTAGTTATTGAAAATGGAAAATGACTGATTATTAATGCCAAGTATATTGTATTGATAATTGCTCACATTTGAATAAATTCTTCTTAATATTATTAAACACATATTAATTTGCTGATAGAAATGAATAAATAAATATTTACTTTTTAGTCTTATTGTGCAACTTGCAAATTAATAATATTTTAAAATGTTTTAAAATTATCCAGATCATTTAAAATTATGACAGATATCTTCGCGGAGGGGAAAACAACATAACGAATCAATAAATGATTTTAAAAGTTAAGCTTGTTAATTGTAATGAATGTATAAATTCATTTTAAAGAAAATTATCTATAGAAAGTATGGATAATTATACTACGCTTGGAAGCGTTTAAATATTATCTCACTATGCTGACATCGATAAATAAATCAATAAAGGATTTTAAAAAGTTAAGCTTGTTAATTGTAATGAATCTATAAATTCATTTTAAAGAAAATTATCTACAGAAAGTATGGATAAACTGATTTTAGTTATACTACACTTGGAAGCATTTAAATATTATCTCACTCTGCTGACATCGATAAATAAATCAATAAAGGATTTTAAAAAGTTAAGCTTGTTAATTGTAATGAATCTATAAATTCATTTTAAAGAAAATTATCTATAGAAAGTATGGATAAACCTATTTTAATTGTCTTACACTCAGAATAGTGTTTGAATATTGTCACTATGCTAGCATCAAACATAATAATCAAAATATGTATATGCGTTACTTAGGAATGTTTGCTCAGGATATCAGTTTTCTTATCATTTTTGCTCCTAAGGATGGAACAAACTTTGACTAATAGGATAAAATCTAATGGGAGAAAAAGTTCGTTATCTATTTTTTTTATTGCTGTGTTTAGTATTATAATACGTTTTTGTCATGTATTATTCAGGGATTTTTTTTTTTAATATATATTTATTGTGGTATAAAATATATTTAGTTAAGGAGGAAGAGATGTATAAAGGTATATACATTTATTACATATATTTTTGTTATTTTCCCAATTAAGGAAAACAACATTAAATATCATTTATTTAGACAGGTAGAGAGAGAGAGAGAGTTATTTACCTCTTGCATTTTTAAAACAGATTTTTAATATTTTATTGAAGAGTAAACAAACAGACCCAAATTTGTCAGAGTTATACACATAATGACCAATTGTTTTATTATATGAAATAATATAAGCAATTTTCATTTCTTAATTTCGCCTATGAATGAACATGTCCACTTTAAATATAAAATGTAGGCTGATCTTCATTGTTTACGTGTGTATGGCTTGCTATAACAAAAGTATAATTATTATTTTAAATAATTAATGGTCATTTGAGTTTTATATTGGTGGTTTGTTTATTAATACATTAATAGTTTCTGCATTGTGAAATGGAATATTGATGTTTCCTTATTGTTAGGATTATTTTATCTTGCTATGGTATTGATAAGGATTCATGACAGCTTTCAGCTGATAAGTATGTGCCACATATAATGGCATCAAATAGAGTAATATTAATATTAATTTTGTGCATGGGCTGATGGAAAATCTCCCATTGCTGATTAAATGAGAGGATGATATTGTCGAGGCTGATTAATAGTTAGTGCTTAGTTAGCATAGTTAATCTCAAGAGAGAGGATGATACCCGTGGTCTGAATTCTATTTCCCTGTGATGAGGTAATGCTCGCACTTTTATACCTATGAAAAGGTATTAGAATTGGCCATATTCATGTTTTGTAGAGCTTCCCTTTATTGTTAGATCGATCCCTCATGAGGTTATATAGTTAGTTTTCCACCGTCTATGGTGAAGTTTAGTATTTCAAAAGCAAATAGCAAGGATAAGATAAAGTTAGATAGATTAAGGGACACTGGTCTATCTATAGTGTTTACCTAATTGGAATAGTGTCTTTATGATGTTGTAGGATTTTCATCAGTTTATAAACAAACCAACCCAAAACTTATTAGTGATTGTAGAACTTCTATATGAAAGGGCAAGAGATACACATGGACAATGTGGATTTATCTTCATCAAGCAGTGACTCGCCGATGGATCAGTAAAATCAGTTAACTATTAAATGATTAGGTTGTGGACATAGGCAATGTTGTGAGTGTCGTGTGCATTTGACTTATGATGTCTGTCCCCACATCAATACAATGAATCTTTTATAGTAAATGATAATAAATTATTAATTGTGCTGCATATAATAATTGCGCTTATCATATTCGGACAAATAAAATAAGCTACAGTTTAATACACTAAATTACAACATAAGAGTTTTAGATTTAAAAAGTTGAGTATATCCCAAAGACCTAAATATATTTTGTTTTATAATTTAAATGCTAAGTTAGCTTAAAGAAAGTTTAACTATCTTATTCTATGAGATAGAATAATAGAAATATAGCCAATAATAATAGTGATACTATGAATATCACTGTATTAGTTGTCTTACTTACTATGTGTATAGTCAATGGGATACCAATTAATTTCAATCCCTGATTTTATTAATGAATTTGTGTTATTTAATGCAAGGTGTCTGAAATAAACTTGTAAATAATGTAAATAAATTTTGTTGTGTTAAAATTTATTTAGTTGTCAGTAGACCTATTGCTAATCACCACACACACACACACACACACACATTATTATTATTATTGCTGTCGACATATCATTTGATTATATGGAAATCATCTATCAATATTGTATAAGTCACTATATGTTGGTATATCATAATAATTTTGTTAAGTCCCATGATTTATGAATACATCTAAGACATCATTACTTAATGATCAAATATTATTAAGCTAGAGTGCTTATTATTTTAAGTGATATACTAAAAGATAGACACTTAATATTAGTTTAATCAGTTTATTTGAACCCGCAGATCTATCATTCACTGATCTTGATCACATTGTTTATAATTAATTGAGAAAAGAAGTTGGTAAGTTATTGTGTTTAGCTATTGAAAAGTTATTCAGATTTCTTGAAGCTCCAAGTATATAATAGTTACGGAGTTTATAAGGTTTCTTTGAAATTAATAAATATTGTTTGTTAATTCGATTAGGTATTAAGAGCTGTTTTGTGCGTTATATTTGGGTAGTGGCAAAATCCCTCTCACTGACCCAAGTATATCTTGTATAACAACCTTTAAGTTATGTGAACCCTGAGAAGAATAAGTTATATTAATCTGCAATATAGGATTTGAATTTATGGTAAATTTTATATCTAGTTATTTATTGTAGTTGGATTTGAGTTGTGTTACATTCACTGTTTATGAAAAGTCAACCAAACTTTAAAGTATAAATTGCTTCTTTTGTCTTAAATGTATAGCTTGTTTTGACTTTATGGTGAATATTCTGGTTTTGGTAAGCTTGGAATCCCTATTTTATTTAGTTATCTGATGATCATTTAATTCAATATCAATTTAGAGTTCTGGACATCATCTTCCATCATCATCATTCTTCTCATCTGTCATTTTAATCTTTCTTTATTTCTTTATTCTTCTTTCATCCTAATTCATTATCCTAATTAACTCACCATTCACTAGCTCTTATTCCACTATCATCTTAATCCTCCATTAACTCTTATTCCACCATCATCTCAATCATTCATTATTCTGATACATTTTCATTCTTTTCTCTTCATTCTCAGACTCCTTTCATTTTATTATGTAATTATTACTTATTTTCATCATCCATTTAGTCATCTACATCCTAATGTACTTATTACTTAATTTATAATTTTAATTTTATATTCATTCAATCAATCTAATTATTATTTATTTATTGGTTTGTCGATATTAAATTTATTTATTTATTGGTTTGTCGATTTTAAACCTAGTTTGAACAGAGTTATTATCTTCATTAATCACCTTGTGATCTTCTTCTAAGTTTATAGTTTCATGTGAGCTTAGTCAATAAAGAAATCCTCTCTTTAGTTTAACATTTATTTTTAGGCATATATTCTAGATTGATTAGATTAGTTGTAGCGAAGAAGGTTACAGAAGAGGATATGTCGCCCTAAAACATGAGTCTAGATTGATTTAGACAGTTGTTGATAGAAGGTTACAGAGGAAGACATGGCTCCCAAACGTGTACACTGACTAGCTAGATTAGTAAGAAGGTTACAATATATAATAATATAATTCACATATACAAATTATAAATCATAGGTTTGAATATTTAATTTATTCTTGTGTGTAGGTAAAATAAATGCATAGACCATCATCATCATTTTACAGTACGTTTATATAATTCATACTTAATTTATTGTTGTAATGGGGATAGAATATAGTTTAAATTAATATACACTAACATTTTATATATATGCGATGAGTTGTAGCTTTAGCTACAACCACCTTGTGCACAGCCAGTCCAAGAGTTCCTGCCTCAATAGATTTTGACGGCGTTTTAATTTCAAGTTTGTTTTCTATAGTTTTTGACCTTAAATGTTTCAAAAACCTAATTTAAAAATAACAACACTGAAATATATGTTGACATCATTTGTGGAGTTACATTATGGGATCATAATAGAATTAAATATTATTTAATCAGAAAAACCAAACATGTTTTTGATAGTTTTTTGTTTTTTTTTTGTTGAAAATTTTAAAATTTAGATTTGTAAAAAGTTCATGTTCAAAATTTTAATAAATAACCTTAAAGTTAAGAAGTGAAAAAAAAAATTAGAGATGTTACATGTCATATGAACGACTAAAAAAATTAGCTTTAATTTGATACTTTTATACCTTTTATCCTAATTCTTATTTGAGTAATTATTTCTTATATAATTGCATATGAGTATAAAATTGGCAATGCTTTTGGATCTTTCTAACAATTATAACTTGAAAACTACAGATGAAATTTAAAAATTTGGTTTTTTTTTTTAAAAATTATCTCTGGAAGTACATTTAATGAGTCATATTTGGAAAAAATTCAAAATGATCTGGTTCAAAATTGTCAAATTACTGGATTACTCTATATGGAATGATCGATTTATAAGTGCTCGTATAATATTGATTTACTTTTTATTCTGTTTCTTAACTATAATGAAATTTATAAGAATGTCATTGTTTTGAATATGGATGCATCTAACTTAATTTATTTTTAAAACAATTTTTTTCTGTCAATATGTGTCATGATAGTCATGATCTCTGGTAGTGTTACGGATAATGGGTCATTGGTTTTTGAAATGCTCTTTTAATTTGTTCAATATAGCAGCAACACATCGAAGTTGTATGTGCATTTTAATATGAGTTTCTCTTGTTAACTAAAAAAATTATTTCACATTTTTCGGCTGATAATCATTAAAATCAAAAAATTGCTGGAGATTTGTCCTCGCTGGCTGATCTTATGACTTTTTTTGTAGATTAATTTCTAAACAAATTCTATATAAATTGCAGTCATGACATTGGGTGCATTCTAAAATTAATTTTCTGGATTACAATCATTATAAATGAAGTTCTAGTTTTGATTTTTACAGTGGTAAGATTAAAAAGTCCTATCATCAAAAACTATCTTGCTTCTTGATACTGCATCATGAAATCATCTATAATTTGTTCGAAAGACCATTGTTATAAAAATGGAAAATAAGGGAATATAAATTGTAATTAATATTGTAACGGTCAGAATTGTGTACCTCATTAACACACTGCAGAATTCAAACCCCAGACATGAAACTCAACACTCTAGGAGCTGCCTCCCAGAAATCCCCAAGTTCAAATCCAAAGTCTATACTTCACAGCGCCACCTATGTGATAAAGCATCTGACGCTACTAATAGCATAGTTTTTTGCCTGTGCCGGTGGTCAGGGAGAAGCAAGAGACTATATTACAATACCTCATTAGGTTCTCTAACTAATGACTATGGATGGTACAAAATATATATATAATAGGATATAGACCAAAGTAATGGTGTGGATCACAGAAAATAAATAAGCAATGTCAAAATAATTAAAATTTAAATACTGTTTATTAATTGAACATTATAAAGATGGCATTGTCTGTATAAACCAGACCGTGCCATTAACTCATTAAAATATAGATTTGAAATAAATTTAATGAAATGCCATTTAGATTTACATTAATGGCTTGTTAATTTATATATACTCTATACCTCGGATTATTGCAAGATAATATAACAACGTGCTTAAGCAAAAGTATAGTTACATAAAGAAAGGTTGATTTCAAGATATACGAGGCCTACAGCGAATATAATAAGTGTTTGCTTAAATCAATTTATACATTTAATATGGGATAAAAGAACTTACATTGAATTCAAGAATAATGTGGATGAAAGCTTGCTAAGCTAGAAGCATGGAAGTGATTAAGATGTGGGCAATTGAATGAAATATTAAACATTTATATTAAAAGAGATTGATGGTACCAGTGCCGCGTTGCTTTGTGAAATAAAATGAAGTGATAAATAACAAAATAAAGCAGATGGGATCGCATCTCACCATGGACCCTGTGGATGGTTTTGTAACAATCAGTCTGAGTCTGCCATCATAGCATGAAACTCTGTGGCTGCGTTACTTTACTTAGACATAAAATTCCCAGGTATGGCTTTCTAGTACATAACCGCAAGAAGAAGAGGGAATGGCATTGAGCCGTAAGTCCCTAGAGAAAAACAAAGCAGGCCTCAAAACAACCAGTACACCTACACCGATAACACACAATATAAAGCATAAACGAATAACACACAATATAAAGCATAAACGAATATATAAAAGGCTGATTCTAATTAAGCAAAGGCGCTTAATCAATTCCTAAATAATTTGAAGATGGTCCGCACATTTTCGACCTCAACTTTAACGTTCACAAATTACGCTATCATTACAATAAAATAAGTTATTTTAAATAAGAAAATGGAGAGAAATGCATGATTAAACATGGATTCATATGATTATACGTAAAAATGCATTTCTCTATTTTATATAGTTCACTTATTAACTTCGCACATATCCTCGCATTATATAAAATGAAAAGATTGAAAACATTTCCTTCTTAAAAAACAGTTATTATTTAAAAGATTAATAAAATATGAAATTTCATAAGACATTTAATAAGGGGGTCAATTATACAATTTATCCCCACTAATATGGCAGCATGCTAATAAAAGGGGAAAAGAAATAATTTGCTCATTCAATGACTATCTAAGCACACTACCATAATAAAAGGCATAAAATAAATTAGCAAATAAAAAAATATCAACCCAAGGATAGAGAAAAAAGCACACAAGTTACATTACAAATATTTTATAGAATTATGCAATTTTATAATAAAAAATACATTTAAAATTCAGCTAGCATTAAAGGGAAATATACAACACAAGAGCTCTTGGATTAACTGAGGTTACCTCATATCAGTTGGGCAGTCTGTGCATATTTTTGTCTTCTGCAGTTGACTTTAATTGGAGGCTTTAATGGAAGTTACACAGCATTGATCTTGATGTGGTAGCTTCTTGGTCCATGATCAAATTCGATGCATTTCAGCAGCAGTGGCAGTTTACAATAGGTGCAGGGCATTTGATGGATGATGTCAGCAGGTTGGCTATTTTCCTGAGAAGGAAGAGAGCCTTACCGCTGTCCCTATTTAGACATTCTACTTGCAATTAGCAAAGGGTGGTATCAAAATATACGAACTTGTTGAAAATTTAGGCGAGTTTGGCCCCTTGGTATATATAGTTCCATTAAATTCAGTGACATTAAATTCTCAAAATAATATATTCAGCTGTGAATTCAACTGAATAAGTTAAAATAATATCTCAGCTAACGGATTAAAGGCAAAATATTAAGAACAACATAATATATTTAAAGCAAAGGAGCTCACAATAGATTATACTAATTAGAAAAACATATGGTGATATATAATTAAAAAAGCATACAATATCTGTCAATTAATAAAATTGGCCCTATGTCTACCAAGGGAACTCGTAATAAAACTACCCTATGACGGTTACTTTAGAATCAAAAATAGATGCAAAAATAAAAGCTGCACTTATCATATCCGAATATCTGAAAACGGATTTTATAATTAAATTTTACTTTTAAGATATTTGGATTAGAATTTAGTTTTAACTTATTTTAATTAAAAATACCTGAGTGGTCATCTGTTGTTTATCTTGATGGCAACATATTTAAGCCACTAATAAATGAATTTTACAAAATTTAAGTAATTAAGCCTTTTGTTCTCTTCCCAACCCTCATTTACTTTTTTACATAAAATTTGTGGCAAAAACAACAAAATTATTTTACTTTTACATTCTAAATGTTTAGATCTATTTAAAGTTAAATATTGAATGTAATATTTTTTAAAATAAATAGATTTAAACAAAATAACTTTAAATAACAAAACTATTATTTTTATTTAAGTTTTAAAAGATATTATCGCAGTATGTGTGTAAATTTACTTATATGACCTACTTTTTACAATGAATATGTATACATGCACATACTCGCAATTTATAAATTATTAATGTTAGGGTTTTGAAATTATATATATCACAAGCATTTATACATTCGTGATCTAATTTAGGCGGGATTTTGGTATATAAGCGGCAGTACAAACACTACGATAAATTGGGGTTTAAACTAGGGTATGAGGGCAGGAAAGAAGCAAGAGAAGATGAAACGAAGATTTTATGGATAATAATTTTAATTATGTAATGTTATAAGTATAAAGTAAAAATAAAATAAAAAATGAGATTTAAGGCGTAGTATTTGCTTTCTAGCCTTTTTTTTTTTTTTTAATTATTACTTTGTTTTGTATTGTAAAATATAATTTGAACATGTTTTATTTATATAATATATATTTTTTAATAATAAAATGATTATTTGTCTTGCAGGATGTTACTCCTGGCTATCAAAATCCAGCTAAACTTGAAGTAATTGGCCATTTTTCTGCATGGCAGCGAATCAATAAATTGACTTCAACAGTACATTTAACCAATCTTCTTTTTAGTTTATTCGCTGTTACTTATCGTAAGGTATGTATATCATACATAAGTTTGTATACACATATTAATATTGTCATTGTTTTACAAGAAATATTCCCTATTTTATCACAAACCATATTCCTGTGTATATATATATTGAAACAAGCATGCTGTTTCACATGTGTATGTATTCTAAAAACTATTTTACCTTCCCACCTTAAAAAACAGCAGATGTATAAAAAAGTCGATCTTATATTTTTTCTAGAAAAATATAGCAAAAAGTTTAGTTTATGACGTTACAAGAAAATCATTATTTTCTATAATTGAGAAAAGAAAATAATAAAGATAAATCATTATTGATTTTATAGTTTTAAATTACAATATAATTTAAATATATCACTCGTATTTATTTAAAGCTGGCATTTATTAAAAAGATTACATTTTTAATTTTTGGAACGATGTTTTCGAATAAAGTGTGATAATAGCTTGAGACAGTCTTAATAAATTGGAAAACATGAACTAATGCTTATAATCTGTTATCTATCCTGCTAAAAGTAGATTGCCCAATCCTTAAAAAGATAGCAAACCAGGTACATTGGGATAGGTTGCTTAATCAATCCAAGAATCAGTATAGATATAGTCAAGTTGCAAGTTCAGAGCAGATTTTTAAAAAGTTTCTTCAAAGAGATTTTTTAGGAGATCAAATAGTTATTTTTTTTCAAAGAGATATTTTTCAAGTAGATGTTAAAGAAGAATTTTGAAAAAAGATTTTAATTTTAAAACAATATTAAGGGCAGTTAAAGAACCACTGTTAATAATGGAAAAAGAAAACATTATTAAGGAAATTATAACGATGGAAGGCTAAACCAATGGCTTCATCTTCTCATGAAGCCATGTTTCTCCATGATTTGCCTGGATAAACATCATAGAAAATAAATAATGCCCTTCAGCTGGAATCAATGCCCCCTTTTTACTGCAGCCACATCATGGATTTGAAGAAATAAACTGGATAAAGTAAAGGTAGCGATTTTATAAAAATATTCGATATTATGTGCGTTTATAAAAGATAAGACAAAAAGTCTTTCTTAAATAAAATTATGAATAAATGTAGATGTGCAGAGATGCGTTTTATTAATGATAAATATTAAGAATAGCTATAATCAAAAGGCATTTATTCAATATCTATACGTGTTTATGAAAATAAAAACCAAACAAACATCTTTCTTAAAATGTAGCTATGTGAAAATACGTTTTATTAATGATAAATATTAAGAGTATCTATAATCAAAAGGCATTTATGCAATATCTATACGTGTTTATGAAAATAAAAAACCAAACAAACATCTTTTTTAAAATGTAGCTATGTGAAAATACGTTTTATTAATGATAAATATTAAAAATATCGATAATCAAAAGCATCTTATTCAATATCTATAACTAAACACAAATACTTACAACGATTTATATTACTGATATACAAATATTTATACCTAGAAAAGTCAGAAATACTGAGCTATTACATATAATTCTAATTGGCTAATAAATAAAATGCTAGCAGTTATCTTCATTATTATATCTGTAAGGGATATCTACATACACGAATTATTAAACCACATTACATGTGACTACTACCTAAAATACTACAAATCAAAATTAAGTGGAACTCTGAATTAAATACAATGCTATTAGTTATAATCATTATTATATCTATAAAGGAAATTTACATACAAGAATAATTAAACCACATTACACGTGACTACTATCTAAAATACTACAAATAAAAATTAAGTGGAACTCTGAATTAAGTGCTATTAGTTGTCTTCATTATTATCTCTGTTGTCTCAATATATCACACTCCTCTCTGTGAAGTAACTAAATGATTAAAGATATAAACTGTTAAAAGAACTGTTGAAAGAAGGACTTTATTATACTCTCAACAGATTACCTCTTCTAAGTCATCTAAAATGTTATTGGAAGTAGGCCGAAAGATACAAGGGACTGTCAATGAAATACTTTGTTTGATGGACGTTTATTTAAACCTGTTATTAAATAAAATTATTGTTGCTTAAAATTAATCTTAGTTATCCAGTTGTTCAATTCTATTTTGTTTTTATTGCATCACTCATCATTCAGTGCACTTGTTCATGAGAATCTCATGCCTCCTGAGCTACGTCTGGCATAACTAGACCTAGGTAAGTCCGGTTGTAGTAAGATGGAACTCTAGTGGCGCCGTTTGGAAAACCAAACACAGAATTGTCTAGATGCTTCCAGTCTCTATGGTGCTACATCCTCTGATGAGCAGGAAATATTGTTGTAAGGGGGGGGGGTAACATCTGCATTGGAGAATGCCAATTGATAGTTCCTTCCTGCAACATGCTCATCAGGAAATTGTTACAACTGATGTAATAAAAGGGTTGTATGGTGATCCGGTTACTTGTAGGTATTTCCTCTTCATAATTATATAAGTTTTTTTCTCTTTTTTTTTTTATAATTCTACTAGGTATGTACTTATTTCAATATTGCTTCAGACTTTTAGTTTCCTTAATAAATAATCCTTACTTATTTTTCTTAATCATATTTTATTTTCAAACTTTTCTATTTTGTTTTTTTATTCTTGCATCTCTATACCTTTATACCTTCATTTTTTTTTTTCATCGTTTTTCTAATCCATCAGTTTTTTTTGTGTGTGTTTTATTTTATGGAAAATCACTTCTCAAAATCAATATTTCATATGTTTTTTATTAAATGTAATTTTATTGGATCACATATTAATTTTTTATTTCTATAAAAACTTGTTCAATCACTGGAATTCTCACTTTAATTTTTTGTTAACCCTTTTATTATATGCTATGCACATGTTTAATTAGTAATTTGATTTATAGCTTTTAGCTCAATCAAAGTTCATGCCAGATTATTTTGTGCCATAGACAAAGCCAGCCAATCTCCCTCCATAATTGCCAATTTATACTTTAGAAGAATGGATGTTATGTATGAAAAAATTAAAAGTATAAAACTTAAATCTTAAATAAATTTTAGAAGTGCAAGAATAAATTAATCATCTGTTGTTTATTATTTTATAAAAATAATTTTTATAAAATAATGATGCTTAAGGGTCACTTATTACTATGTCCATCTCTGTTGTCTCAGCCTAGATGTGTAGATATCTCCTAGTTAACTAAATGGTAGTACCTGCTCTGTGCCCAACTACTGTTTTTAATCTTTTTATGTTTTCAACCTGTTATCATTTGAGTAGTTTTAGTACCATTTATTTTACTCAGGATATTATATATCTTCAACAAAAATCCTGCATATTCTATAGTTCAACATATTCAGTTCATGCTTACTATTTCATGAAAACAATCCTGGTTGTAATGACTTCTTTTTTTTTTTGTTTCAGTGCTAGCTCGATTTATATTAAAATAACATTTATTTATAGCAGTTTAACTAAATAACAGTTAATACACAACATTTTCCATTTATATAGCTTTGCTTACTTAACCATTTTATAAGATGACTATTAAACTTCTAAAAATCTCCTGTCTTTTATACCAAATTTTTAATAATTATCTTTTCAGTTTATATTTTACTCTCTAAATTACATTTATCCTAGTAAATAAATTCATTCTGCCTTTTTAAAATAGTTATAATTTTTTCCTCCCAACATATCTTTCAAAAAGAATTGTTTATTTATCTTGCATTTTTTATCTTTTTTTGAATACACAAAGCTTTTCATATATAAATAAATAATCTATTAATCTGTTAAAAATTTGCTAACTTAAGACTAAAAAAAAAAAAATCTTAATTGCATGCCATATTGAATTAATTGTTTTAAAATCCTCACTTTACCACATAAAGGTTTTTGTCTAATGAAATCATAATCTAATATTTTTTTTTTTTATATCTACTGAAAACAGAAATTCTGCTCATTTCAAATGGAACATCAATAATTCTTCTACTTTGTTATTTTAATTGATCTTCTGTTGTTTTATTAAGCTGAGGGGGGGGGGGGTTGCTAAAAGTATTTACATATTCCTATAAAATTTAGTTCATTCATAATTGTTATGAAAATTAAACATAGTTTTTTTTCCTTTGTAAAAATATTTTTTCCTATTTTATTGTAGAATCCCATATAATTAATAGCAGATATACTGTATATACATTTTCTAATGGGTGCTGAATTCAGCTACCAGCAATGTCCACAGATGGCAAATAGTGGAAAGACTTTTAGATGTGAGGATTAACTGCAAATAACTATTAAATAGTATCTTATGATTTGTAGAGTCCTCAATGGTTAGGTACAGTTTTTTACGTAAATAATTTTCCCTTTGCTCTTCACATTATGTTTTCTTTTATATTATTATCATTTAGTTTAATGTTGCACCTAGTCATTATGCTTTTTTCATATCATTGGAAATTTTTTAATTTTATACTATTGTGACAAAGATTTTATACTTGTACAACAATATTTTTCTTCTTTAATTGCATTCATAGCAATTACTATTCCAATCTTTTCTTTTTTCTCTTATTTTTTGTCTTTTTCTATTTGTTTCTTTTTATAGAATAGCCATATTTATTTCTAAGAAACTATTAATGATAAGTTACTGTATATACCTCTTGTAGAAAATTAATTTAACTAATTATATTATTACTACAAGTCTAAAATTTTTTCAGGCATATGATATTCCTGCTATTCTTCAATAATCAAAATATAAGATCAATATACAAACCTATATATATATATGTATTAATATCCTCTTTAAAGCAGTCATTTGTTTTTTAAAGAGTAATTTCATCTTTTAATTTATAAATTGGAAATTTTTTATTTCATTTTATTGGAGCAAACAAAAAAAAAAGAAAAGAAATTAGTAAATCTTTTATTGTAATTTTAATTGTTTTTGAACTTAAAGAATAATTATAGAAGACTTTATAATGTATCCTCTCTAAAGCAATCATTTGTTTTTCAAAGAGTAATTTCATCTTTTAATTTATAAATTGGAAATTTTTTATTTCATTTTATTGGAGCAAACAAAAAAAAAAGAAAAGAAATTAGTAAATCTTTTATTGTAATTTTAATTGTTTTTGAACTTAAAAGAATAATTATAGACTTTATAATGTAGAGATTATTATACCTGTCTGAAGTTTGAAATATGGAATTTGAAATTTTTTTTAGACAGCTAAATAATTCTAAAGAAGTCAATAGGATTTTTTAGCCACTGAGTTATTTCTCTAAATGATATTTATATATTCTTAGAGAATAGATGTTCAAGATTATCATGTCTCTCTCAGCTTATTTGATGAATATTGATATGCTAATTATAAATAAAAAATATGATTGAAATTTTATATACTTCTGATGTTGAGCCTATGGTTCATCTTTTTTTAAAATATTATTTGTATTAATCATGAAATAATTAACTTTACTTTTACAATATGAAATAATAAATATCAAATATTTCAATTAATGAAATGCAGTCATCATCATCATCATTTTCAACCATTATTGATCCACTGCAGGGAGAAGGTCTCTCCAAGTTCAATTCATCTTCTCCAATCTCTAGTCTTTCTTCTCCATATTACTCCAGCACACTTCCCTTTTTTCATCCATCCATCTCACACGTGATGTCTCTTTAGGTCATTTACAATGTCTGGGAATTCCATTGAGATTTTCAATTTTCCATTTATTATCATTTCTTCTAGCAATATGTTAAGGCTAACTCCATTTCATTCTCTTAATTCTTTCATTGATGTGATGTGAGTAACATCTGTTTGTTCTGTCACCCATGTATTTCAATCTCTCTAGTTACTTCTAACATGCATCTCTCCATATTTCTTTTAAGTGGTCTAAAGTCTTTTGTTAAATGTCCAAGTCTCAGATCCATAAGTAAGAACTGGTAAAATACATTTAAAAAAACCTTCCTTTTTAATCACATAGGCATATTTCTTTTTAATATTAAATTATTTTTACCAAAAGCACACTAACCAAGTTTAATTCTACAGTTAACTTGGTACCATCTAATTTTTCAAATATTTTTTTTTTTTTTTTTTTTTTTAATTTTTATTATTTTATTTTTTTTCTTTTTCTTTTTTTTTTTTAAAAAAAAAAGTTTTTAAAGATTCTATAAATGGAGGAGGGAAAAAAAAAAAAAAAAAAAAAAAAAAAAAAAAAAAATGTAATTTTCTATTCTTTATTATGCAACAATATTTAAATTATATATTTCATGAAACTCAATTTTTTTTTTTTATTTTCTAGATTTTATCTTTTAATGTTTTTATTCTGAGCATGCATTTGAAATATACTTTTATACAATCATTGTTTATATTCTAGTCCAATATTTGTATAATTGGCAAATTCTTTAAAAGTTAAAATAATCAGTAATGTAATATTATATATTATGATGATCAGACTAGCATATTTCAAGATTTTACATTTTCTTTCTTTGTTTCTTTATTTATTTGATGTGATATGCTGCACTGTGACTTCTCCTTATACAGAGTCAGGAAACTCTCAGCAACTAAGCCCAGAGAAACCTGTTAGCTACTTCACTTTCCCTTTTTATTCCCCGTCCTATGTTTTTCCATATCCTGCTCTATCCCATTTCCACAACATAATCTTTGTCAACTCCATGGCCTGTATATTTAAATCCCTCATCTTTTCCCAAACCCAGCATAAAAATCAATAACCCACTTTCTGAATAATCACTTTGCTTTTATTTATTCTTCCACAACTTTTATTATTTGTACCCTTTCTGCTTCCAGGCATTTACATTCAATTAACAAATGTCTAATATTTTCTATGCCTTCCTTACACTACTTACAGATTAAATCACCCACATTTTACCATTTACGTGTATAATCCCCTGTTGCTAAAGATCCTGTTTAAACCTTAAACAGTAAACTACTTTCCCTGCTATTATCATAAATTTACTCTCACCCAATATTCTGTTTACTTTTATATATATTTAAACTCTTTTTACTCTCCATACTAGTTCTCCATGTCTCCAACTCCATATTCTTTATTAATGCATCTATTTTTCTATCCCATTCCTTACCACTATAACACTCCAATTTTCCTATCACAATCATCGCACCTTTCTTTATCCAAATCTTGAGCATACCACATTACCTTTCTCACCCATCGTGTTATTTGCCCTTTATTCTTAACCCAATTAAATACTATTTTGGCTATTCTTTTATTATCCATAAACTGCAATCTACCGAACATTTTCATTTTGCTTTTCGCATCTCTCATATAGAAACTTGACCATCCCATTTCTTCTTGAATTGCCTCCTTTGCTGTCCACACATCTGCATCGAATTGTCGTATGTTAACCCTGCTACTACCATTCCCTTCCATACAATTCTAGCTGCATCATATTTATTATATGAAAACACGGTTAATTTCTTTATTAATCCCTTTCTTTTCTTTGCTTCATTTATCAATTTTTTCTCCCATTCATCAAAACAATTTTTTTGATTACTTAAGATATTTCCAAATAACTATATCTATTCACCACACTTAACTATATATCCTCCAGTAATAATAATATGATGTGATGTGACACAGGGCAATTACACAGGCGTCATCTGGCTTTAAGAAACAGGAAATAAACTAACACATGTTTATCTAAAACTATTTTATTCAATATAATAAATCAATCTTATGTAAACAAAGTAACAAATCATGCAATAATTATTTAATTACAAGTGTACTTATTAATTGATGTACAACTTATTTTCTTTAATAAAATTAAATCATATAACAATAATTTATTTTCTAAGTATAATCATTAATTGATATGCAATTTATTTCTTTAACAAAATCTTTTAATCTTTATACATCATAGTATCAATATATGCATCGATAATGTCACATATGCCATATCTTTAACCCTGTCTTCAATAAACTTAAATATAATTCTACACTTATATGAATTCATTAATATAATATTTCTTTGACTGGCATGTCTCCTAATATGTACACATACATATGCTTTATATGGGTTAGATATGAACGGTGCCTTTATTACAATAATCATAAGGAATGGTCTTTTTTTAGATCCTATTCCTAAACACAACCACTTATATAATAATAACTACAAAAGGATAGCCATTTTGGTCCTAATTCTAACAGAATAAATCTTCTATATAATAATTATAAGGAGGCCTTTTGTCCTAAACCTAATTTAATACAATTACAATTTATACAGGGATGACTCATTCTGAGATTGATCTTTTAACTCAGTGGTCTTCAATCTTTTTACACCTGCGGACCTGCAAAAATAAGGATAAGATTTCGCGGACCGGTAGAAGTTTACAGATAAATTTTCTTAAAGATTTAAAGATGTAACCTGCATAGCCTTAGATAAGCATAATTGTCATGCTGAACACAGAAAACAGTACAATAACAATTGTTCTCATTAATGTGCTTGCATTTCTATGTTTATTATTTCATTGTTAAAACATGCAAGAATAAAATGTTACTCAGCTGAATGTTGGGAAATATCATAGCTAGTGTAATTACATGGCAATGATTATGATAAATGTAATATCTATATTTAATGTTAAATATACAAGATGGTTATATATATATGTAGGTTGTCTTTTGATAGTAGTAAGGGCAAAATAGAAATTGCGTAATTAAAATCACCGTACAGCCTCCCAAAAAATTCACCGTATTTTAAATCTGAAAAAATAAAATGAAACGTGTAAAAGTCTGAAGTTTTGATGTTATTGTAATTTTTTTTTTTTTGTGCTGGTGTGTTGAAAGGATCAAAAAATGTAATTAATAGGAAAAGTTTTTTTTAAAAATTGTTTGTTTTTATTTTTAAAAAAAGGTAACAGAAATTGGTTTTAAAAATAAAAGTTTTAGTATATTAGTGGTATACAAATAAAGCCAAAAAAAATATTGCCTTATAGGCCAAAAAAAAGTGGGAGTATTTTTAAATAATAATAAAAAAAAGAAAACGAAACTTGAAAAAGTCAAAAGTTTTGATCCTATTTTAATTTGTGGGTGGGGGGTGGTGGATTGAGAAATACTTTGTAAAAGTTAGAGACAGAAATTTTTTGGTTGTTTTTCTTGTGATAAAAATTGATTTCAAAAATAAAAGTTAAAGCCAAAAAAGATCTTATTTTAATTTGGGGGTGGGTGGGGGTGAGAAATACTTTGACTTCATTGAGACAAAAGTTACTTTTGGTTTGTTTTTATTTTTTAAAAAAGGTAATAAAAATTGGTTTTAAAAATAAAAATTTTAGTATATTAGCGGTATCCAAATAAAGGCAAAAAAGATATCGCCTTATAGTAGCCAAAGGCCAAAAAAAAGTGGCCGTATTTTTAACCTTTTGAAAACCAGGCAGCCATTGTTAATTCTTAGAAAAATGTACCCTAACTCTAATAACTTAGATATTTTGTGTTTGAATGTAATAAATATAAAAATACATACAGTATAAGAAAAGGCATATATCAAAGAATGTAATAAAGCTGTTAAAATAGTCATTTCCTAAAGAAAAAGTTAAGAAAAAAGTATATTTAATAGTTTTAAGAACGTTTATTTGTACACTGATTCACAAATCCTAAATTTTGATATTCAAATGATAACTTGACAATTTCATAAAGAGCTTCATCTCATCCGTCACAAAATTAAAAAAAAGAAGGTATATTGGAAGTCTTATCTGAGGTAATTTTTCACTGTGAAAATTACTAAAACAGTTGCCTTGCTGTGGTCCATTTTCATTCTAGAGCCAGATGTGTTCATTTGTGCAAAAGTATCTATTAACAATATGAATGGTTTTTAGTGGAGAAAAAAGTAACAGAACAGTGTATTCAAAAATAAACAAATATCAAACTCAAAAAATAAAATGAATAAAAATAAATTGAGATAAATTTTTTTTTTTTATTATGAACAATGATTACATGTGTGGAAGAAAGATTGAGTTCAAATACATGGTGCTGTAACACAGAGTGGATGGATTGAGGAAGCCAGAAAGTCTGTATAAAATATCCTATATTACATGATATTCCAGTTGTGTAGAATAAACTTGTATATAAATATATTTATTATTTTGCATAAAAGATATGAAGAAATGCTGAGTTCAAATACATGGTGCTGTAACACAGAGTGGATGAATTGAGGAAGCCAGAAAGTCTGTATAAAATATCCTATATTACATGAGATTCCAGTTGTGTAGAACAAACTTGTATATACACCTGGGTCTCGTTTTACGCGATAGATAGGTTCCTCAGAAAACACGCGCAAACGAAATCACGCAAAAATAGACGTAACTTACATTGAAAAAGGGAGGATGCGGTCTGTGATTTTTCAAAATTCGCGCTAAAAAAAAAAAGAAATAAGGAAATAAAATATGACTAATAAAAAATTTCAAATTTGAAAAAAATTGATACAAGACAAACTTTTTTTAACTATAATATTTAATTTTATTCAAAATAATATATTTTTATGCATAATTTACAGTACAGTAATTTACATTTTTTTATACACATTTTAATTATGATTTTCTGGTAGCAACGTAATTAGTAATTAATCTTTGAGATGATGATTTTATTAATTGTTTAAGAAGCTCGCGATATCCAGACATACAACCATTTAGCTCTCGTTGGAATTTAAGAGCACGTTAATGATTAGTGTCATTAATAAGAAAATAATAATTGATTACGTTCTTTTTTAAAAAGCAAAAACAGAATGTGATTTAAAATGCAAAATTAACATGCACAATGTTTGAATAAATTTACATTATAATCTTGAAAATTTAATATGTGTATACATAAAATGTGGAAATCATGATTTTAATTTCATTATTGCATAAAATCTTACTATTATAAAGCACTGAAAATATTGAAATTACTAAGATGAAAGTCGAATTCCAATAATGTGCTATTACTTTCAATATAATGTAAATGCGCGAAATTTATTATTTAAAGTAATAGTGCATTATCGGAAATAGACTTCCGGTGAAATACGAATCGCGTAATTTCAAAATCGTGTTAAATAAGTCCGTGTAAAAAGAGACCCATGTGTAAATATATTTATTATTTTGCATAAAAGATATGAAGAAAGGCTGAGTTCAAACACATGGCACTGTAACATAGAGTGAATGGATTGAGGAAGCCCGAAAGTCTGTATAAAATATCCTATATTACTTGCCTAAAATTGACAAATCAATTGCGGGTCATAACTTTAACAAGTCCGGGCTGATGCAATAATTCGTCCATAGACCAAATAAATTCAAACTTGGCCATGTGTGATACACTATTCATATTTATAATCCTGCTAAAAATGCATCAGCTTATGGGGTGACATATTACCCCAATCCTAAACTTTTTTCCATTCTATAGCATATTTATATAAAATTTTATAATCAGCATAAACAATAATAATAATAAAAAAAATTAATAATTGCATACTCACGGATGATGGTAAAATATAGCCCAGAAGACCCTTGAACGTTATCAAGAAACGTATGTGAGAAGAGGACCCAGAATCGCAGACAACTTCGACGGAAAATCAGAACTAAAATCTTCGGTAATTGATGCAACCATTGTGGAATAACTTTTTTACAATATCTAAAATGATAAAAAAAAAAAAAAAATTTTAGGTACCCTTCACTAAAAATATTCACAGGAAACTAAAAATTATTGTAGAGAAAAAATTCTTACATTTTCTTACAGGAAACAAAACGAGGCTAAGAAAGAAGTAAGTCCTGTATATATGACATTTACCAATTATGTGCAAACTCAGCTGAAAGTCGTAATTTTTAGATAGTCATACTGAAAAAGTCAAAAGTTTTGATCTTACTTTATTTTGGGGTGGGGGGGTGTATTGCGAAATACTTTGTAAAAGAGACAGAAGTTATTTTTTGGTTTTTATTTTTAAAAAAAGGTAAAAAAAATTGATTTCAAAAATAAAAGTTAAAGCCAAAAAAACAACAACACTAAAAATGAAATATTGTATTAACAGAGGGAGTAGAAAAAATTTAAGAGATCAAAAAAAGTCACCGTATTTTTAAAATTTCGGCCCGGTAATGTTACATTTTATTGTTTTAACACATAAACAATGCCGACAAGCGGCCGTGATTGGCTATCAAAAGACAACTGGAGTTTGTATAATAAACTTTTTTTTTTAAATTTTGAATTTTTTTAGAAAAATAATAAAAAATTTAATTTTACCCCTCCATAAACATCTTCATATATAGAAAAACAAATTAATTTATGAATGATTGATTAGATTTCGTTTTTGTTCTGTTTTTTTTTAACCGGGTAAAAATGTGCTGAAAAAATAAAAACTGTTTATATTAATTAAAAGTTTAAAATCTTATTATTTTGTTATTACTAACTTTCTTGCCAGTCTAGCACGGCCTGGCAGAAAACTTTGCGGCGCAGTGCTGGTCCACAGCCCGGTCGTTGAAGACCACTGTTTTAACTCATTAAATTTTGTAGGAATGTATTTTCTCAAACGGATGTGAACATATGTAAACTGTTAAACATTGAATAAACAACTGCATATATATTGTAACCTCTGCTCTCTTCACTTGTTCACTTTATTATATTTATAAATGCCCAGGCGCCAATTCTATACAAGATAGAATAAAATTTATAATTGTAAATTGCTCTATGGCTTAGCTCAGTTGAGGTTATAGGATATGGTCTTCATATAGGATGCAAATAAAAGTAATAAAACATTTATTAATAACAATTCTGTAACACTAATTTAATTATATGCCACACATTTATTTAATTATAAAACTATTGCAAAATTATCAATTATATTTAATATAGGATAGATAATGATGAGGATCGGGTATCTTTTTATCTACATCACCACCTATTCTAAGCAAAGTAGAATATATTATTAGCACTGTAATATGGTGATTTATCATCTCCAGACAGATTAAATAAATTGACATTTACTGGCAAATCTATATATTTTAGGGCTATGCTATATATGTATGTGTGTGTGGAAATGGAGAATCGAACGTATATAATCAAGCAATTCATTTGGGCTTTTAATTCATTAAAACATTTATTAAAAATTAAAAGACAAAATAAATAATGAATAAACAAAATATTATTTTATGCACCTTTCTAACCAATTATATTTCTTCTACAGTAAAACCAAAATTGACTAATATTTAATATACGAATCATATATTTTCGAATATATGTGCTTTTATAATATCTTAAATACAATGTATTTTTAAAACATACTTTTTATTAGCTTATTTATAAACTTTGATGATGCCATAAATCAATCATCTTTTATACATATTATAAAAATTTATACAACACTTGTCTGTTATAATCAGTGTATATCATCTAACACTAACTATACAAGAACAAAGAAAGGCAGGGAAAAACAATAACTAAACACTTATACTTATACTTATATACGTGAGGGTTAAATAATATCTCCAAACTCAATCTAAATAATCTAATCGTCCCTTGATCATTTCTACCTTCAACTTATAACAGACAAGGTTTTAATTCTTTATTTTTTTAAATAAACTTCATTAACAAAATTGAAGCATAATAAATACAACATTTTTAAAATAATAATTTATAGCATCACGTACACATCCGAACATCCATAACCACCTATAATATAATTTCTAGATCATATAAAATAATAAATAATTATATTATAATGATATGAAGTTACATTGTTTTGTTTTGTTTTTTTTTTAAAGAGAAAAAATTGGTTATACATTTATTATAAGTAATAATGAAAATACTTATCAATATCTCATCATTACATGTTAATTTTTTTTTTAAACAAAATTGAAAGTTGAAAGGAATATATATATCAATTTTAAAGACAACAATAAATTATAACATAAAAAAAAAGTCTTTCCATTGTTAAAGCATAATTTGTTAAGAACGACAATAGTCTTTTTCTTTTTATCCTAGAATTCCGTTATAGGCGTAATAAATGACATTTGCATGCATTGGAATTATTTGTTATATATGCGCGAATAGCAAAGTTATACAGTATAAAATTATCTTCTTGATATAAGATTAAATAGATAAACTTTTTCATTTTAAATTTTATTTTGTAGAATATTGATAGAAAATTCTTTAAATTGAAAATCAAGCGTTTAATTATAGCGTCTAATAAGAAATTTTAGCTAGCTTTATTTTAAACAATTTTGCCATTTTAATATTATTTGGCTTTGGTAATACTTTAAAATAAATCATAATAATCTAGCTTACATATCATCCAGGCATTTTGAAAGTAGTGAATATGGACCATTGCTTGGCAGAAATTTGGAGGCTGGTATCCCTCTGGGGGGTGTCTCTCCTCATTTTTATATCATTCCAGTAGTACAATAACAAAAATTCTCCACAGGTATATTATTAGAATCCTTGCGATGTTTTTTTTTTTATATAATACTCTTAGAGAGTTATTGAATCTTTTAAGTTTTTTTTTACATTTCTTCCTTGGAACTTTTTTTTTACTTTTTCTTCACTCACGCCCTCTGTGTTTTTTTTTATTATTACAATTAACTTTGGAAGTGTGCCAGAATTTTACTTATAAAATTTTAACAATACAATGTTTGAATAGAATAAAACATAATAATAATAAAAAAAATATTAAATATTAATTATTAATTTAGAAATGTTATTCACTATTATACAAATAATCTTTATCATTTTTAAACATAAAATTATGAACAATACATAATTAGTAAATAATAAATAAAATATAGGAAAGAAAATTCTAATTAATAATATATCTATGTATCTGCTTATTATGACATGTAAATTTTTCTACTACATACAAACATCCCTAATATTGGTCATCCTCCTCTTCTACTACCAAACATATATAATCCAAAACTCTACCAATCAGTACACCCAATTAAAGTTTTAATTTTTTTAAATCCTAATTTTAACTAGCAAATTACATCTCAATTCATTTTTCTCAGATAATTAACTTTAGCCATTGTTAGCACAAATGTGAACTTCCCACATTTCTTCCTGGTGCCAACCTGGAAGGTCACAATATAAATTCATGGACATAAAATCCAATTTTCTGTAATCAAATATAAGTTTAACTATTAACGAATAAGCCTAATGGAAATAATTACATGTTAACTTTGAGACTTAGACAATTTATATGTGCGCATTGCATTTACATGATCTTTATTATTATTATTATTTTGCTTTTCCTCTTATAAAATTCAAAAGCTTAGCATATATATGTGATATATAATAATTTTTTTTTTTAAAAAAGTAATTTAACAAATAAAGAGAAGTTATTACAAATTCATTTCTTTTTTTTTTTAATTGACAGTTTTTTTAATATCGGGATAAATAAGCCTTGTTTACAAATTCATATTATTTCAAATAAAGTACAAATCATTTTTTAATTATAAGACTTATCCAAAACAAATTAATTGTTATTTACTTCTTTCTGACAAATATTAAAGTCATTTAGGATGTTAGTATAACCTTATGATTTCTAGCTGTCTTTTTAACTCTTCATTTCAGTCAGAGTTATTCAAAATGTGATTCAAAAGTGTTCCAGGTGAGATCTAGCTAAATGTTAGTAGTGTTCTTTTTTATTTATGAGGCATGGTAAAATCCTGGGGTTTGAATGAAGTAGTATTCCAATCTAATCAAAAGAAAATAAAAACTGATTTTTTGTATCCAGAACTTAGTTTCTTTCTTGAACCTTGTTTTATTTCTTTTTTTCAAATATGCATATTATTTTGCTTAGAAGAAAATATATATATTTATTTTATTTTAATGAATAATGGATTGCTCATTTCAATATAGATAGATATAAATATATTGCAGTGAAATAAAGAACTTAATAGATTTTGTTTTTTAAATAGTAATAGAAATTAAAATTTATCCTATTTTTTATTTGAATTTCATTATATTAGAAAATAGAAAAAAATTGAAATATAGCTTGTGTCATAACTTTGAAACAATACATGCATTCAAATTATAGCAAAATTGGATTGCATTTTTAAAAATTATTTCAAAAGGAAGTTCATTTTAATATCACTTTTATTCCTTCAGGCTCATGTTACATTTGTGTCTTTCAATTATGTTATAAGGTTAATTAAAATAAAATTCATATTTTAAATAAATGAACTCTGATACATTTCACTGTTTAATCAACAAGTTTGGGTTCATAAAATATCAGGAGTTATTGAATATTTACAGATTTATTTATTTAAAAAAAAATTCTTGCAGTCATGCTGGAATTTTTTTTACTAATTTGATACAACGGAAGATCTTCTATAAAGATGATTTTATTCATGGCTATTTACATGCACATGTCAACTCATAGTTTTTGATGATTTGTTAGCTTTTTATTTTGAAGCCAATTGCTATTTAAATAGTTAAATATATACATTTATATTCATTTATTAATACTGTCTTATTATTTTATTTATGTTGTTATTATATTTATTTATTAAGGCTTGTCTTTTAAAACATCCTGATGATGACACTGGGAGTTCATCTGATTCCAACACCTATTATGAGGATGATTTCAGCAGTTCAGAGGAACGGAGTGCTGATGAAGGTTAGTTGATTCTTGTTAAACATGTACTATTAATGTTTCTGAATATATATATAAATTTTAATATTCTCATGAATAAATGATGAATTCATAGTATTATTTCCAAGAGCTTCTGTGTAGTAAAAATGTAATGGCTAAATAGCTAATGTTTTAATACAATAACAAATACTTTCATAACAGCTTCTTCTTTCTCAAATTAAATTAAATATATATATAAGCTTCATGGCATAGTAGTTGGAATATCTATCTACCATTGACCTGATTTAGAGTTTAAATGCACACGATTTTTTCGGATTAGAATTTTTCTTTCAAGCTGCCAGCCCGAGCTAACTTATTTAATCATCCATTGACTAATAAATGAGTATCTAATTGTTATTAAGCAGAATTATAAAATTAAAAGTAGGCAAAAATAATAGTTCTATATAGAGCTAATTTAATTGTAGTAATTATTTATCAGTGATAGTTTTTTGGTCTATATACATTTACATTGGCTTACATTCTCAAATTGATAATCATCCATATGTATGACAAAATAGAAAAAGATATGAAAAAGACTGGAGTATTTCTTCGATCGATCGATCGATCGAGAGAGAGAGAGAGAGAGAGAGAGGGAGGGAGGGGGAGAGGGATTTGTTATGGGCTATATTACATACAAATCTATTAATATATAAATGTCTTGTTTTAGGTTCATAATGATTTTTGAATCATTACTTTCAGTTAATAGCCTGGTGCCTCCCTTTTTTTTGTAAAAATTTTTATATAATTGCTTTGGGTTATTGTCTGAGTCTAAATGTTGTTTTCTTTTTTACTGACATAAAAACTATAAGGATGACATCAACAGAAATACGGGTCTTTAATAGATCTCTGACGTAGCTTTCTAAAGATGTCTTTAACAAAAAAATCTGCTGAAAAAATTGATATATAATTTGTCTTACCTGAGATAATTTTTTATACTATAAATTATAAAAACTATGTGATTGATGACTTTCATTTTTACTAGCAGACTCTGATCTTGTCTTTCCATGCAGGATATTTATTTGCTAATCCTTCCATGCAGAAATGTTTGGTTTTAGTGAGGGCAAAAAAAAATAACAGAACAGTGCATGAGATATTATGCAAAGAGAACTTTAGTAAATTGTAATTTATGAAAAAATATAATAAAATAAAATTTTTTATTATGAGCATTGATTATAATGTATGAGAGTAGATGATTGATGGTGCTTGAAAGTCTAGATTATTACAAAATTGTAACAAATGAATACAACACTACTGTAGTCATGCAATAATCAAATGAGCATATAAACAATCATATAAATAAAATCATAATATATCTTGCATATTGCACTAAAATATTTAGGTATATGAATGGGTCTGGATTTGTATGTTTTTATATCATTGAAATGTAAATTGCCCTAAATTCTATAGCATATTTATTGTTTTCTACACATTTAATTATATAAAAAAATAAATAATAAAAAATAGGTAATAAAACTAATTGAATATTCAAATAAAATCATAATATATCTTGCCTATTGCACAATATTTAGGTATAAGAATGCGTCTAGATGTGTGTGTTTTTATATCATTGAAATTGTAAATTGTTTAAAATTCTATAGCATATTGTTTTCTACATATATTTAATTATTTAAAAATAAGTAATAAAACTAATTGAATACTCACCGATTTCTGGCTAAACATTATTGTCTGTTTCAAATTTGAATCCAGTCATGAAGGCATTAGATGTGGTTATCATGGTTATCCTTGCAGATAAAAATGACTCCAATTTTTTTTTTTGACATGGCAGCTTTCAAATCTGAACTGTCATGAATGTGAGCTTCTAGAAAAAGAAGGCTTACAAACCTCCATTCATATCAGAGAATGCATTCAGCCATAAAAAAGCTTTATCGTTAGTAAATCTAAAAAAAAATGAGAAGAAAAATAATTTAAAATTTGTAATTTAGGAAAAAAATCTAAAAAATTCAAATTCCATCGTAGGAAAAAAATACACACATCCTTTTAATCCTAAAAAAATGGTGGAATGAATGGTCTAAGACCCATATATGTATGATTTACCGATTCCGCGCAAACTCAGTTGTAAGTCTAAACTTCTGAACAGGAGCTCTTAGGGGCCCTGTGGGCAAAAAGAGTTTTAAATTGTAAAATTTTGAGACCTAATATGATTTTTGTTTTTTTAACTTCAATAGTTATCTTATTAAATTATGGATATTGTAAAACCTCTTTCCTTGCCACTGAAGGAATAAAAGAATTTCTAATTTATGGAAAGCATTATGAAAAAAAAGTCAACACATATTGGGTATGATATATAGGAATGATAATGAACAAAAACTTTATATATTATAATGGGTTACATCCAATCCATAGGACGTTTAGAAGGTCATTTTTCATTTATTCAGTAATGAAATTTAAATAATATACGTAAAGATATATGAAGGGGATCATTTACACTTAATTATGTACTGATTGTCCATTTAATTTTTTTTTTTTTTCCATGTGTCATAGCATCGGCCGGGACGCGAACCCACAACCGTCTGCAACCAACTACCTCTCGGCTAACAACGCAAGACATTTAATTATTATTTATATTTTATATATTCACAACTATTTCTTTTATATTTAATTGAACAATATAGCACCATCACCATTAATCAATCTACACCTAGTATATTGCTTTAGTCAAACAATATCTGGGATTATGAATTACACCCTAAGCATAATTTCTAATTAAGAAATGATATGTAATTAAAGAACAATTTTAAATATACATCCCTCCTCTGTTGGTACTTTCTCATTAGTAATAATGTACTAAAAAAGGTAGTTAAAAAGTTTAAACTTATTTGCATAGAAAGAGATGAAATTACTTACTCACAAGATAGATTTTAATAATAAACGAAACAAATTTATTTAATTAAACACCTTATGACATATATATTTAAACAGCAGATATTAAATGTAAATTAATATTAGGAAAAAATACAAAGTTACGTTAAAGCTTTATGACATTTTAATTAATAAAAATAATAAATAAAATTTTACCTTACCATTTCAAGATTAATTAAACTGATCTACACTGCATTTTTTTTTGGTTTCATAAATTTTGTCAGCATAAAAAGCTAGCAATTAACAGTTCTTTGGCTATAATTGCTCCCTGGTCAACTTCTGCAAATAGTAGAAATAATAGCAGGAACGCCAGAGTGACTTGAGCAGGAACAAAAGAGCTGGAACAAAAAAAAAGTCTTTTACAATGCCCTATTTTTATATCCCCATAATACAATACAGCCCTATCTAATCCAAAGTTTAGTTTGATCAAACATAAAAAAATTCTTTTTATTTTAAATCATTAATAAATTCTTTTTCATTTAATATAAGTAAATTACAGGAACTATAAAACAAGTTAAATACAAAAGAAAAACATTTTGATCAGGCCTTAAACTATAATAAATTCTAATAATTCTACCTTCATTTTTTTTTAATCTATTTTTTTAAACGACAGGAAATCAGATAAAGTAGTTCTTCCTTTTAAAAATTGTTTTAAAAGATTTCTCATTTTAAGAACTTTATACTGACGCATTTTGCATATGTTATTTTGTATAGAAATTGTGAACTTAATCAGAGAAATAGTTAATAGCTTCACGCTCTCAAATCAAAATGCTTTAGATTCATCTATATATTTAGAAATTAGGGAGTGGCCGCTCTTGTCTTTTAAAGTCATTAATCTTTTGTTGTAGAGGTCCCTACTGTCGCATTTTAGGTACATAGTTTTGAGGTTATAGCCTTAATATATATATATTACAATACTCATTAAATGATTATTTCTTTAGTTACAACAATTGTATTACTTCTTTTATTTAATAAATTATAAAACAGCAATATGTTTTTATGAAATAGAAATGTATACAAGAATCATATTTCAGACTAGAAATATTTTGGATTACTTTTTTTATTTAATAAATTATTAAACAGCAATATGTTTTTATGAAATAGAAATGTATTCAATAATCATATTTCAGACTAGAAATATTTAATTTTTTTCCAATTACTTTTGTGGTGACTAAATGTATAATAATTTTTTTTTTAAACTAAAAATTAATTATTGTCAGTATGTCAACTTATACTTTAAATTTGTTTCATTTTTAATTAGTTATTTACAGTGCTATTGTAGCGATATCATTACAATATAGTCATTTAACTTAAAATATGAGCAAGTAAAATAATGAAACTAAAAATGAACATAGGTGTAAAACATATAGTTTAGGTATATCAGCACAATAATTTATTAAGAAGTAATAATTTATGTCTATGTCAGTATAATTTTTTTAATGTAAATTTGGAATATAGTTTATTTACATTCCATTTTTACATATATTTAACCTAACACAATTTTTCTAGCCTGAAATTAGTGCCATATTTTTTATTGATTCTTCATTTTTTAAACCATTGATTTTTTCATAACTTTTATTGATAAATTATAGTTCTGAAACTGTATTTTTTCACATGAATATTTTTTTTTTAAATTTGAAATTACATGCAAAAAATTATAGATATGCATATACGTGCACTTATAATAATTTTGTTTATTAAATATATATGTACACGCACTCATAATTAATTTACTCATTATTGAATAATGTTTCAGTAAATAAGTGCATAAATTCAATTTCTAAAGCACTTGTTGACTTTGAGTTCATATGAAAAGATATAAATTAAGCCAGTTTTTTGCAAAATACTGCCACAATCATAGTGCTGAATAAAATTAAGTAGTACAGGTAAGTTTATATAATTGATATGATCTAATATGTAACTGAGACACAACATGCAAATAAGTCAGATATTCCATTTTTCGGACAATGGAACACATGAATCCTTTTTGTTGATGGAATGTGGGTCCTTTACAATTGTTTAAGCATTTTTGTACTTTCTTTTCCTATTGCCTTATTGTTCTAATACTTGATGGAGAAAATATGTGATCCATAGTGCATTCATGATCTAAAAACATTTGATCTGTATTCAGTTTTTGCTTTAGCTCTATTGTACAAATATGCATGTTGGGCAATTCTCGGAGATCTATTTGCATGAGATTCTCCATAATACCCAGATCTGAAAGAAGTGTTAATACATGCAATTTTATAGACTACCATGTATGAGTTAGCGTAAATGTTCCTACGACTATTTACAGTATGTGGGGCATAATGAAGACTTATCCAATCTTTAGGCATATTATTAATGTTCTTAACATTATTTACATTGGTATAAAATTTTGCACTTTTTTAATAAGCATATTGTGATTATAACCAAGCCCTGTTAGATTATTAATGTGTGCATCTATCTATTTTTTCTGCCTCATACTTGCATAGATTTTTGTTTCTGTATAAGATACATTTAAAACCAGCCAGTTTGTTTTCTATTAGGATTTTTAACATAGGATGAGTGGCTTTCTTTATTTGTAAAAGTTTTAGCTTCATTTTAAAGTCAATGTCATTTTTATTTACTTAATATATATGCCCAGAAAATTGATTGCATGATTAATGTTTTTTACTTCAATAGTCCATTCCAGAGGTGATGTATTTTCGAGTTCCAATCATATATTATTGATCTGATTTTCTGCCACACATTATAAACACATTGTCCATGGAATGCATGTAAATATTGTTAGATAAAGGATCTTAAATATTTAGGCAAGATAGTATTTTCAAATTTAGACAGAACAATGCTACAAACAGTATCACTTAATAGTAACCAGATTGGCCTATTGCTATCCATTTTATAAAATTCTTTCTTGGCCACTGCTACAATTTCCCTATCGATCCTTTTTAAGACTTCTATTATAAATTTTTTTACATGAATTGTAGTTAATTTGCTGCAAGGTATCTTGAATGATATTAATTGATAGATCCCAAGGCACTAAACCGTAGAGTTCTTTTATATCTGATGAGGCTAGCTTGTGGTTCTTATTAATTTTTATTTTTTACTTTTTATCCATGCACTCAAAGTTTGATTTGATTGTATATGTGCCAAATCTAATGTCTTCCACCAACCAATCAGCTATTTTCTTTGTTACTTTGCAGTAATATGCCCCACTGAAATCAATCATTAATGTTAGAACAATATGCTCAGAAAGATAGAAAAAGAAAATACAAAGATGTAAGGTAAAAGCAAAGGATCCACATTCCATCAACAAAAGGATTTATGTACTTTCCTGAAGATTTGTGATAATGGTATATTAGTTGTATTTATATATTGGACTTTTTCCATCATCTAATATTAAGTATTGAATGTCTTTAGAAAAATGTAACTTTATTAAATATTTCAAGTACATTCAACTGTTAGTAATAACATACAGGTTGGTATATGCACAATGTTTTAAGAGGTATTCTCTCTTCTTCAGGTGTTGCTGACCTGACCCAGTGACTATTTATATGTGAATCTAAATTGGACTCTTAGATTATTGAATATTGAATTTTAAGGTAATTCTCTAATCAACTGAGTCATAGTGTCAAAGGCAACAGTCAGTAGAAATTTTTATCCACGAGGTTCCTCATGATTTCTTCACTTTTTCTTAAGTGTATAGTTGGTTTCTATACATTATGTATACTCATATTAGGTTGACTTATGGGGTTATTTACCATTGTCATGTAAGCAGCTTCTTTGAATATATTTCTTTTTACCTTTTCCTCTCACTATTTTTATTTTCCCAATTGAACGTATGTTCATTGGTAGATACATCGTCTGTTATCTTAGACCTCTCTGTTTTCTCTCTTCTAATTATCAGTTTGTGCTCTTGCAATTGCTTTCAATGGATCCATTGGTCTTACCAATATTCCTTTTTTTCCACATTCACATGGTTTTTTTTATAGATGCAGTTTTTGCTATTCAACATTTAAAGTTTAAGCTTTGTAGATGTTAGAATTGTTCATAGTGTGGTATGACTGAAAGTTGTTCTTATGTTATATTGATTGCAGATTTTCTTTAATATGTCTTCTATTTTTGTATGTATGAATACACTACAGTACAAATAATTGTTTTTTGTTGTTCATGTTAAATTAAGGTTTTCTTAATAACAGCTGATGGGTAATGGTTTTTGTTAAGAGTTTATTCTATATAGACCTTTTCTATTTTCAAATTGTTTATTTCTGAACAACATCTTTTGCTTTCTTCCATAGTAATAGTATAACTTCATGTGTTGTGTTTCTGGTGTGATTGTATGTATATGCTAAGTATTCTCCTGTAGGTGTTGGGTTTTCTGTATACTGTATTTTTGATTTTTCATGAGGGTATCTTGTCACAGGAACATCTAAAAATGCCAATTTTTGTTTTCGTTCTGATTCTGTTTTGAATTTACTTGAAAGCGCCATGTGATCATAGAACAAATGTATCATCAACATAGTGAAGCCAAACTTTAAGTGGATATGAAGTAGTGTTTATAGATGTGGTTTCGAGTTCTTATGTAAATATTGCTAATCAGGAGTTTCAATGATAAGCCCATAGCTTTTCCTTGATTTTGTTGGAAGAATTCTTTGTTGTATTGAAAGTAGGTTGTTATGCAGAATGTTAATAGCTCCATTATACTATTAATAAGACTTGTTTGATTTGTTATTATCACTATTTTATATTTTTCTTACGATAAACAATGTTTTATGCAAATGGATGCCATTGGAAATAGACAAAAGCTAGCTTAAGTAATTATTGGAATCATTAAAATATTATAAACCTTTAAAAAATAATTTTAAAGGAAACCAAATAATTCTGAAAAGAACAGACACTAGAAATCCTAATTTTATTGATAGAATAAACAGGAAATTCATTTGGACATCAAATCTCATAGAAAATGTGGAATATAATATGTTAACAATAATGGTTTTAGGAATTTTATCATTGCATCAGATTTTAGCAGTGTTAAACAAGTTTTAAATGTTAATTCGATCTCAATTTTAGAATTGAACAAAAATCAGGGTTCTCCAATGATCATAACAGAAGTTATTACCCCCCCCCCTTTCCGGTGGATTGGGGCCAGGAAATAATAATAAAAATTTTTTCAAATCAACACAGAATTACAATGAAGTGTGATTCCTGAGCTAAAAAATAATGATCTAAAGATAAAAATGAGTGCAAATGATGTTTTAGACCTAAACAGAGACATTGAAGCTGCAAATTAATCATACTCTTTTAAGCAATAATTATTGAGAATTTTCCAAAGTTTAACAACAAACTTTCAGATTATACTTGAATCATTGATTCCTAATCAAGACCTAAAATAAGTATCAACAAATAAAAATCACTGTGAACCCTGAAGGACTTTGGTTGGTGGGTTGAACAGCTGCTGTGAACATTTGCAGACACAGGAGTTTGGTAATGATTAAGGGTGGGTGTTCATCTCATTGATCTCAGTGTGCAAAATGATATGGACAAATGATTTGTTCTCATGGTGTGCAAGTAAATCTGGCTTGATTTCAAGACTACATGAATTAAATGTTGTATTGGTGGGTGTGAGTTTGCACTCCTTTTCCTCAAGTGTGGTGATAGTAGTCATAAGGAACTTTGGTTCATTTGAGGGGGTGGTCGACGATCATTGTCTAGCCTGGGAATACCTGCCGGGAGGGTGAAAGTCACTACCTTCACCTGGACTTCACCATGATGGGCTACTGCATCCCTTGATGGATTATTTGATAGGTCAGTGTTGATTTGCACTCAGTATTATTAGGTTTCATTTGTTAGCTTTAAATTTAGTGCATTTGTAAGGCGGTTGGTCTGCTTTGGGCCACCACCAATTTTTGTAACATTGATGGAGCTTTGTTGTAATATTTTGTGGGCATGGGTCTGCACTCCTCTTTTCTTCCTCGGGGGTGGCTGGTGACAGACATTAGGTGTCTGGTTCATGGTGCGGGCTGTTGACAATTTTGCCGCTACCCAGAAAACCTGACGGGAGGATACATGGTCAAAGTCTCAGTGCTATTCCTGCTCTGGTCAGCTGCTTTGTCCCCTGATAGGCTGGTTTTGGGTAGTGTTGATCTGGCTCATTACTTATTACTTCTTAGTTTTTTTCCAAGTTGGCTTTCCAATATTGGGCAGGTAGACTGATTGTGGTCTCTGCCCATTTGGACTGCTAATTGGGAGGCAGAGGTATCTGGAATGTTCTTGACATGACTCGGCTGTGGGTTGAGAGTTTATTGCTTGGTGAACTTGGGCCTTGGACCTCGCTGCCTGATGTGGTGGTTGGCGCAATGCTGGACCTCGCCACCTATTCAGCTGAAGCATTTGGGTCTTTGCTTCGGGGCCCCAGGGGTGGTATCATTGGGTGATGGTTAACTTCTCGACAGCTGGGCCATGTGGATCCACGTACAGATTAATCACATTACAACAATTTTATGGATGTAATTATTTTTGAACATATGTACATTTTACCTTGTTACATTGAACACTGTGTAATCCTCAATGGGTAAGTGTACCCGAAAATTTTTGTAATCTTTTATTAATAAAGGTTACCTTTGAAAGTAAACAATGTTTCCTCCCATAATACTTTTGTGAATAAACATTCCACATCAAAGCTTGCTAATATATTGACTCTTTCAATTTGGATGTTCTTAATTAATTCTACAGTGTCTAGAATCCCTAACAAAAGACTGGGTCTTATATGCCAAAGGACTAAGAATTTTGTGAAGAAAATCTTGACAAAGTTTGACAAGGTGAATTTCTAGAACTAAATGGAACATGATTCTTATGGATTTTAGGTCGACCATAAAGAGGAGTAATTTTGCTTAAATATGGTTAGCTTTTTTTCTGAATTACTGAAATACCTGCGATGTTTTCTGACTAATGCTTATAACATTGTTTCTGTACTTGGTAATGGATTTTTTGCCACTTTTCTGTATTGGCCTGCAGTGAGGAGTTCTTGTATTTTGTTGTCATAATCACTTGTATCCAATTACAACTGTTGTATTGTCTTAGTCAGCAAGGAGAATGATAATAGATTTATCTACTTTAAGAGATTTAATTGCTTTCCTCTCATCATAGCATTTGATTGACTTCAATTTTTATTGTTTTTTACTTGTCTTTTTTTTTATTTTCCACTGTAATTATGTTGCTTCTTCTGAAGGCAACTTTTGAGTTACTTCCTTAGTGGATGCTATTATATCTAATAAAGGAATATTAGATGGTGTGATGGAAAAATCTAAATCTTTTTTCGAGAACAAAAATTTCAGCATCTGTTATATGTTTACAACTGGCATTTTTAACAGATTAAGCTGGTAGGCTGCTTGATACATTATTGCTTTTAATATACCTATGTAGATTTGCCAGTTTTTTTTTTTAATGGCATTCTTTTATTTTTCTATGTAATATAAAATATGATTTTCTTACTGTTAAGTTTTTATCCACAAGTTAATTTTTTAGAAAACAATACATTATTAATGGAATGTGAAGTTTGATAGTTAGAAAACCTTTGAAAATTTATTTTTTTCTTTTAACAGAGCTTTACTTGCTTTCTAAATAATTTTCTTAGTTCTCTGGGAATGAATTGAAGGTTCTAGATGCAAACCCTTAAGAACTATCTTTTCAGATTTACATAAGAAAATTAAATGATTTGTAGCTTTGGACATCTTTAGATATAATTTTTCATAATGTCTAAAGTTTGATATAGTATTGGGTCCATATATATTGCTTATAATAACTTCTCTTATATACACTTTAATACAAAAAAAATTTTTTTTATAAAACTTCTTTATTTTCCTGATAGTTTCGACTGTCCAGCAGTCTTCACCAGAGCTTCTCAATTTCCTCTACCTTTTAAATCTCTATTGGGAAGCTCTGTTGAAGACTTCTGGACAGTCGAAACTGTCAGGAAAATAGTTTTATTTAAAAAAATTTTTGCATTTAAATGTATATGAGAGAAGTTATCATAAGCAATATATATGAACATATGAAGAAATACAAAGAAAGTAAAGGAGAAGAATAAGAGTATATACTTCTAATATTGGGTCCATACAGAATACAAAGTCTTTTTCTGAAGATTTCTGATGATGATATGTTAAATTTTATTTATATATTGGACTATTTACATAATCTAATATGTATTGAATATCTTTAGAAAAAGTTTAACTTTATTTAATTTTTCCACTTCCATTCAACTGTTAGTAATAGCACATTGATGGTAATTAATTCTAAATATACCCTTTTAATAATGTCAAGATTAAATATATAACATTTTGTACTAACTTTTTGAATAGATAAATTATGTCCAATGATGTCAAGCACCATTGTTATAGTTAAGAACTCCATTTAGAAGTTTATTTTCATATTTTGCAAATGTCAAATATTAACTTTTAGATTGTCTATCACTTGAAAGCTTACATTTGTAATAAATAATATTAAAATTATCAATATATAATATAGGAAAAAGATTTAATCGTAAAAATAAAATGGTCAAATATAAAGAATATTAATGAAAGATTTGTTGGTCCCATTCAAAAAGATAAAAGGAGTTTGCTATTGAACATGTGTACTTAGAAGAATATATGTTGTAATATATGTTGTCCATGTGTTTATTTCAAAACAACATAATTGAGATAGATTAATAAATAAAGCTCTATAAGAAAAAGAGAAGATGAAAAAGATTAACATTTCATTTTAATTTTAAGATGAGCAATTTTATTTTTTGAGACAATAGATTAAAAAAACAAGGCATAGTTTGATAGATATAATGTAGCTTATTCCCAAGTTAAAAATGTAATCAATTAATTAATTAAAATATTTTTTTCTAATTAAATGTAATTAAGGTATCTACACTTACAAAAGGGGTCACAAAGGTTATGAAAACCAGAGATCATTCAAAATATATATCCGAATTTCTTTAGAACTCTCTTAGCTATTAATTCCTGGCTATTAGCTCTTAACTTTTATGACAGTTTTTTAAATCAGCATTATATTTACTGGCTAAGAAAGAGGAAAAGCCTTAACTTCTTGAAGTCAGCATTGCATCTGGTATTTGTTAACTTATTGAAATGTTATTTTAAAGATGTTCCAATTCACAGTGTAACTCAGAAAATTTTTTTATGAACCAACAAGTATTTATAAACAACTTGTATTAAACAAAACTACAAGCCGAAAAAGGAAAATCCCATCCTGTCAAGGAAGCTTCACAATAAACTGTGGAAGGAACTGCTAAGAAATATTTTGCCATGGTTATATATATTATTTAATTAATTTAAGAGATCTATGATTATGGTGAGCTTCACTGAAATTGCACTTAGTATTAGATTATAAAGAAGAAAGAAACCACTTCATTATGCAGATAACCAAAAGTTTGCAAATTTTAATGTATATATGATTAATTAACTCGAAATGCCAATGTCTTTCTATCTTCTGATTCATTTGCTCAAATCGCAAATTTGTTTGTTTCTATATATATTCTATCTTCATCTGCTTTTGACCCTTTTCTATTTTTTGATCCATTTTTTCCATCTTTTGAATAATATGGTGAGACTTTGCATCATGTCTAAATGTGATGCTGTTGCAGCATTTTCTTATAGAATTTTTTATCTCTTCACTATTATCTTTTTGCTCGATTTTTTATATACTTCCTACTCTGGATCACCACTGTCCAATTCAAAACTATATATCTTCTTTTTTTTTTTTTTAAGGAAATCCTCTTCATAACTTGTTTGTAAACTCTGTTTCGCAATTATATGCTAATCTTTGTCATTCATCTCATTTTCATTCTGGACAAATTTGTAGATTCTCCTTGGTTTGCAATAAACTCAGCATGTCACACATATTTAACTAGTTTTACCACCAACTTCTCTACATAATTCTTTGGATTTATTTGCAACCTGATAAGTTTTGTAATACCATTTTCTATTTGCATATGTCTGCCTTGTTTTGTTGATAAGTTTTGTAATACCATTTTCTATTTGCATATGTCTGCCTTGTTTTGCTTACTTCTATTCTATATACAGGCAAAAAAATATTCATTTTCATGCCATTCATTCATTTTAAACAGTAGCATGTTTATTAGTTGTAATTCCTTATAATAGATTTACTGTTAAACTTAGTGATGGCCCCACTACTGGTGCCCAAAAAATTATACCATGAAAGGTTTATTACATAATGGTCTGCTAAGATTATATGGGTGCCATCTTTTAAATGACATATTACTTACATAAATATATTTATAACAATGGCAGCATATTTCTTAGCAAGAATTCTTTTCGCAGTTCATTGTGAGTCTTCGTAATTCTTGTGTGCATTGTCTAACTAATTATTTTTCTTTCCAAGTCCAAAATAAAATATGTATAAGATTTCTTGACAGATGGAATTTTCATCCTCCAACTTAACAGTTTTATTTAATGCAAGTTGAAGTGTAAATATATGTTGGGTATATTAAATTAATAGAATTATAAGGCATTTGAGTCATTGGTTTATTGTATTCTCCATTTATATTAGGAAATTTTATTTGTTATTCTTACTAGTAGAAAATTTGGGTTTTTTTTTATAGGGAATTAGAGCTAAGATATAGAAAAATTCCATCTATTCAGCTGAAGCATTTGGGTCTTCGCTTCGGGATCCCAGGGGTGGGATCATTTGAGTTTATGTTATAAAAAATATGGGAAAAAATTAATGTAATTAAGCATAATATATTTATACATTGTATATTTTTTTCACTTTAGCATCATGATAAATTGACACTCAAGAGCTAAATTTTTTACAAGTCTTAACTGCGCAACTGGCCATTCAATGAATTTTTTTTAATGTGTTGTAATAATTTAATTTTGATGTTTTTCATTGTTTTCATTATATGATGATTTGTGTTCATGTTAAGACATTTAAAATCTTAGATTGATACATTTTGACTAATGTGAAACAGGTCTCATAAAAGCTTGCCAACTATGGTGTATTTTTTTAACTATATTTTTTTTTCATTAGTAATTAAATTATAATTTAATAATAAATTTGCTTTATATTAATTTATTTTCTGCTTTATTAATATCTATTTTGAAAATTAAATCATTTGTAATCCTTGTATGCTTACTTGGCCATTAAAAATGAACAGGTGACACTAACATATGCTGCAAATATTTTCAGCATTTAATTCAGATTATAAAAGATCTATAAAACACCTGCAGTCATTTTTATATTTTGACACTTTTTTTTTTTCAAAAAAAAAAAGTCTTAATGTATCTAGTAATCTTCTGTAAATTATGCTATTAAATATTCTTCAAGGTTGGCCTTCAGTAAGGGGTGACAGCAAGTTGAAAAGATTTATTTATTTATTGACTTTTAGTTTTACAAATTAGAAGCGTCACATTAAATAACTTTTTAATTTTGTATATTGCTTTTTTTTTCCACTTTTAATACTTTTTTTTTTTTTAAAAAAAAAATTCTTCTATTGCTTATCGTTTTTAAAAAAAATTACTATTAATAGAGATTAAATAGATTTATGGTGATTCACATGTGTCAATATGTATTTTCTTAAAAGAATTGTTAATGGTTATATTTTTCATTATTTTCTAATCCATATAATTCTAACCTCCTAGATTTTTATAGATGCTAATTTAAGTTCATTTTGTTATAAAAGTAAGTATATTATAATCATTGATTTATATATATATCAAATCTCCATTTAATATTTCATGTTGCTATTTTATTCTATACTACTTTAATTTTCAAAAGAAAAAAAATCCTTTGCTATTTTATTCTATACTACTTTAATTTTCAAAAGAAAAAAAATCCTTTAGAAAACTGTTTTGATCATTTTATTGAAGTGTTTTTTTTTTGCTTCTTATTTATAATAATAGTATATTAGAAATAAGATTTGTTGGAGCATAGACATTATTATTCCAAGAGCAAATCTTTTCATTCTATTCTAGGACTCAATCAATGGACACAAGGGTATATTGCTATAATATTTCCAGTCTAATTTCTGGCTTTTTGCTTTTCTCAGCATGGATTAGGGTTCAAGCTTAAAACTAATGTATCAATCCACCTAAAAACAAGTTGAATCATTTATATTATTCAAATTAATCACCTGGAATTTAAAATTGAATTCTAAAGTATAAAACTGATCTGGTATCAAATCTATATAACTATCTAAATCAATTGGCTAGGATTCACAATCTCCAGAGTTTTTTTTTTTTTACTTTCAGGCTAATAATATGAATAATATAAAGAAATAAACAATGGCTCTTATATGCATAAGAAATTAATTCCAGCTTTGCATTCTAGTGTTCACTAACAATGATAAAATACCAGAAATGGAGGGTGTGATATTTGTAGTCCTATACCATCTAGTGCTGATTGTTTATAGTAGATGAGTTTAGAATATGGTAAAAAAAAATCTTTTGGAATCATATGAATGAACATATGAGAATCATGAGATATAAAATTGTTTTGGAATGCTAACAGAATCACTTTGATTTTTTTATTTCATCTTAACTATTAGTCATTGCCATTTACTGTATAACATATAAACTAGAAATATAATTATTTAGACTAAAGTAAATTTTTAAATTTTTTATTAATATTAATTTTGTTATTGATATTGTTGAACCTTAATATCCTCTATATTTTATTTCAAATCCTTCTCACATGTGTCATATATTATGTATAATAGCTCATGTTTTGTTGATAAACTTTGATTACAATAGAATATGTTTAATTTCTGAAGTGCAAGTGTATAGTTATTTTCAATATACCCACATAAACTAAACACATTTTTATGTGTATAATATGCAATTATAAATTAAGATTAAATTATAAACCAAATTTAAAAGAATAATAATAAAAAAATTATTATATCATACCTTTAATTCTTTAAATAAAATGAATTGGCTGGTATCAGACTTTCATTGTAATTAAACATGCTATGTACAATATCTTTTTTCTTCAATAACTTTTTTTCTGGAGAAATACAATAAAATTCTCATTATCAAGCAGACCATATCCTTTCTAATTATTTTGATGTTTTTAAGTCAGTATTGATTTCAAAATTTATATAGTTATTTTCATTTGTCATTACAGATTCCACATTCTCAGTAAAATTCTTCAAATTTTAAACTTGCTGACACAATTTTTGTTACTATTACATCAACTTTTATTTTATCATGTAAGGAAAGAAGTTTTTACAAATGTTCCTAAATTTTGGAAAACTTAAGACATCAGAAAGAATAAAAAATAAAAGTGAAGTGCTTTTAATAAGTAAGACCTGAATAAATATTATTAATAAAAACTAATATGTATAGCACTTCTATGCAAAAAAAATAACTGCTGTTGTATCATAAAATTTATTAAACTTATTAATTTTATTGTTTTTTATTTTCAGTTTACATTTTTTTTTTTGGATATTGTATAATTGAAATAAAAATATATTGATAAATTGTGTATCAGAACTTCATGGTAATACAATTTGTCCTTCTTGTGATAAAAATGTAACTCTTAATTATAATTATTTAAATATTTTGAATATGAGTATTTTATGTGTTCTTTTACTACTGAGCTATAAAAAAAAAGCCACAAGTGGAGATGTAAAGATTTGGCATTCTTCTGGAAATGATAGGATTAATGCAATGATATTTCTAAAAAAAATAGATTTTATTCTTGACATACATAATACATTTAATAATATGTCTGGTATAATTGGTCAATTGAAATCAGATTTAAATGCCTATACAAAAAATGGAGGAAAAAAAATATAGAAAGTTATCACATTTGAAATTTTTAGGAAATGTGCAAGAAATTGTAATTGATAATCTTACAAAGAGGTTGGACTCCTTGAAGAAGCAAAATTGTAGTTATGAAATAAATATCCAAGGTACTCTTGAGAAACTTATTGAAATCACAAATATATAAAGTATCACAAATTTTTCAAGTGGAAGATTTTTTAAAAGATTTATATACAATATATTATTTTCAGTTAAATTGTGATTAACAATGTTCAATCATTTTTTAGATTTAAGTCTTGAAGATCAGCTAAACATTTTTTCATAAGTGACATACAATGTTGTTGGCATTGTTAATGATGGAGATCAATCTAGACTTTCTGTATATTAATTAACTTCTTTCTGCACCACAAAGCATCTGTTATGGCTTTCACATGAGAAAGGTAAATCTATTGCTGGTATGGCTTATGTTAGAAATGGTTTAATATATGCCAAAAAATGATGCTCATCATGAGATAATAGAATATGAAATGGATTTACATTCTGTATGACAGAGATATTTAGACTAAATTTTGATGAATTAATAGTGTTTTTAAGTAATAGAAATTGAGTATGATATTATTTTTCAGTAACTTGGGTATCATTGGTAGAATTTATTTAAGACTTTTGTCTATTAGGATAGTAGTAGTAAGATCTAGATGTGTAATGATTTTTATTAAATTTGATTTGAGATTTCCAGTCCATGATTTTGCAGAGCAAAGCTTTAATTATTAAGTGAGGACTGCTTTCTATGAATTTTTATTATTAACATTTTATGTGTAACTCTTCCATTTGTGTTTTAACAATAGTTGAGAAATATTTTAAAAGGTATTACACACATGTTATGTTAATGGGTGATATTAATATTATTGAAATATGTTTTACAATTTTATCTTGTATCAATTAAATAAATTCTTTACTTGATCATGTCTTTAGTCATATTGATAATAATATTCTGGTAAATATCTACTAATAATATTTTTATGGTTAATCATTTAAGTGTTAGGATTAGTAACAGTAGCAAGTTTTCTTATACGGAATTGCATAATATTTTTGTTAATCATTTTTGGTATCAATTATACTTGCTATCTGCAGTAAATGAAGTTTTTGATACATTTGAAAATATTTTTAATCATTAATGCATGATGCTGCGTCTTACACTATGCTTTTTGGTGCATTTGAATAAATAAGTGTTCCAGAGGGGGGACATAGATTGGTCAGACTCTGGGTCTAGCTGTGTGAGGTGGAGGCTGATTTTGTCTTTTGATGAGGTTTAAGTGTGAGATCCATGAGTATAGAGATTGATATGAGTGTGAGATTGATAGGTTGAGAGTCCCAACATAAGGAGACAATAAAATCTCGGTAGGTGTTTAGGCCCAGAATTGTTATTAGAAGTGACATATTTTTTTGACATTTTGAATGAAAATTTTTAACACAAAATTGGAAATAAGTTATCAACTGATTGGAAATTGAAAAGGGTTTATAAAGTTACTTTTTTTAACCTTGCTAGACTAAGGTTTTGACTACTTCATAAGCATAAACAGCCAGAACTTATTAGCTTGGTTCCAGTCAAGTGTACTAAATGCTGAACCTTTGAAATCAAATTTTTATTATTAAACAAAGATTGGAGTTTGCTACAATAACATTAAAAATAAGCATGTGCTTGACTGACTTTGAAACTTTGTTCTGATATTGGCAGCAAAACTGGTCATGTCATGGCTTTTTTTTTTTTTAAGAATTATTATTTAATTGAAAGTTTAAATAAAAAATGTAACAAAGTTGGAAGTAAGTAATCAACTGATTAAATGTTATTATCTTGTATTAGATTAAGGTTTTTAGTTCTTTTTAAGCACAAAAAAAACCAGAGCTTGTTAACTTGTTTGTGAGCAAATGAATTGCTTGCTGATAAATTTGAAATTGATTTTTTTTTCAAACAAAGATCGGAATTTGCCACAGTAAAATTAAAAACAAGCTTATGTTTGACTGAACTTTGGGTTTTGAAACTCTGTGCTGGAATATTGGCAGTAAGCATTTGAATCATATGATGGCTTTGTCACCATACTATTTTCTAATATTATCTACTCCAAGCAACTTTTTTCTCCTTTATAGCAATTAAAATTTTATCACTAATCTAATTAATACCTCCATGTGCTATTCTGTAAACTTCAGAAACCTTTTCACATTTCCTATAAATACTCTGTATCAGTTCAACAAACTTATCATATAAATTATTATCATCCTCAATATCAAACAAAACATTCCAATCAACTTCCTTAATAGCATTATAAAATTTCAATTTATCAATTTTTGTAATAATTTTACTATTGTCACATGATGAACATATATCAGCACCACTATTTTTTAAACATAATGCTGTAATATAATGATCAGCCAAACTTATCTTCACTATTGAAGCAGTCAATCTTAGCTTAAGATTGTGCTTCATGGTTCCATCTACTAACCTGTGTTTAAACCCTATATCCCATCTCACTCCTTTAGTCGTATCTATATATTTTATGTATATATTTGAAATGCGCGCCTAAAAGTTATAAATTTTAACTTTCAATAACATTTTATTATTACTAATTTTATGATTATTAATTCTGTTTTATTAATGTACATAGGTGCGGCTCAAATATATATATTATAGGAACAAAAATACTAACAAAATATTGATTTTTTATAAATATTTTATGATACGTCATTTTAAAACTTTTTTTTTTAAATTGTTTTTCCTATTAAAATGTATATTTTATAAAATCCAAGATGGAAGATGCAACCGTTAATTGTCCATAAATAAATAAAGGGTTGGAAACACTATCGTTTTAGTCTGGAGAAGGTATTTTTAATTAAAGTTTTTACTTAAAATAAAATGGGGATTAAGATTAAAGATTTTATTTTGTTATAAACATTTTTGTCAAATCTATTTCTAATCTGGAAATAGATATTGAATTTTTGGACATTATCTTACAGTTGCATCTTCAAAAACAATCGATAAAGAAAAGGTAAGAATTTTTAAGATCAGAGATTAGATTTTAAGCTAAAACTAAATAAATAAAAGCATTCTTCAAATACCTGGGCAGGAGTATAAGATGGCCAGATTTTAAATCACCAACAAATAGCTACTACTGATAGAACTGTGTTGTCATCAATACTCCATGCAACTTTAAAATCTAAGATAATGATAGAGTAGATGCCAATCATCTTCCGGACCCTTTTGGGTCTTTTTCCCGCCAATGTACCATCAAACTGCTGCCCTGAAATGAAGTAAAAGCCCGACTGAAGAATTGTGGAATGCTGAATAAAAGCTTGCTGTTATTTAAGAACCAATTGCCATGCACGAGCAGACTTTGAAATATGAACTCTTAAAATGGTGCAAGGTAATTTTTCAAGCCACAAAGTAAAGCTAGTCTAACTAATCTCAAACTCTAATTATCAAAACTTCTTCTCCTAATGTATTATTTAACTTTATTTCTAATATAATATGTAAATTGCTCTTAAATAATTTCTATAAATTTAATCCTATCTCATATGCTCTAACTTTTTTTAATTTTGGTGCGGTCATTTATTTATGGTTATTTATTACTTGATTTTATATGTCAATTTTAGTTATTAATATGCCAATGTCAAGCAATCTGACGAGTCAAATTTTGTAAAATCTTTTCTTTCCTTTTAAGTAAACCTTCATGAATCAAGGTTATTAACGTCCCCTTAAAACAATGCATTATTAATATGCTTGCCAGATTGTTTTTTTTTTTTCCGAGTCAAACATTTTGTTTATGTTTTTAGTATAAAAATGTATTTGTTTAACTCTGAATTTTCTACCCGGGGAGAATCCAGAACGTAGGCTAATTAACGCTCTGAAACCTTATTTCTTTTATACATGTTATTATTCAATTCTAAAAACGTGACTTATTATTTTTCTATATAACTGCTAGTTTTACTTTATTTCCATACTCTTAAAATATCATAAACTTAAATATTCAGTTGTTGTAAAATCCATGATGGTGGGAGTGACTTATTTTAAATATCAGAAAAGGAGGGGGTCTAATTCTTAATGCATATTTTACTATTTCAGTTATTAAATGAAATGTAAATCTTCTATATATTCTAGTGGCATAGCATATTATTTATATAAAGTATAGTATTCGAACAAGGGTCATCTATTTTAAAGCAGTAAATTATATTTCATGTCATTAGTAACATTCATCCGTACTGCGTCACTGACATTCGGCTCATCTTCGTGAATTATATATATATTACATGCTTGTAATCTAATCTGGGGGTTGTGACAAGATCGAACCCATAGATGTTCTGTCCCATGTGGACATATTCTGTATAAAAAGGCCTCTGGCAGTGATTTCCGTAAGTCTGGCACATGCTATGCATATCCACTTCTTAGAAAAAGGCCTCTCGTGTTGGTTATACCAGTAAAAGTCTGGGCCACGCCATGCCTATCCACTTTTCTCTAAGCACTACCCTAGAAAAGGGGGTGTTAGATTTCGTTTTTCATCCAGAAGCTCTACCTTATCTTTGAGTTCTCTGCCTATGTCGGTACCCCCTTTTATTCATATTATTATTTTTTTTTGCTTATGACCTAATTTTAGTGCTGTAATAATATTGAAATTGCGCTCTGCTCAATATATATATATATAAATGCCAAATAGTAATAGCTAGACTAATCACTAATATTATTTTAGTTTTATTATACAATCACACGATTGTAATTTATTTCTTGAATTAAGAGTATTTGTCTTGGGGAAAAATAATTTATGTAAATTATATATAAATCATAAATTAAAAACTGCTAGGACTACTAAACGATTTATTTCCAGACAATCCTGATTTAATTAATTTATATTTATGATATTTTACACTATATTTACAACCACAACTATTTTAAACTAATCATTATCACTAATATTTATATAACAACTCATTCAATTTATTTTAATCACAGTATGCATTTTACCGAGATGATTACTGCCCAATCTGCTGCCGTTATATATACTTGACATGATATTGTTCCAGAACACGCTCGAACTTTGCAAATGTTCTCAAATCTTTGTTTCCTGAAATTACTGCAGGGTGACTCACAGTTAAAGGGTCCACAGTGACTTCGCACATTATTTATCTATATTTTTAATTTTTTTGTGGTATAACGGAATCTCTTGCGGTATACTACTGTGCTGATACTGATAATGAAACATTCTCATTTAATGAGTAAATAATACTATATATAATCCTATTTGTAGAATTAGTATTAACAAAAGATAAAATGGGCTAATTCGATTAGGTTAATACTATCACTGAAAAAGAACTAATTCAGCACAAATTGATCAGACCATACAAAGTATTGATTTTAACTTCTCTCTCTTTTATACTATTATTTATATTAATTGTTTTCATATTTATTTTCAATAAAAAATTGTCAATAATTAAATGTCATGAATTTATGATAAATATGAGTTTGTTATTATAGAATTCTTGTTATATAGTTGAACATATTTTTTAATTATAGATTATTATTAATCCTTAGATTTTTTTCTTACAATTTTATTAATTTACATTGCAGAAAATAAAAACTTTTCAACAAAATATATCAAATTTTAACAAAATTTACTTTCAAATTTAATGGCTATTCGAATTAAGATTATTCCTGAGAGTTTCATGTGTGTGTGTGTGTTTAAGTATTGTACCAGATGTCAGACAGTGGTAAAGACATGAGACTCGAATTAGAACTGTTGGGGATGAATCTCTGACTGAGATATAAGAATTAAAATAATACATAATTATATAAAACCTTTTTATTTTTAAAAACTAACCAAAATAAAGATTCAAACATTATTTATATAGTTCATGCTAGAATAGTTTCATAACATTTACATCTGTGATCATTATGGGATGTCACGCTAATACATATATAGTGCGGTTTATTTATATGCAATGTTTGAAAAAAAATTACATAATGAGTTTAAGAAGAGAAATGCTATTTTAATAGACGATTTAATAATGACCTAGACAAAGGAATTTATAACGAAACACATTAATGTCAAATAAATTGATATCATGTATTTAACAAACTGTGATCGATGCCATTTCGATCACACAAGAAATCTACATGTATGGTTCAATGAGGCCAGGTAAATTGGTCTCTGACATTAATTGCATTTATAAACTATTGAACAACAAAGTTATAAAACAGTGATTTTGAATACATGAATATTTTTGTATTTAATGTGACAAATATTACATTTTAATTATTGAATTGTAAAATAAAATAATGAGATTTCATTTACGCAGGTGGGAGTCTCTTGTCTAAGGGAAATAGCTTTATACAAGCTTTTTGTGACATTCTACATATAAATACAATAATAAATAATAAAAATGGTTTAGTTATATCACAGCATTACGGCTTACTGATTAGTATTAGGCATGTTTCTAAAATATTACAATGAATGGCAGTGCAAGCATGAGGCAGCTAATATAAAATTTGGACCATTTTTGGCAGTGGAGATGTTTCATCATTTAAGTGAGAAAGGAGAAATGGTATGCCCGATCTTCTAGCGGGCCATACCTGGAGAGGACAAAGGTAGGGAGATGCAATGGTCCACATAGGTTACCCATGCAGAGCTTCCGCTACTCTTTCCAAAAGTGTCCTAGGGCATTTATGATGCCAGCTAAAACAAATTAAGTGAAGGTGGAGGATTCAAAGTTCCCGATGATCCTCAAATTATGATAAAGCAAATAATGACAATGGCTGACCTATGCTGGCAATGCTATAAAACTATAATACGTCCTTTAATGACATCAAAATAACTAATGGCCTAAATATAAAGTTTTAATCAGCATAACGGCATGACTTGTATACTAAACCAAATTAAATAACAAATATAAAACTAGATGAATGTCTTAATGACATACGATTACATTTTCCTTCATTAAACGGGTCCCACATGCATTTGGAATCAATAAGCATCATTTAAACTATAATGCTCAAGGCATTACATATAAATGATTATTACATTTAAAAAAATAACAGTCATTATTACTTAAAATATCTTAACTGGAATTTAAGCAATAGCATTTTTGAATAACATTATATTTATCATCAGTAAATATATACTTATGGCAGTTATTATAATAATAACCTATCTAGAATAGAAATATTATTTAACTAGTTCTCAACCCAGCACTGGGGATTTAAAAGACTAATCTAAAATATAGGCTCGCGGAGTTGAATTGACTTGGCATATAAATTACCTATAAAAGTAAATAGCAAATAATTATAATAGTAAAATTTACCTCACTAAATAAAATGTAGGATTTAAACTTAAATAGATGTAAGCATGTACTTATATATATCGGGTAAGATTATAGAGAGTCTTTCAAGCAGAGATTAGATATAAATATATAACCAAAAAAAAACAATTATTAGTATAGATATAGGTGAGCATGGAACTGTTACCTCGGCAATGATACAATGGCTAGGTGGTTTATTTTTTGAATTTTAGTTTACAGGGATGAGCTTGGTAATCAGCAATCTTGGTCACTACTGCTTCTTCATTGGTGGCAGCATTTTTCCATGGCAGGAGCTTCATGGCAGCATTTCAGAGACAGTCCCCAAGAAGCACGGGGGAAGATGACTCGGGCCCTAGTCAAGTGACATTTTATTACGCTATGGTACAAGAAAAGTAGAATAGCAAAAAGCAAAAGAAAGCCAAAGCAAAAAGTAAAAGAAAAGCCATCTTATCTGACAGGAATGCCTTAGTTCATTTGCCCAGAGGCAGATAAACAATTAACAAATTACAGCCCACTTTTAATTAAAAACAAGACATAAGAAGATGATAAGGTTCAAAACACATTACAGCTAGAAAGAATTTAAATTAATATAAATGAAACAAAAATATTTCATTAACAAAATATTTTTAGCTAAAATAAAAATGACTTTGATAAGAAAACAATATTTCAATTAATGAAAGCCAAGCTTTTTTAACATTTAATTAGTGAAGCAAACTTCACAATGGGTTAATTTGAACCTGCCATCTTGGTTATATCTTCTTTCTTTTAAATTTTTACAAAATTGAAATTAAAAGCAAGTAAATTTTTACAAATGACAAACTTTATGTCATCAAACAAATTCCCCTTTTTACAAAAAAAAAAAAAAAAGCACACGCTTAAAATATTCAAAAGTATCAAAATAATAGAATCAAAAATTATATATATATCACAATAGTTTGTATATATATAAATATGATGGCACTATTAGTAATTTAAATATTGCTGGGTTTGAACCCTTGTATATTGTTAGTTTGTTAGGTAGGAAAACATGAAGCTCACTCTGACTACAGAGTGATTGCTTCAGTATGTATGTATGTAATCAGAAAGAAATTAATGATTATTTTAATAGTGCACTAACTGAAATAGAAGTAATATAGGAATTAATGTTATAATTTTAAACATAAACAAACATCCATTACACTTCAGAAATCTTCCCCCCCCCCCCAGATTTTTCCTTTTGAAACAAAGCTTATCATATAGATAGTAGCCTTATACTTCTATGCGTGAAATAGAATGTTTTACAATTGAGACTTTTAGAGATCATTTAACAAACTTGCAAATAATACTTTTTCACACTTACCTATTAACAAGATACAAAATGTGAATCCATATTCATTTGGTTCCAAAAATCTTCTATGAGTAGCAGACTAGTCATCCCTATTTCATGAAGATGAAGGATTTTATTAGTGACAATGTCAGATTAGATAAATATCTTACAAAAAAAGTCTTAAAAAAATATCTCTGAATCTTATTATATCTTTTGCTTTTCTCTTCTGATGTTCTTAATATTATCTTTTTTTAATTATTTTCCATAAACTTTTCTAATATATTCTTTATTATTTCTCTATTTTTCATTTACATAATCAGGTGTTTCCTTAAATTTTTTATTGCATTGGAATTATAGTGTTCTGTTGAATACAATATTGTAAAGTTAAAATAAAGATTATTTCTTCCCTTTTTTTTTTTTAATATAAAAATTTATTTTGTTTTTAATACATATTTATTAGGCAGAAAGTTGGCCGTTATTCAATTAAATAATATAGTTAACTCATATTTTTCACTTAAATTATTTTGCCAAATTTGAAATTAAAGTTGTTGTTTTCTTCATCTTTTGCTAAATTAATCAGTATTCTATTAACAAAAGAATGTTTGTAATTATTGTTCTACCAACCACCTGATACGTTGTTTTATCTTTTATGATAGAATTCTTCTTTAGAATACCTTTAATTAGACTTTCTAAAAGTTATTTTTACAAGCAATTTAATTTTAATGACTTAATTATTAACAAAACTATTAATTATTTATTTACTACTAATTTTTTTTTTCAAGTTAGATTGGAAAAAAAATGTTAAATTTATGTACTTTGTTATGCAAATTCTAATAGAGTTTCAACTAATTGGCATTAAAAATTAACAACTAAGCATTTTAAAAGTAGAATTTTTGAATTTTAAAAGCAAATAAATTGGAAATGCTTTCCATCCTAATTTATTAATTTTAAAATCATAATAGTAAAAAAGAAAACTAAAATATTATAGAGGTGTATGAAATTTTTTCCTAAATATATATATATATATGTACCATTAAAATCAGTCAATATATATGTATGGATAGAGATTTGACAAATAGGCAGAACACTCATGTCATATTAAAGTTGCTCTATATATCTGATAGCAAACAACTGAAAAAAATTATATACTTAATTTTTTTTTGTAAAAGAGTATGTGACAGGAAATGGATGTCAATTTTATGAATTTGATTAAAGAAATGACTTACCTGAATTTAAAAGATGATGAATCTAAAACATCAGTGTCCACAACTGCTGAACTATGTAATGCTTCAAGATCAATATTTCTAGGATGATAAGTGCATTAGAACTTGCCCAAATCAGTTGTAGTTGAAAATCATTTGCAAAATGATTTAGCTAAAAACAAAAAAATTTAATGCATTAATTAAAACACTCCAAAGGTCATTCTACCTGAACAACTTTCAGTTTGTTAAAGTCAAGGTATTGTTAGTTTCCAACAAGGGAGCATTTATATTAATAAATTATTTTAAATGCTAATGATCTCTTTAGTATAACAACATTTGTAAGCTATGCCAGAAATAAAGTAGGATTGGTTACAAATACAGATTTAAATTAATTTTTTTTAGAATTTACTTTGTCTTTTTTTTTTTTTTAAAAAAAAAAAATCAGTTAATGTTTTTTTGAATGTTGGAATTTTTTTTTTGAAAAAAAAAAAATTGTAATCAGTTACTTTTTTAGATTATTTACATATATATTTGGTAGAACATTAGCTTTTGGAGAATTTTGTTTAATATTTGGAATATCCAGTGTTTTTAGGGATTTCCATTTTTGTAATTTTTTAAAATGCTGCTAAATTAATATTAAATTTTAAGGTAAACATTTGAAGGCTTTTGACATTCAAAAGAAATAGAAATAAGATGAATGGCTAGGACTTTGTAAAAAACCATCTTTTTACTTGACCCGCAATGGTTGCAATACAGTTTAATAAGCCAGATTACAAGCAGTATCTCGTACTCCTCCTAAGAAATGTATTTGGTTTGTATAACTATTTATAATAAATATTAAATTATTTGTATAAAAAAAATGTTAAAAATATTTAGCCAGAAAGTAAAATAAAAATTACTTTTGTTTAACTGGATTCAGTTGATAGATTTTTTATAATTACTTGTTTGCTATTTATTATTGCTGGCAACATATTTCTTTTAAAAAAGTAATATAAAAAAGGTATTTGAAAAAGGACAAAACAAATGTGTAGTCAAATCATAGGTTACAAGCAGTATGAAATATCACCAAAAGGGGAAAAAAATTAAACTAATTTGATTTTTGCAAAGTAGACATTTACCTAGGAAGACACTGAGAGGATCTATTCAATAAAAATCATAATAATAATATGAAATTAAAGATATTTGAAAATTGATAGCCATTGCAAAGTTAATTCCTGTAGATGATTTATTAGTAGATAATTTACCTATGGAAATTGTAATCCATAATACTATAATTTTACTTATAAAATTTTAAAAAAACTGAATCAAATTATTATATTACAAAATCAAATAATGATAGTTATGTATTCCATAAGAAATATGAGTTTCACATGGAGCCACCAAAATTGAACTGAAAATGCTACTTAGTAAATAGAAAAATTCAAACAAACAGTTTTCATTGTATTCGCTGTATATTAGAATTTGTATTTAAAAAAAAACAATTATCACTAAATTCAGAAGGCAGTATTCAGTGAAACAAGTTTTACTATTTATTATCATTTTCGAAATAAATAATCTATTTTTAAAATAAGTCACTTTCAGTATGAATTATAATCAATAATTTGTATTCAAAACATATGTTTACTACTAATATTTGCATGAATGGACATTATATTTTGATAAAACTTTGAAATTGGATGCTGATTGTTGCTCCCCAAAAAAATATGATGTTAAATGACTACATGTTTTCTTTTATCTCTTGGTATTTGCACGTGTAATGAAGAAATTATCATCGTTTTTCTTAGAATACATGTTCACTGCCGGTTTGTTACATATTTGCATTTTGCCATACTTCTTAAAGAGATTTATAGCCAAATAATTGTCAGTGAAAATATTGCATTTGCATTTTTGCAGCACAATAATTTGCTGAATAAAATGGATCATATAATGCCTTGCTTAAAATATAGTTCACTTATATAACAGAAACTAAGGAAGAATCGTGGTGATGTTTGTGCTGCCCAAGTTAAGGCTTCTAGTTCATTCAAGCACTCAAAAGGAATACATGTCTTCTTTTACTTCTCTAACATGAATGACAGAGAAATTAGCAAATTGAGTCTATTTGATATGTTGGAGTGGCTATTATTTTTTGCCATAGACTTATCTATAAGAAGTTACAAAATTTACTGGAAAAATCTTTTAATCACTAAACATCACATGATCACTATCTCATACTAGCACTTAATTGTTATTTAACAATTCAAAACAAAGCAAAACTCTCCATATAGTAGTGCCATCTTATGCTAACGAGCAACCAATGGATGCCAGCAGGCTTGTGCATAAAATCCCTATCTAGTGCCTACTCATCCAATATCCCCAGACTAGTTTCTGGCTTTTGGCATTCATTCTCATAGTTTTGTAGTTAAATAGAGTTAAAAAGTGGCTGCTGGAGGGTTGCATTAGATCCTAAGATCTAGGTGCAGTGCTCTCAGATCCAAAGCTCATCACTGCTGAAGGCCAAAAGCCAGAAACTAGTCTGGGGATATTTGATGAGTAGGCACTAGATAGGGATTTTATGCACAGGCCTTCTGGCATCCATTGATTGCTCTTGTTAGCACAAGATGGCACTACTATATGGAGAGTTTTGAATTGTTTAAAATCTTTTAATACAGTAGTGGATTATTTCAACTTCTGGAGAAAAGTTTGCTCATGCATTATGTTGATCAAAGCCAAAAGTTAAATAATGGGTGCTTATGAAATGTCAATTCAAATAGATAAAGCATGATTTGTTGACCATTGAAAGTGCAAACACAGGAATATGCTACAAGGCAACAAAGAATCATTACAGAATCGAATCATCCATATCATTAACTGTAAAAATCATGAGGTTCAAATTGGTGGACTCTGGGTGTTGCGCTTGAAGATATTTGATTGCCATTATTTCTCTGTGCTAGCTTAGTCATTCACTCTCATGAATGGTTGAGCTACAAAAATCTAAATGGGGATTCCAATATTTGACTGAGAACCATCAACTGAATTATGTCAATCCATTTATGAGAACATATGCAGGCTATTGAATGTTCTTGGCCCAATGTGAAATGCAAAATTTTGGAAAAGGTGGAAGGTACTTCCCCAGAACTAGTACATTCCCATTTACTTTACATATGCTGAATAAGATCACAGCAGAACAGCAACAATCTAGACTTTTTTTATAGCATTTCTGAAATTATATTCATGCAATTCATTGCATATAACAATGTTTGATTTTTTTTTTATTAAAAAATAACTTTTGATTAGATTGTTTAAATTTTCAGTAAATTATGCTAATTTGTTTTGTTGTTTAAAATAATTATTACCAAAGATAACATGAGTTTGTATTATTCATCAATATACTATTTTTTGTGTCAAATTACTCAGTTTTTTTATAATTTGTACTTTGTGTTATTATAAAAGTACTCATAAAATTTTATAATACTTTTGTATATTTTTTTTGTTTTTAAAATACATTTTGATTTACTTGCTCAGGTTAGTTTATTTAAAAATTTCTTTGCTTTGAAGTAAGGCTTTGGTGGCTTCACCTAATATATAAAATTAAATCTTTTATATAGTACATTTAGTATGTCAGTGCCATAATGAAATTTAGTATAACTTGTTCAACACCAAAATGGTAAATAAAACACTAGTTCTGAATGGAATAGCTATCCATTTACTATGTAGTAATGAGAACGAAAATAAAAGGAGCAACATGTGTATGCCACTATATTATAGTTTAATTATGAAGAAAACTAATGCAAGTTTATTACAAAAAAAAACCCTAGAATTTTAATGTAATTAAATATATCTTTCCTTTCCGATATTGTCTGATTATTAAGCATAGTTTGAAAGAAATTATTTAGACATTTTTGAATTTTAGTTTCATGTTGAAAGATTATTTGAGACTTGAAAAAAAAAGAACATCATAATTATTTTTACGTTTAGGTAATTTGGTATTAGAGCTGTGACACGGAGCAACATCTCCAAAATTATCGGAAGGTGGTTGATACGAATGTCAACAGGTCCAGCAGGTTTAATACATGCTCTGTATCGCAGCTCTATAAATGAGTACATTTTAAAAAATAGTAATACATAATACAATGGAATTCAAAGAAATATTGCAAGATTTTTAACAAAAAAATGTAGTATATAGTCAGTAGATGATTATTGAGATATCAAGGTAATAATGTAGTGAAATTCAAACAAATATTGTACAAAATTAAAAAAAAAAAAAAGAGTAAATCTAAAAACTTTTAAAAACGATGCATTTCCAAAAACAAACATAATACAATGGAATTCAAAGAAATATTGCAAGATTTTTAACAAAAAAATGTAGTATATAGTCAGTAGATGATTATTGAGATATCAACGTAATAATGTAGTGAAATTCAAACAAATATTGTACAAAATTAAAAAAAAAAAGAGTAAATCTGAAAACTTTTAAAAACGACGCATTTCCAAAAACAAAACAGCAAACGCGACATCATTGATGGTTTTTATATTTCAATATTTTGGAAGATTTTTAACAAAAAATGTAGTATATATTCAGTAGATGATTATTCAGAAATCAAGGTAATATTGTAGTCAAATTCAACAATTACTGTACAAAATTAAAAAAAAAAATTATGATTAAATCTAAAAACTTTTAAAAGTGATGCATTTCCAAAAAAAAAAAACAAATTCCATTATTGGTAAAAAAAAATTCTAAAAATGGATTAATTACATTTTTGTGATACTTACCGTGAAATATTGAACAGGAACTTTGGTTATTTGAATGTATTTTGGAAGAACAAAAAATGTAGTATATATTCAGTAGATCAAGGTAATATTGTAGTTAAATTCAAACAAATATTGTACAAAATTAGAAGAAAAAAAAGAGTAAATCTAAGAACTTTTAAAAATGACACAGTAAATCTAAAAACTTTTAAAAATGACATTTTTAAAAAACAACAACACAAAAACAAAACAGCAAAACGTGATGCCGTTGACATTTTTAATATTTCAATATTTTGGAAGATTTTAAACAACAAATGTAGTATATATACAGTAGATGATTATTGAGAAATCAAGGTAATATTGTAGTGAAATTCAAACAAATATTGTACAAAATTTAAAAAAGAAAAATACGAGTAAATCTAAAAAATTTTAAAAAGTACGCATTTCCAAAAAAAAAAAACCCACACCATTATTGGTAAAAAATTTTAAAAATGGATTAATTACATTTTTGTGATACTTACCGTGAAATATTGAACAGGGAAATCCGGTTATTTGAATGTCTTCTACATGAGCCCAAAATGGACACCTGCATTTCAATAAAAGAAAAAAACAGAATGCACAGAAAATTTAATATGGAGACATTAACAAATCCAAAAGATCGCACTGATAAGGAAAGACATTTTGACACCTCTCACGGATTTCTCAATTGTGAGCACCATTGGTCATTCCACACATTTCACACCTCTAAAACGGATTACTTTCTTTCAATAGTGAGCGCCGATCATCATTCCAAGAGTCGCTCTGGTTGTGAGAAGACTCATGTCTTCCCAACATCGCTAGTTTAATACCAAAGTACCTAAATTTAAAATTATGTCTTTATTTTCGAACATTTATTTACTTTGTAATATATATAAGGCATTTTATGCTGTCTAAAAGGAATAACATTTATTAATAGTTATTCATTTATTTGTTGTAATTTTGTAAATATATTGTTATTCTTTATATATAAAAAAAAATCAAGCAGCTGCTGCCACTTTCAAATAAATATAGCCATTCCAACTTCAAAAGAAAAACAATAAAACAAAAAAATAGTAATATGGTAAAAATAATTTTTGTAATGATAATAAACTGATCTATGAACCACAAATATGTTCACATATAGAACATGCTTATATGTTATTCTACAATGTTGTCTTCTAACTTCCGTATCAAACTTTTTGTTTTTGAAATACCTCATTGTTTTATCTTATTATAACTTTTCATGTATTTTATTCTCTACCACATCTCTCAATGAAAATAATATTTGTACTTTTTTAGAACACTTTGAGATAATTTTTATAAATGGTATATATTGTGCCAGACTGTATATAACATCCTTGCACAAAATGGCTATCGCCGAGGATTCAGCACAGCTAATCTTTTTAATACTAAACTGTTATATAATTTTTATATATACCAAATAGATCGTAATGGGATGTTTATTATAGATGTTTATATATGTGTTGCATAAATAATTGGGGTTGGTCTGTGCTATATTTTTATTCACACCTACACTACAAGTGGATATATTATAATTATTAGGCTTTTATACGCACAACAAATCTATATAGTTGTATTATATCATTATTTATACGCTTGTAAGATTTTTGTTTTTGTTGTTTATAAAAGAAAAAAAAGAAAATTAACAATAAAGAGAAAAACAAGAGGTTGTAGTAACATTTGTTTATGCATTAGAACACTTTTTAGTATTTATATTATATTATTAATTGTAATGTTCCAATACACATATGTATATATTTTTTATTTGTAAAATTTTTTTTATAAAAAGAATTTAAATTTTTTTATCCATTGTAGTTGTGGGTCTGTAATTAATCAATCTTTATTTATGTAAAACTTTTAGGCATTGTAATTTGCTTCAAAAAAAAAAAGGGGGGGGGATATTTTTTGTATTAAGAGAATTTTTTTTTGTGTTTGTAAAGATAAAATCCAAAGGTGTTTTTATCTAAAGAATGAGCATATAATGGGTGGTCTAATTAATCCGAGATGGAAGCTCTATAATTTCCAAAATTGATAAAAGTGTACTTTAAAACATAAAAATTAAAAGGAATGTATATAAGGTGTAATTAAGGAGTTGCTCGCTGATGCATTAGCTCGTAGGTGGGTATTGAAATTGGCTGATGGGCAGACCATCTGAGCTATCTACCAGGTGTGGAGAGTTCAGTTTTGTGCTTGCTTGTCCAAATGGTCTGACTTGGTTTTTGCTAAGAGGTCGCTCATTATTTTGTTCCTGCTATCACCATTTGAGAGCAAAAAGACAGGTGAAATGATAATTGAAATTTAATCATTCATACACGGTGTTGCTATTAGAGAAATTTTGATATAAAAGTTGTCAAAATAAAAAAAAAGAATACCTATTTTGTCATAACTGCAGCCATGGACCTATGAAGGGAATGATGCCAACACTATCACTGAAACAAAAGTTTTGCAGAGCATTTAAATAGTCGACAACTATTCTCCCATTCTTGGAAACTCATATTAGGAACCCTAAAGCTGTGATTAAGTAACTTACAATTCGTAATTTGCAATCTGAATGAGATTATAAGTAAAGTGGATTTTCTGCGGTAAAGTCTGCCATGGGAAAAATATATACGTGGAAATTATAGATCAGTACCCTGGAAGAGATACCAGATCGAGATGGCCTTAATATTTTTCTAGGTTACCGGATAATCATGGGGTAGACTACTAGCAGCAGTACACCTGCCCATTCAACCCTGATGCCCAGAAATGATTTAAAAGCCAGCATACCCTGATTGAATGAGGACCTTACAATGTATATTTGGTGAAATGAAGCCCTATTTGCCCTGTTGAGTGGTGATATGGTCCACTTAGAAGTCTAACCTGAAAGGATTTCAGAATCTAAGATGAGTGTATATTTTTGTAATATTAATTTTATAATTCTATAAATAATTTTTTTTTGCTTCACTTCTTTGTATATTATAATTATTAGTTCTTTTATTTAATCTTTTGGACTATGTATTACATTAGATGGTACTTATGTGTATGTCTAACCTAGATCTGCCATGGTCTTCTTTATCTTAATCCTTTAAATCACTACGGTGACACCTCATGTTGAGTATTTTTATATTCATAGATTTTATACATCATCATCATGTGTTCCAAAATAAAGAGACGTAGATGTTATCATATGAAATATAATTTGAGCATAAGAATAAGATTTACAAACCAAAGGAATAAATGTTAGACATGCTCTTAAACCTCAAATTATTTTGTTTTAATACGTTTGTCACATATATGTAATTTATTATTGTATTACTCTTAAAGTGAGAAGGGGCGTATAGACCACACTCATTATGCAATCTTCTTAATTTTTTTTTTTTTAAAAAAAAAATGAATTAAATAAACATCATTAATGTCACCTGTAGACATATTCATGTTTTTTTTGTTACAATATTAAATTTTTTATATGTACTTGGTGGACGGAAATAAAATAAATAAATATTATATTTCATAGTTAAATCATTTACCACATAATTTACTTATTTGGGATAAATTACATATTTATAGTATATAATTATTATAGTTATAGAACCGGAAAACTGAACCATTTATTAATTTAAGATAAGAGAAAAATAAATATGAGCTAGTTATTGGGATGGCCTTACCAGGGAGTTAGATTGATTTCACTCATATGTCCGAATCTATTAACCCACTTATATTTCAAATGACAGAGAAACATCTTTTGGCCAATTTGCCCCTAGTGAATTTTTCCATAAGTATTATATGTGAAAATGCGTATAAAACAGTATATTTTATTATAATAATTTTTTTGCCCAAAATTTCTACAAAAAACCCATGAAATTTAAAATTACTGCTCTAACAATAGACATAAGCCCAGCTTTGACTTGATTCCAATGATGCAAAAACATGTTTATTTGCGAATTTATTACGGTTTTAAATTATTATTTTTAAAAATAATATACACTATATTTATTAGATATTAGCAAATATAAATTATTAATAACTTATTTTGACTTGAAATACTTTATTTTCAAAAATATAATGTTATATTAGCAGCTAACATAAATATGACCTGAAGCAAATTTGGAGATTTGCTATGACGTAAACAATTTTTTTTATTTATGATGAAGAAAATAATTGCAATTTTGCAATAAATATTTAAAAAATTTAAACTTTTAAAACATAATTCGCTAGCTATTAGAGAAATAAATAATTGTTCATTCAAGTTTTTAAAAATATTCAGAAACAAAAGAAGATTTTGTTGATTTTATAAACTGAAAATAATCTTTCTAGAAACAATGTCATATAACGGCTTTGTTTGATTACGATCTCATTTTATTTTTAATATTTACAGAAACAAAATGTGAACATTTAAAATTTATTTCAGTAGTAAACAAGAATATCTATCAAACAAAGTCAAATTTGTTATTTTTTGATAAGTAATATTTATCATATTGTATGTTGACACAGAAACAAAATGTGAACTTTTAAAATTTCTTTCAGTAGTAAACATGAATATCTATCAAATGAAGTTAAATTTGTTATTTTTTGATAAGTAATAATAATTTTGTTATATATTTTACGTTGACATGTGAGAAAGAAAATGTCAGAAATAACTAACTACAGTAGAGTTAATATAATATAGATATATGATAGTGGTCCTTTGTATTTGCACACTCTCTCGGGAAAGAAAAAAGAAAAGGGGTGGGTGGGTCAATATTAGGTTTTTTTTTATCAGGGTGGCACGTAAAGACTGGATCATAGCATTGCAGTACTTTCAAAGGTGTGCAAAGACAAAAAAAAAGGTGACTAATGTTTAGATAATTGAACAATAGTGAGAGAGGTTAACAAGGAGGGTTTCAATTGACCTAACATAGGTGAAATCTCCTTCCTCTAATTTTATATTATCTAACAATTTAAATCTGAATTAACTCTGAAATTTTAGAAATTTGATAAACTTAATAAATGACAATAAACATGGATTTTTCTCCAATTCTTAATTCATGTCTTTTGTTGAACATTATAATTAGTTTTATCTTTTAGATAAGCAGCATAGATTAAATTAATCCATTTATGTTTTATCAAGTTCAATTTTGAATTATTATTTATTTAATGTAAATAAATTATTACCAAATTAAAGTTATAAACCTTATTTATTGTAGCTAGTCAAGGTATATAAATGAATAGTTACACATAGGTGTATGATTCAGACAGCATTACTCTTATGCATATGTTTCAGCTCAAGTAAAAACTAGAATATTATCTTATAAAATCTTGTTACACACATATCAGAGATAGCAATTTTATCATATTATATCCAACTTAATAATTTGTAATGGTATAGATTAGTGACTTAAAATGATCTTTCATTAGAATCTTTTTAACTTGATATTAAATCTGGATTCAACTTTTGTATTTAATACAGTCTCTGTTTTTTGTGCATTACACATATATCTGTCACCATTTGTACCATTACAGATTTTGGAGCCCTGTGGCTCGAATAGGAATCACAGTATTTAAGATTAATCTACTCTACACAAATACTATATATATATATATATATATATATATTTGAGTTCTTAACTATCAAACTTTTAGGTAGTCCAGTGAGTTGGCACAATTAATCCATATATTTGTACTGATATTAATTGTGCACATTGAAGATTTTGATATCCAATCATAGTTCGATTTTAAACCACAAGTACCTGAGACCAATAATTCACTTGAGTATTTTTTTTGCATGTAAAAGACATCACTAGTCATTTCAATAATCTGATTAGTGTAAAAAAATGAAACATATCTTGAATATTTAGTTAATGCATTTTTTTAAACACTTAATCAATATAACTTACCTAGATAATAGACGATAGCTATAAAAAAATAATTAGTCATATAAATAACCTGCACATTTTTTTGACAGTGAATAAATAAATTTATATATATTGTTTTATGAAAATATAATTATTGAAAACCATAATGTAGGAACATTAGACATGATTATGTCTAATATTATGAGGATAATTCTCACAAGATTTGATTTGAAGGCATTGATAAGAATTTTGGAGACCAGAAAACAGATTTTAATAAGAAATTTGATGGTATTGATAAAAAATATAGAGAATACCCAAATGAAGTTAATGTTAGATCCAATGCATCTGTCACACAATTTGAAGAATTTAAACAAGATTTGGAAATCAAATTGAAAGAGTTTGATATTAGGTATAACACAAGGTTTAAGAGTTGAAGGAAGAAACTAAAAGTTTAGAAAATATGCTAGACCTCACTTAAGAGAGATTTGAAAAAAGTTTTAAAAACTTAAATGACACAATGTAGCTCAAAAGGAGTATAAGGAAGTGATGAAAAGTGTTAGCAAAATTGAGAAAACTAAAGATGATTTCAAAGTTAAGGTCCATTTGTGAAATAAAGTATATACAAGCAGAGTTTGAGGACATTATGATAAGATCCAGTATGGAACATAAGGATATAGTAATGAGGCTGGATAAATCGGAAAAGAGATTAAAAATACTATTGAAGGAATTTACAGAAACAGAGAATAATATAGTAGTATAAAATGACAGATAGTTGATGATGAATATTTGAAGCAGAGAGAAATAGAAAATAGCAGCTAAGATGCATGTGGAAGCCATGTATAGCAAAATAGAAAACAACAGCCATTATATAAGAGGTACAAAATAGTTTGAGGATGAGAATACTGAAGGAAAGCTTTAGTTGTAAAATATTGGATATGGAATGTAAGATATAATCAAAATGAAGCTTACTAGTGACCAACAAAAGATAGATCACAGATTTGGTGATCATAAAACTTTCTACTTCAGGAATGGTATGTCTATATGACAGCACAGAGGAAAAAAATACCCAGAACAATATAACCACCTCTCCTTCAGTTAGTTTTAATAAGCCTAAATATGATTTAGGTAATAACCCATAAGCATTGAACCTTAATGTAGCTAAGTTTATACAACTAAAGATATTCAAAAGATTTTGATGAAAAAACTATAGAATATTTTATAGTGTTGGAAGAGTTGTTTTTTCTAAGTTAAGCTAGGGAAAGTGGAAAAGCTAGCTATCACAAGTATTCATTTGCATTCTTCCGCAGAAGATTTGTGGAGATGAAGTATACTAGTGACTAACAAAAGATAGATCCCAGATTTGGTAATCGTCCAAGTCCTCTATCTCAGGAATGAGATCTCTCTACATGTTAGCACAGGGGAAGAAAATCAGAACAATACAATCATCTCCCCTTCAGTTAGTTTTAACGAGCCTGAATATGATATAGGTAATAACCTACAAGGATCAAACCCTTACGTAAAAAAGGTATTCAAAAGGGATTTTGCTGAAAACTAAAAAATATTTGATAGAATATGTTATAGGTAATAACTTACAAGGATCAACACCCTTACATAAAAGAGGTATTCAAAAGCGATTTTGCTGAAAACCCTATAGAAAATTTGATAGGGGTCAAAGAGTTGTTCCCTCTAAGTAAGCTAAGGGAAGTGGAAAGTTAGCTATCACGAGTAATCAGGAATGAAGATAAGCAAAACATTAGGTATCAAATAAGCCGGGATAGATACAACTCCCTGAAAGGCAATTACACTTAATTCATCTGGAAGCAGATAGTTAAATTAAAATGATGACTGCATTTCAGTTTATGGAGGGAGGACCAGATTATCCAGGTGATTAGAAGAAATTTGCCCAAACATATAGAGCAGACTTCGATTTCTACTGACCAGTGCATTCTCAAAGAAATGTTGGAAATATTAAGGACTCTAGAGGCAAGTGAAATCACTTTATCCAATAATTATAAAGCTAGAAAGGAGATTAACTCAGTGTGTCCCATTTACAGTTGGTGGGGAGACTAAGCGTTAGGGAATAGGTGACCAAGTAGGATTCTCGATAATCAAATACGATTTTATACTCAGTTGATAAGGGACCAAACAGTATTGGGGATAATCACACATTCAAAAGGGGTCCTGAATCCACAGGAATTTAATCTATGAGCAGCTCACATTACACTACTAAGAAGGGGCTACACCAAAATCTCTGACCTTAAACTGGGGCAGGCCTTGCTTGAATGTTCCTCACTGTGAAGCCCTGATATTGCTATCAATTTGGGAAGCAACAAAATTGTAGCTGTTATTAAGTTCACTGAACTTCAGAGGATCGGTGATGATGAGTTTGGTCTCCAAAAAAAGCCGAATAATGTCCATCTAATTAATGCTTAGAAATTATAACCATTTATGGGATCCATAGAAGCTCTGCTAGATACAGGGTGTCAGGTTTTCATTATCTCAGAAAACTAACTTGCAAATCCCTGTATAACCATTGAATTAAACCCAAGTCACTATGGCCAACATCTGGAAAGCTAAACTGTCTACCCAACAGTTTTGATTTGAGTATATTATTCAACTATATTGCATTTGCACATATCTTACTCATTATGATCGGACTTATTCATGAAATCATCATACATTCAGATTTCATGAATAAACACAGTTGCATTGGTTATGTTAGCCAACAACTAATATATAATAAAAATAAGTTTAAATTTTAATAAAGGAATTCCCAAACAAAATTTTAGTATGCCATTGAGGCTACATCAATAGAAGCAGACTTAAAAACTAAGGGACAAAACTCGGGTGAACTCAATATCAACTAAAGAAAAGTTTTTCATTTGTTGTGCAGATATAAGGAAATATTTTCCAAGAAACCTGGTGTGATAGACGGGTATGTGCGTAGAATACATTTAAGGGATGACCAATAGTTTCTGTGCAATTGTTATCCTATCTCATACCAGTTTAGAGCAAAAGTACAAAAGCAAATTGACCAAATCGTCAAATAGAAAATCATTTGAAATTGCCTCTCCCTTATAATAATACATTAGTGGTTGTCCATGGAAAGGATGGATCTGTATGTATATGTTTGGATGTGAAATTCTTGGACTAAATTGAAGGGTCCAGAACATGACATCCCACCTACTATTCAAGAATTGCTAACCCTGTTCCGGAATAAAAAGATATTTACAAACTTAGGCCTAACAGCAAGCTATTGGCAGATATCTTTGCATTATGATGACCAAAACATTGTGCTTTTTCAAATATGAAAGTGACTCGCATGTTTTTGAAAATATCTTTTGGATTGATCCAACAGCGGATCCTATACTTAGATATTGTTTTATCAGATACAATCAAAAGCATCGTTACCAAATATGTAGATGATGTAGTGATTGCATCAGAAAATATCTCTGAGCACTTTCAGCACCTAGAGTATGTTTTTGAGCAAATGAAAAGATCACCATTAACCTAAGAAAAACATGTTGCTGGCAGAGAAATTGATTTCCTTGGATACGAAGCAGGTGCTGAATGGAATAAAACTGCATTCCAATAAAGTTAAGACCATATACAATTTTTTCATACAGAAAAACATGAAACAGTTATGTTCTTTTTTGGGTATCTGCAATTTTTATCATAGGTTTTATAAGAACTTTGCTTATTACACCATCCATTTGTCAAATTATTAAAGAAAGATTGAAATGGACAATCAACTACTCAATAGAGTTTGATAAGATAAAGGATTTATTTTTTGATTCTATCATCTTATGATTCCCCAATCTTGAGAAGGTCTATTTCTACAAACCGATAGCAATGAGTATAATCTAATTGTGATCTTATTCCAGATAGACCATGAACAAAACATACAGGTCTTGTACTTCCTCAGCATACAATCAGAAAAGGAATCTTTAGCCATAGTATAGACCTTTCAGAAACTCTGATGATCCTTGTTAGAGATACTGATTCTTAAGAGCCTACTTTCCTTGAATACGAGTTATCTGAACAGTGTGAGGCTTATCACATAGGGTTTATTTCTCCAGCAATATAACTACCAGATGCAATTTTGCAGAAGGCAAGAAATAATATTGTAGAAGACATCTTAAGTAGGCATCCTGTTGAGATGGAACCATGTCATCCAACTATGGACAGCCTTTTCATTATGGCCATATTTTTTATTATTGATGACTCAGTCAAGAATAATTTAAATAACTTTGTTAAACTGCAAATCGAAGATTTTAAACTGTTTCATGTCATTGATTATTTAGTCAATAAAGTAATCTAGATTGATCAGAAAGATGATCAATAAATACTAAGTATATTGAGGCATAAATTATTCCAGGAACTATTGCACTATAAAATGGCTGAAAACAAAAATGGGTTAGGGAGCATCATGATTCCACCTTGCTTAAGAGGCAAATTAATTTTCTATGTTCACTACCTATATGGACACTACTGAACCAGGAAAGTGGAATATGTTATGTGCAGACTATTCTCTTGGCCTGGTCTGTATGCCTCCATACTCAACATGCTCAGATACTGTGAAATTTGTTTATAATCTAAATAAGTAAATCATTCGTATGTCAGCATACTCCAGCTCATAATACCAAAGTATCCCAAGGTCCTTTTAGCAGTAGACTTTTAGAGTTTATTGCCATCTTTTAGGAGGTATAGATTCATTTTAGTAGCATATGATGTACTTTCTAAATTTGTTAGTGCCTACCCTGTAATGAAGGGCAATAATAGTTTTAATCAAAAGCCTAAGGCCATCCTAACTGATCATACAATGTCATTCTTGTCCAGGGAATATAAAGGTTGGGTAGAAAGTTGGAGTATCCATCACAGCATGTGCTCTATTAAAAATCTGCATTCCAACTCATGTGAAAGGCTTATGTGTGAATTAGGTATATTATTCCAAGATGTATTTGGAAGATAATCACTGGGGTTGATAAAAAAAGTTGAAGGAAGTATACATTACATCAGCATTACTCAAAATAAGTCAATTATGTTATTCAAGTTCATCTTCATTTTGAATATAGAGAATCCATGCTAATAAAAGCTACATTACTCTCTATATCTGAGGAAGAAATTGACCATAAGAGGGACATCATAGAAGCTCAAAATCACTTAAAGAAAATGGGGCAGAAAAGAACTGCCCAAGCTTCTAATAACCCCTTATAGAAGCTCAAAAACATTTAAAGGAAATAGGGCAGAAAAGAACTGCCCAAGCTTCTAATAACCCCTCAACATTCAAAACTGGGGATTAGGTTCATGTGAAGGCTCCTCAAATGAGTGATCCACAGAAATATAGGTTTAAGAAATTCTTAAATGAATATGAGAGGCCGTTGCAAATAATAAAAAAAATGGGGGAGAATTCTTTTCTTCAAACCTCTCGGGAAAGTAAAAAGGTCACATTTAATGCCTTTAGCCAAAAACTTATGGTATAATACCAAACCCTGACAACCAATACAGCACAACATAGAAGAAGTAATGATTATAATAAAGTTATGTATTAAACCATCGGTAGATAAAGTCAGTGATTACAGGGAGTAAAATAATAATAAAGCAAAATTAGATAGGAATCTCTAGAGCATAATAGAAGCCAAAACACTTTATAGCAGTTGGTAATAAGATTAGTGGTGTATGCATAATCTTTTTGGGAATTTATAATAGTATGCCTAATATTATAGTTTCATGTGTTGATACAATCACTAGTATGAAGTGACCATAACACTGAGGACATTATTGCCATAGGACTTTATCTGGAGTTAGTATATTAAATACCTAATCTTCATGCTAGGAATACATTTAGGACTTACCAACATATAGCACCCATAGATAAAGTTTAGAAGGCATTTAGTTTAAAAAAAAAAAATCCTATTTTTAATGGGAAGGTACATACTATCAATTTACATCCTAGATGTACATTTTTTTTTATATATTTATAGGAATTCCTCATTATTAAAAATGCCTAGCCAATGTCTCCCTAATCCTATCTCACCATACAATGGCAATATATTTTTAATAATTAAAAATGAAAAATGGTTTAATATAATTTATATAATCTTAAAAGAACATGTACTAGTTATTTAATATTTTTATTTTAAAACATTATTCAATTTTAGGAGAAATGAGTTTCTCTGTAATAGAAATTAAAATAAAATTTTAATTTCAAGAATCAATCCATATTAAATTTATTTCATAAACATCTGTTTTATGCATACACATTTTATATGAATTAAGAAATAGAAATTACACATATATGTGTATGAATGTGTTTAGTTGTTGTATTTATAAATAATGTTAAAACAAAATGTATTACAACAATAATTACTTAATAAATTTTCATAAACAAAGCCTCAAGCTAATTAATCAAATATAATGGTAGTGAACTTCACAATTCACTTAGAAGCAAGAGAGACAACAAGCAGATTGTTAAAAAGAAAAAGATTTTTCTTTCTTGTTCTTCTACAAAAAAGAATATTTTTTAATATATATAGACATTACTACTTCAAAGAAAAATTTCATGATTAAAAAAATTTGATATTATAAAGGACAATGAAAATTGTATTTATTCAAAACTTATATGTTAAAAAAAACCCCATAAATGTCTAGCTAAAAATGAAATTAATATCTGCTTCAAATGGCAAGTTTAAATTCAAATCATGGCTTAATAAGAATCGGAATGCGATTAACACTTTACCCAAAGGATTCATTTACTTCTAATGAAAATTGTAAACCCATGCAATTAAATTTGAAATGCATATATATATGTATGCATATGCATTTATTGAAATAAAATACAGAATTCTCTCTATATAATAATGACAAAATGGTCATGGAAAATAAAATCACAATAGTGATAGAGAAAATTTTAATATATTTGCGTCATAGAAACATCAAATTTTAATTTGTCAAACGTTTATTAATAAATCCGAGGATTCATGTATAATAGAATTATTTTACTCATATTGCCAAAATCTTTCAATAAATTTGTATGATGTTTATGCAAAATTCAATACTTAAGGATTATGTTGTGCTATACTATTGAATAATTATCCCAGAAGAAATATTTAGTAGATTCTGACATCTTAAGCACATTTATGTTGTTAAGAAACTCATTTCACAGAATACTGAGATATGGAAACTAGCCCAATGGGATTAAACAATAAACACTGATAATAAAACCATATAGTGCTATGCTAGAAAGAAATTCTCAACAGTATCTAGATTTTAATCTTTCGTGAATCTAGAATAACTCATTAGGCACTGAACTTCAAAATTGTCATGGACATAATGGTCATTGTGTGTGTGTTATTATTTTATCAATTTTGACTTTTATTTCAAATTCTATTATCTATTTATATGTTTAGTACAAATTGTATTTAGTTATGAGTAAATGTGTTAGATGTACATATAATCAAAGGAAAATCATGATAATTAGCCAATATTACTATTAAACAGTAATTTTATATTTAAGGGAATTTATATAGATTTCATATTATCTAACACTTCAAACATGAATTAGCTCTTAAATTTTATAAATTTGATAAACTTAATAAATGAAAGTAAACACAGATTTTCCTCTAATTCTTAACACATGTCTTTTGTTCAACATCATACATAGTTTTGTCCATTATATAAATGTCATAGGTTATGTTTATCCATTTATGTTTTATCAAGTGCAATTTGGAATTATTATTTATTTAATGTAAATAAATTTATTATTACCATTACTAAATTAAATATATAAACCTTATTTATTGTAGTTAGTCAGGAGATATAAATGAACAATCATATGGTGTATGTTCAGAGAGCATTACCTTTATACATATGTTTCAGCTCAAATAAAGACTGGAACACATATCAGAGGTAGCAATTTTATCATATTATGTTCAACTTAATAACTTGTAGTTGTATAGATTAGGGACTTAACAAACCAGATTAGCAGAATCTTCCATTAGAATCATTTTAACTTGATATTAAATCTGGATTCAACTTTGCATTTAATAGTCTGTTTTTTGTATGTGTTATACACATACTTATCCCATTCATACAACTACACTATCTATGATACAATTAAACATCTATACTGAGAATCATTCTTTTTTTAATTTATCAAATTATTTAATTCTATCAGAAATCTATATCATTGACAATCATTGTTGTGGTCCTGCAATTTTTAAGTTCATATTTATTTCTAAATCTATAAAATCACCCATTATGCATATTAAATGATTTGTTGGTACTTTTCCAGCTCTTTTGCTAAAATCTTTATATAGACTCAACATTACTAGCACTATTATGTTTATATCTTCCTGCCATAAATGTAATTTTATTATAATTATTATTTTGATTTCACTAAATACCTCTATATGGGAGATGTGGATGTAACTTTAATAATTTCAGAAGGGCAGAAATATTGTCTTGAATTTTTTTAGCATGATTATTTTTAAATATAAGTATATTGCCTATATTGAACTTAATGTAATTAGAAATGACTTGAACTCAGATTTTCTAGCTCCCTATAGTTATCCACTTCATCTTATATATGTGTGTGTGTGTGTAAGAGATGATCTGGACCAACTAATGAGATCTGGTTCAGCACAAAATACATATATTGGAGGTCATTTATTCTTTTTTCACATGTATGTGGTCATATGTGTTTGTATAAGATGATGTGGATAGTTGTAGGGAACTTGAAAGTCTGAGTTTACATTATTTTATAAATTAATTTGTTCTTATTGCATATCAATTAACTTCAGCATACAAGTTTTTTTAACTACTAAATCATTTTCATTTTATCTCAAAAAAAAAAAAAATACTTCACCAATTGCTGTCATCATTAACTTTGTACTGTGGGATTTTAAACAAAATTTTAAAATGGTAATTTATCATAATTATATTATGAATGGGTGGGATTAGGTACTGGTGATTTAATGAATCATGAATGAAAAAATAATTGTCTGAGAAATGATTAATAATTGATTATACAGATGCTCTGCCATTGGAAGCATTGATATTTTGGGATTACTGTATTTGAGATTAGTATAAAAGTATAGACAAATAAATACACACTATCAATATAAAAAGTTTAAAAAGAATGATTGAATGAATACCTCATAATAAATATAAGATCTGTAAATAAAACTGAATGAAATTTGAATACTGAGATTTAAATTTTAAAAAGAAAATTGTTAAAATCTGTCATTCTTTTTTTTTTTTTCAATAATATCTCAGTATTGTCCAATGCTATTCATATTTTTAACTATATATTTTCTTATTTTTATTGTGTATGTATTAAGATTGATAGAATGAAAAATAAAAGAATTTATTCATATTTTTAACTATATATTTTCTTATTTTTATTGTGTATCTACTAAGATTGATAGAATGAAAAATAAAAATAAAATATATCTAATTATTCTATTTCTCTAATCCTATTTATTAATTGAATCCCAATTATTAACAATTTAACTAAATTCATCATCTGGAATATCTAATGAATATAAATTATTTTTGAGATGTTAAATTAATTTAAATTCTAACAGTATATGTAATAATTAAGGATTAATTTATTTATTTTTAATCATAGTTCTAAATATTAGTCATTACGTTTGAACTTTTTTTGTTATTACTGAATATTATTTATCAAATTAAAATTTTGAATATTTTTATTGATTTTAGTAGTGTACTGGACGTCAAACAGCAGTAAAGAGATAGACGAGACTCGAATTAGGACTATTGAGGATGAATCCCCAAATAAGATATAAGAATTAAAATAATACATAATTATATAAAACCTTTTTATTTTTAAAAACTAATCAAAATAAAGATTCGAACTCTGGATTGGATTTTTAAAGTATTTTAATATGAAATGAGCATGAACACAATATATATCTATATATAACGATTTCACTTTAGATACAGGAGTTTTACAATATATTGCTTTAGGTCATGCGCACGAATTCACTTTTCCAAAATAAACTCTCCTTACACAATAAATAAAAGATCGATGAATGATTTAAATTAGTATGAGCGGCCAAAGTTATAAACCTAGTTTGTTTATATCATAAATAAGATTTCTTTTTGTTTCATTTTGATTTATTATTAGAGAGTGAAAAATATACACCTATATGGTGGGAATGGTTCATTTATTTAAAAAGGGTAGGCTATTTTAAACCAAACATTATAAGAATTTATAAAACATTTCTCTAAACATGATGTATAGTTTTCGCACCATTATGACTTACTGGGATAAAACAAGCAAAACAATTTAATTAATGTATATTGTAACTACAAACATAGAAAGGTTAAACATACACGTAGGAAAGCCCAGCTGGCCAAAGAATAGCTTCATCATTGGACGTATTTTCATGAAGAAGATGTACATTCGCATGTATGGCGAAGCGGTATGAAGGTTGAGGTAGGTTTGGTGATATGAGAGCCAGCACATGGTATCTTACATAGAGCATCCAAAACTTTAGCCTCACGTTCCACAAGGAGTATAATCCCTGATTATGAATGATTTCAACAGGAAAGGAAAACTTCAGATTCTCGAAAGTTCCCGAATGACAAAGCTTTTGAAATAATAAAGAAATGTTAAGCTATACCAGCAGTACAATATACTTATGAGAATAAAACTAATGTTTAATATTATGATTTAAAACTGTTTAATCCCCTGCATAATGGTATGTATAATAGTGAATCAGGCTATGAATATCAAATGAGACATTTAATTAATTATTTGTTTAATTAGTCAGTTATACTCTCCCATATACACTTTAAACAAAATTAAAACTTCCAACTGTTTGGCCCATTTGGGCAATGACAGTAATTAACACTTCATTCTTCATTGCAATCTTTCATGAACAAAATAGTCTATTTTAACATAATAAATAAATCTTTATAGGGATCGAATGATAAATAAATCATTATCATTACAATTTACTTTACTTTTGTTTTTGTTTTTTAAAAAAAAAACAACAATTATATATCAAACTTCCGAGATTGAGCTGAACTGGCATATTACTAGAAGAAAACTTTGAAAAGATATTATTAAACAGAATGCACAGACTTATAAAGCTAGAATTAATCAGATTTAATATAAGAAAATATATTATGTATATAGAGATGTCTTACAAGTAAAGATTAAATATAAATATAAAAAAAAACCAATTAGTATTTATAGGTAAGCACAGACAACTTTACATAGATACTGGACTGTTACCTCGACATACTCTGGATCAATGGCTGGTTGGTTCTGCTCTTTGAACTTTAGTTTACAGGGATTAGCTTGGGGGTCAGCAATCTTGGTCATTACTGCTTTTTCATCAGTGGCAGGAGCTTCATGGCAGCATTTTAGAGACAGTTCCCTGAGAAGCTCGGGGGGAAGGTGATTCTGGCCTACTCAACTGACATTTTATTACATTATATTCTTATCTTGTAACTAAACTCATGAGCAAAGAGAAATGGGTACAAGAAAAGTAAAAAAGCAAAAGCAAGCCCCCAAAAGAATGCCAAAGCAAAAAGCCCCTTTATCTCCAATCTACCCTATTTATACAATCCCAACTATGACAGGAATGCCTTAGTTCATTTGCCCAGAGGCAATTAACAAATTACAGCCCATTTTTAATTAAAAACAAGACATAAGAAGATGATATGGTTCAAATCACATTCCAGTTCGAAAGAATTTAAATTAATATAAATGAAACAAAAATATTTCATTAGCAAAATATTTTTAGTTAAAATAAAAATGACTTTGGTAAGAAATCAATATTTCAATTAATGAAAGTTGAGCTTTTAAAATATTTAATTAGTGAAGCAAACTTTACAATTGGTTAATTTGAACCTGCCATCTTGATTATATCTTCTTTCTTTTAAATTTTTACAAAATTGAAATTAAAAGCAAATAAATTTTTACAAATGACAAACTTTATGTGATTAAACAAATTCTCTCTCTCTCTCTTTTTTTTTTTTTACAAAAAAAAAACCACAAGCTTAAAATATTCAAAAGTATCAAAATTATAAAATATTTATTATATAGTAAAGTTTTAGTATATTTTAAATATATATACATTGTGACTTAGTATGTGATGGCAAGGTTAGTACATTAAATATAATTGCTGGTTTTGACCCCTCGTATATTGTTGTTTTTTTTTAGGTAGGAAAACATGAAGCTCACTCTGATTGCAGAGTGATTGCTTCAGTAGATCATACCATTGTCATATCTATATATAATATAGTTTGATGAACTTAATAAGCAATAATTTAAATGAGAAAAGTCTTAATTCATTTTTTCATTTTATCATCATATTCCTCACCCTTCTGCATTTTTACTGTGTATATATATATATATATTTCTACAAATAAGTATATTTATAAATATTTTTATATATGTCATGAAATTTTTAATGACAAAAGATAGATTGTTAAGACAGAGCAATAGATTCATAATTTTAATCTTTATGTCTTTTTATTTTTGAAGACTGTCTTAATCTTCTCTTTTTTTTGTTTTACAGGCAAGGATTTTTTATTTGCAGATGATGATAGTGAACCAATTCTGAGCCAATTGTTTGAAGAAACATTTGCATTAGATGATGCTTCTAACAATATTCCCACACCTCCTGTACCTCCAAATCTAGAAGCATCTAGTGGGACAAAATCTCCTCAAAAAGCAGGAAGTGATGCTCCTAGCCTTGTACCCGAAAGGGGAGAACCTCATGGGGTAAGATTATATTATATATTTCAAATTTCACTGTACTAGTTCAGTTGATTATTCAAAAATAAAAATAAGATATAACATCCAGGACTTGTTTTGGAGGCATTTTTCTCCATTTTGTTAAATCCACACCAACAATATTTAATTGATATTTTAATAATAACATATAATTAAACAGCATCTAAGTTATAATAAAGCACCACCCATGAATTTAAAAAAAAAATGAAATAATTACAAAATTATGATGACTAAGCCACTTGTGTTTTGTGCCCCTTGTTCATTTTAATATTTCTAGTTATTTGCAAAAATAAGGATTCAATGAACTGACATTAATATACATGCATATACGCAGTTGCAAATTGAACATAGAGAATTTAGAAACTGATAACTCCCCATTTTTTTTATAATATTGACAAAATTCTGAGAGCATTTAAAATTTTTATGGCTCTCAGACTTTTTTTCATCATGAATTTTAAGATTTAATTGTGAAATTTTTTTATTTAATGTTGAATTAATAAATAAATGTACTTAAAAAATAATTGTCTATAATAAATAAATTAATGCAGTCTTTTAATATATGCAACTATCATATTTTTTATCTTTCTTAGTCTGTTACTTTAAATATCATTATCCCCCCCCCTCCCCATACACACAAACACTGAAAGTAGTAACTAAAAAATGAATGAAATATATAAATTCTAATCACTAATGTTTTAAAAAATGCTTCTGTTGATGCATTTTTGTTATATCAGTGTTATGGAGAAGCTTGTTTGAAACTTCCTCAAGAAAGTTTTAGGCAAAAAAAGATCATATTAATTTGCAAGTGTTCTTTAATTGAGATAGGCACTGAAGTATCCTTTATGTGATAAATATGAAACTAATAAAATATGTTACATATTGTATAATTTCCAATTTTTAAAAGAAAAAAAACATGTTGAATGATTGTATTTTATATGTTATAAAGGATATATTAAAAGATACAATTAATATTAAAATTAATTGCTCTTATTAGTATTTATTGTTTTTGACATTTTACTGTGCTTTGCAATCATAAGAGATATACTGATATTTACGCAATTTTCTTTTTGCATAAGTGTTGAAGTTGAATTCCCATTTGGGTGCATGTTAACCATTCTTTAAGCATGGCACCCAAATATGAAAATAACTTTTTAAAAATGAGAGGGAAAAAAGCAATGAATTACACATGATAGTATTGGAGTATGAGATTCAAACAATAATTGGGATTGTATTGACTTATCCATCAATTGTTAATAATTTTCTGCACTTTGTAAATGTAAGAAGTGTTTATATAAATGTAGATTTACATTAATTATGTTTATATAAGTAAGGACATTGTGTGTTAATTATGTACTTTTTGAAATCTGGATTATTTAATATCTTATATTTTAGATAAATAATGAACTAATGAATATAAAGAACTTAAATGCTTTCATTCATGATATAGTTTTATTATGTATTAATTATATAATTGATTATGTTATGCACATTCTTAATTCAATTGATGATGTTTATGTAAAAAGCTTGATTAGAATATATTTGTATATATGTTTGTTAATAGTTGTGTAAAAAGCAACACATTTATATTAAGTAAATAACATCTACTTTTCAGACAAATACAATCTATTAATTTAATAACCTTCTAACCAATCATATACTATTAAAATATGTAACTTATGTTATGCACATTCTTAATTCAATTGATGATGTTTATGTAAAAAGCTTGATTAGAATATATTTGTATATATGTTTGTTAATAGTTGTGTAAAAAGCAACACATTTATATTAAGTAAATAACATCTACTTTTCAGATAAATACATTCTATTAATTTAATAACCTTGTAACCAATCATATACTATTAAAATATGTAACATTAAGAATATGTAATACTTCTGAAATAATTTTCATATCACATACTATAAGAATCCTTTAAAAATCAGTTGTTCTAGAAAGCATTTAAAAGAAATTTGCAAATAACATATCATCACAAAAGATTTTTATATTATGTTCATATGAAAAATTATTACATCAGAAATATTAATATATATTATTAGTTCTTTGTAGATATATTAAACAATCTCCATATTTCCCAATTCGTGTTAAATTCATATAAATAAGGATACAATAAAAGGCAAATGACCCCCGAAGAAACATTTTGTGCTGAACCAGCCCTCATCAGTTGACCCAGGTCACTATCTCCCATATATATTTCTATTATATTAAGAGTATTTATCTAGTAAATTTTTACATTTTTATTTACCAATGTCAAACTCACTCCAGTCACAACTTTGACACCATCCACCTCTGATAAATACAATAATGATTATTACTAATCATTTTCTAAACTAGAGATTATCTCTTGCACAGATATAAACTTTAAACCTCAGTTAAAGATTAATATATCTGATTTTTTTTAATTTTAAGTACACACACATGGAGTTATTCACCTTTCTCTTTCCCATGTGTAATATCTTTATAAATATAGTAGTGTGTGTGAACATATATATATAATTGAAAGGAAAAGTAGAAATAAACTGACCAAAAATTTTTTGTAGATATTTTCTATATTATACTGGAATAATATATATAAATTAATATTCTATTGATTCTGATTTTGAAATTAAAACAAGCATGTTCTTATGTTATAGTACATATAATGGTAATTATAAAATTCTACTATCTATTTTGATTAGCAAATTTTTTTAATTAACCTTTTCGACATGCAGCATTTTCTGACGTTTTTCTTTGTCTCACAAATCAATGAAAAACCTATGATTAAATGATTATTACTTATCTGAAAATAATAAATTTGACTTCACTTGATAGATATTTTTGTTTACTACTGAAATAAATTTTAAATGTTCATATTTTGTTTCTGTAAATATTTAAAAAAATGAGATCTTGAACAAAACAAAGAGTTTAAACAATCATCGTTTCTAGAAAGATTATGTTCGGTGTATAAAATCAACAAAATATTTCTTAATTCTTCTTATTTTTAAACATCCCAATGAATAATTATTTATTTTTCTTATATCTAACAAATTATGCTTTAAAAGTTTAAATTTTTTGAATATTTATTCCAAAATTGTGATGTTTTCTCACTTGTAAATATAAAATAGATTGCTTACGGCAAAGCTAATCTTGTAAATTGCCCCAGGCCATATTTATGTAGCTGGTTATATAACATATTTTTGAAAATAAAGTATTTAAAGTCAAAGTAAGTTATTAATAATTTATATTTATTGATATCTAATAAATATAGTGTAAATTATTTTAAAATACTTATCTAAAACTGCAGTAAATTTGCAAATACAGTTTTTGGATCATTGAAAATGACAATGTCATAAAACATTGAACGTTTTACAGCCTTAGCTTCAGACAATGGTAACATGTCATGGTGGGGCTTATGTCTATTGTAAGAGCAGGAATTTTGAATTCCCCCCCTTCTGCTTCAAATTTTTCTGCGAAAATTTATTATAATAAAATATACTGTTTTACACACATTTTAACATATAATATTTATGAAAAAATTCACCAGGGGGCAAATTGGTCAAAAATCAAAATACACCTGGGTCTCGTTTTACGCGATAGATAGCTTCCTCAGAAAACACGCGCAAAAATAGACATAACTTACATTGAAAAAGGGAAGATGCGGTCTGTGATTTTTCAAAATTCGCGTAAAAGCAAAGCACCAACGTAAAATTACTTTAAAATTCGCGCACAAAAAAAAAAAGGAAATAAAATATGACTAATAAAAAATTTCAAATTTGAAAAAAATTGATACAAGACAAACTTTTTTTAACTATAATATTTAATTTTATTCAAAACAATATGTATTTTTATGCATACATTTTTTTATACACGTTTTAATTATTATCGCTATTTACCGGTAAAAAAGTTCGTTTGCAAACTGGTTTTTGATTCTTCACAAGAGGAATTACAACTAGCACCAACTTTACTCTCATGTTGTATTTTTTTCTGGTGACAATGTAATTAGTAATTAATCTTTGAGATGATGATTTTATTAATTGTTTATGAACGCGATTTCCAGACATACAACCATTTAGCTCTCGTTGAAATTTAAGAGCATGTTCGTGATTAGTGTCATTTATAAGAAAATAATTTGCCAACCGATTAGAAAGTTGAAGACCTTCTCGAATCATTTTTGCAGTGAAAGAAACAGGTTCCACTTCTGTTTCATTATCTTTTTCTACATTTTCTTCTATATCTAAACTTTTATTTTTGTCTTTAATTTTTTAATTTTCAATTCCGTTTAAAAATCAAATTTCGTTTCACTGCTATTACTCACCTTTTAAAAATAAATTTGCGGACACTAAATGATTAATAATTGATTACGTTCTTTTTTAAAAAGCAAAAACAATATGATTTAAAATGCAAAATTAACACGCACAATGTTTGAACAAATTTACATTATAATCTTGTAAAATTTAATGTGTATATATAAAATGCGGAAATCATAATTTTAATTTCATTATTACATAAAATCTTACTATTATAAAGCACTGAAAATATTGAAATTACTAAGATGAAAATCGAATTCCAATAATGTGCCATTACTTTTAATAAACGTAAGTGCGCAAAATTTATTATTTAAAATAATATCGCATTATCTGAGTTCGACTTCCGGTGAAACACGAATCGTGTAACTTCAAAATCGTGTTAAATAAGTCCGTGTAAAAAGAGACCGAGGTGTAATCGATCATTAGCTTAAAGCTTGTAAAATTCCATAAAGTGGTTTTTCAAAGAATTAAGGTAGATTGAAAAGAGTCTTTAACTTTTTTCAATCACAATTCAGAAAACTTATTTTTAATTACTGTATATATATATATACTGATTAAAAAGGATGGAAAAATTATTAGGAGAGTTTTTAAGAGTTTTACAGATTATGACAGTTACCATGAAATATAACTGAAGGCATTATAGAGAAAATCCAGCTGTGGCTACTAATTCACCATGGTAAATTTTTGATTTACATAGAAGCCAGGTCAGCTTTTCTGTGGTTCATTAGGCTCTATATAAATTGTGTACTTGGCAATATTTCTGAATTCCATCCAATTCTAGAATAAATCCTATGTAACTATGAATTTCCTTATTCCCATTTATAAACTGATCGTGTTTGAATAAAAGACTTGAATTTTGATAGCCATAGCAATCTTTAAGTGTCTCCTTCCTATAAGTCTTATATAGAATGAACCCTAATATGTGCATGCATATTTAATTTTCTCATAATGTATTATTTGCGAAGCTTTCCATTGAATAATGAATTTATATTTCAATGTGTCTGTATATTTAGATTTAAATGTTTTAGTTATAGTATTCTTAATTATCATATTTTAACTAAAAGTGTATTTAAATAAACTTATAATGTTCTTCTATTCTAATATTTTATTGTCATGTTTTTTGACTAGAAGTGTTTTAAATAAATTGTGTGATTGCTAATTATTGTTTGGTTGGTTCTCTTTGCCACTAATAGATATTCTACAGTTAAATATAAGCATTAAGCAATACGTTATAGTTTTTCCTATACTTAAATAACAGAGTGTTAGAGATTGATCAAGCACCAAATTGTAAACCTGTTATCCAAGCAACTTACGATTAGCTGGTGCCTGAGGATTTGCTTTGGATGGCAGGGGTTTTAATTCAGCAACAGAAGTTCTATAGCATGGAAATGTACCCGGAGGTTATACTTTGTATAACCTTGGTCTGGTTATGGGTACCACTGATCTTATCCATCTTCTGAAGAGCTGCTTTGCTGCAATAGTGAAAGTGTAGCCAGAGTAGATCGAGATTTTTTAAAAATTTATATTGAACCGGATTGATGTTCGATTCAAGCGTTTTACTGCCAAAATTAAAAACTTAATTTTTATTAAATCTTATCTAATGTTAAATTCTTTTTTTAATTATTTAAAAAGTGTACATGTATTAAAACACATACTCGTTTATATTTAAAATAGATCGTTTTTATGTTTATAGAATTGATTTTAAAATAGTTTTCTGATACTGCTTGTTTTTACTTTTTTTTTTAAAATCAATTTGATTAAAAACAAGCAAGCTTGTTAATTACATTCCTGTTGCTTTATTTTAATCATTTTAAGTTCATTCTAAAAGTGGAGATTTAATTTTATGTTGTTGTTTTTGTTCAAAATAATCCCTGGATAGATTTCTTTATTAGATTGAGCAGGAGATTAAGATTTGCCTCTGCCCTGAGGTGTAGAAATCAACAACAAGGCTAGTTTATGCGGGAAATCAAGTGGAGGTATAAATAACACCAAAATATTCATGGGTTATTGTCACGTTATGGCTAGTACTATAATTATGGAATGACGCTTAGCGGTAACAACTGAGATTTGCGAGCGCGAGGCATCACTCTAACGTTAGAGAACGCAGTACTTTAATAAAGTTTGTCAGTTATGTTAGCTGTGTGTAATTACTTATTTAAATATTACGGCCAAGAACATAACAGTTATTCTATTCAAGAGAGCTTTGATCAAGCCAACACTCCGTCAAAGTGATTCGTTCAGCTTCTTATTTTCAATATTCTCAATATTCATTTGGATTAATCTCTTCAACGTTTGTACCATTAGCTGTTTGGACATTTAATTTCTTTAAAAGTAAAATTTGCAGTTACTTAAACAATTTTGCTTTCTCTGGAATGCCAAAATATACTGCTATACATTTTAGAACCAACAATATGTCTTGCTAGCTTCACTCAAAAGTTGGACCCACGCCTGCCAACTCTCCTTCAATCCTGCCATGAACATCTAAAATAAACACTGCCTCTACCTTGCCACTGTCAAAGGACCTGAAAATGAACTAAAATAAACATGCGCACTCTACGCGAACTGTGCTTTACCTAAGGTAAAATTTTCTTTTTTTTTTTCCAGGGTAAATTCTTGTAGTTAAATCTTCGCCCAATCTAATAAACCTGTATTCTAAATTAATACTTAACCTCATTTATTTGCTGTATTTTTTTATTTATTGTACTTTGCCATGTGTCTTGGAATCTTAGTTTTAAGATTCCAAGTTTGATTTCAATTTTGTTTATTGGAGAGTGACTAGTGAGTTCGTGTTATTATATGCCTAACTTTTATAAATGCTTTAGCAAGCTTGTATATTTTTAAATGCTCACCTGTAATTATTTTACTATTCAATCATTGATTTTTTTAAAATACTATGTTTGTGCTTTTGCAAACCGCAAAATCTTTTAGCTGGCGATACATCGTATTGTTCTACTTTCCGCATTTAGAGATTTCATTTACTTTCCGCATTTAGAGATTTCATTTATTCTTTTCTCATGACTGAAATGAGAAACTGGAATTGTTGTTTCTTGTAATTTTTAGAATCGCCAGCTGGAAGATAATATTCATCACTTCTGTAAAGTATAGGTGAATGAGAGTTTCGTTCTGCTAAGGTATTTAATGCCTTAATGTTTTTTTTTTTTTTGCTCATAAGCACTATCTGATAAACTAACTTAAAAAAATCTAGGAACGTTTACATTTACCTTTCTAGATTTATTTTTTTGTATTTACGTGTGGCTTTAAATTTATCAGAGCGTGTACTCAGAACTTGTTTCATAAATCTATTTCTTGATTATAATTATTTGTAATTCATTTTCTTTAAATGCTGGGGCAGACATAACTGCTTTTCTAATTATTTGCCTGTCTCCTATTGAGACCTTTAATTATTATTCTTCGATTAGTTTTCACCAATCGTTTGGTTGGGGATTCGCCAGTTTTAATTGTTTGTTTTCCTTTCATTCTAAAACACATTTTTTTTGTTTGTTCTTGGCATAAATCAATCATCTTTACTTTAAACGTAGTATTAGATGCAGCTTCTACCGGCATATGACATTCTTGGTCCTGACACGTTTTTCGGGCCCGGTAAAGCTCCCTGGCGCTCCATTTATTTCGAGAATGTATTGTTTTTATATCTGTAAATGGGAAAATCAATGTTTAGGTGAATTCTCTGCTGAAAGAAATTTGCTCCCTCCCTTTATAATTCGCTATTGGAAAATCACTCGGTCTGCCAGAGCATTGCGTTTAGTCTTTCTGGCACACGCCTGAGTTAACCCTATTTCTTGTGTCATAAACTTGTACTTCACAATTTATTTTCTCTTAAATAAAATTTTTAAAATATGTTTAAATTTAATTTGGCTGACGTTTGTCTTGGTACTTTTATTTCTCAATTGTCTAAACAATTTTAAGATCTCTTGTTTCTCCCTGAGTTTAGTCGGTGCAAACCATCATCATCATCTATTCTGATCACAGTAAATAAATTTTTCCAGATACATAGTGATCTGGTGGCGCCCTCTGCGATCAGGGTGGATTGAGTGTCTGGTAAAATATAATCAGAGTGATCTTGTTCTGCCCCGTTCAATTCGCGCTAATGTGGGGTGGAACTGTCATAAGATACTGGCAATTATAAATGTAATTAAACTAGAATTAAAAATTTGAAAATAAGGTTTTGAAGAAAAATTAAATTGTGTCATTATAAATAAGAAAGTGGTGTACAGTGTAGAAAGAGAAGAGACCAAAGCAAACAAACTTTAATAAATTTAAATGAAAAGAGAAAGTCTAGAGATATAGATATTTTAGGGAGATTAGGCATATTGAGGACATGGTGGAGACAGAAATGACTAAGGGTCTTGAAGGTGATCACGTTTTGTTTAAAAATTATTTGAAAGAGATATAAACAGAAGTAAGTAAAAAATGTTTTTATTGAAACTAGAAAGTATGGAAGCGCTGATAGAAGAAATAAGATGGTGAAGGTCAAAAAATAGGGCAACACAACAAGAGGATAACAAATTGCATGATAATGATAGAAGAAATATGGAAAAACTAGTAAAGAGAATAGAAGGGTTAGCAAATGAACAGGAAAGTGTAAGATGTTCACATATAGATAGAGTTAATGCAGTGAATCATTTGCTAAACATTTTTAGGGTACATAGGAGTTCCAAATGAACACCATAATAGTCTGGAATGTTATTTTATGCTGAATAAATTAAGTTAAGTCGCCAGGGTTGCTGTAGGTCACAGTCATATATAGAGCAATGTTAAATTCTGGTGGGACTCTTTATTCTCAAAACCAGCAACCTTCGGAGAATACAAACAGGCATTACTGGTGTACAATTAGGGGCATGAATATCAGGAAAGTATTAAGCACCAGGTGACACAGGACAAATTACAGCCTGGGGAACTATTCACATTTTCCCACTGACAAGTGGTGAAATTAAGTTCAATCATGGCATACCTTTTATCTAAATGGCAAATTATATAAATAGTTAGCTGTAATTTTCCGAAGGGTATAGAGCAAATAATAATTGGAATAAACAGGAAACATTGAGCAGGTGATTGAAGTACATAGGCACTGGACAATAATAGGTAGATTAGGAAGAATATGAACAAGAAATATACATTTTTCAGAAATGGAACAGTGGTGAAAAATATGCTTTCAAAAGGCAGGATAAGAATGATAGCGAAGGAGAGTTTGAGGGGGAGGAGAAAACACATATGGGAACGTACGATAAGGAAACAGTCATATGCAAGTAACAAACCAGGTGTGTCACTGGGAAGAGAGGGAGCCAATAATGGCATCTCAGGGCTATGCATCAGACCAGCTATGTGCTAGATTATAAACAAAGTCAGGTAAAACTGAACAATAAAGCAATTACATTTGCAATAGGTAGATTACTGAGGAGTACTGCACACAAAGCGCAGGGATAAAAATAGAGATAGGTGAAAAGATAAAAAAAATCGAGGTTTATAATCAATGATCAAAAGGAATACTGGAACAGGTGCTAAATAAATGCAAGAGCATTTATTCCGAGGTCTCCTGAGTGATTCAAATATATGAGCTTAGCATAAACCTCATGGGGGATCAACCATATCAGGGCCGAACATACCCTATCCCACATCAATGTAGAGGTGAGGGGAAAAAACAAATGGAGAAAATGCTTAAATGGGGAATCATCTGTAAATGATAATCTCTTTTTAATAACCTTATTGTAGCCGTAAAAAAAGGACGGGTCCATTCAGTTTTGCTTAGAAGCCTAGCAATTAAATAAGATAACTATTACCAACACAAATGCTCCTCCACCCATGAATGAGTTACTGGCAAAATTTTCATAAGAGAATATTTTTTACATTTGATTTGACTGCCAGTTACTGGCAAACCAAGCTTTACCCTAATGATCAGAAATATACCGCATTTCAGTGTAATGAGCATGTATGTAACTTTAATCGGATTCCCTTTGGTTTAAAAAATAGCAGGGCAGGGCTAATACAGTATCTAGATCAGGCGTTAACAGACGGTATCAAAAATTTAGTAGTAATGTATGTAGATGACATTGTATTGATGTCAGAAAGCATAGGAGAGCGTTTCACACAATTATAGCAGCTTTTGCGTGAATGCAGACAAAAGGGAATCAAAAATAAATTTAAGTATGAGTGACTTATTAACAACCAAAGTAAAGTTTTAGGCCATATAATCAGTGAAAAGATAATCCAACCATAACATGAGAAAATTCAGGCAATCCAGGAGTTTTTTAAACCTAGGAATATAAAAACATATAAAATCCTTTCTAGGTTTATGCAATTTTTATAACCAGTTTACAAAAAAAAATTTTTTTTGACATGGAGCCATTACTGCAATTGTTTAAAAAGGAAAGACAATGGGTGTGGATTGAACAGCATGAACATAGTTGCCAAAACATAAAAACAAAATTTTTAAAAAAGGTTACGTTGTCATACTCCGAATTTTCATAAGCCATTTCTTTGTGCAAATCGACAGTAGTGGGTTTGGATTAGGGGCTACTCTGTCCCAAATACAAGAGGTAGGTCAATACGGGGTACTTTTTTCATTAGCTGCTTATTGAAGATTCCGGAAATAGACTACATTGTAACTGAGGATGCCATAGCAATTGTATGGGAATTCAAACATTTTTGCCAATTTCTGATAGGATCTAAGAGAGTTGTAATTAGCAAAAAAGCCCCAAATTCTTAAGCCATAGCTTTTGTTTTTAGAAAAGGTTATGTTGTCATACTCCGAATTTTCATAAGCCATTCTTTGTGCAAATCGACAGTAGTGGATTTGGATTAGGGGCTACTCTGTCCCAAATACAAGAGGTAGGTCAACACGGGGTACTTTTTTCATTAGCTGCTTATTGAAGTTTCCGGAAATAGACTACATTGTAACTGAGGATGCCTTAGCAATATGTATGGGAATTCAAAAATTTTTGTCAATTTCTGATAGGATCTGAGATAGCTGTAATTAGAAAAAAAGCCCCGAATTCTTAAGCCATAGCTTCCTATGAACAGCCGGTTAATAAGTTGGAATTTAGTTTTAAGAATTGAATTACAGCATGAAATACTGTCAAGGTATAGAACATGTGGCAGACACATTAAGCTGATTCCTTGCGGCACAAGTTATGATGGCACATATATCACTGCGATGGAAATAAATGGAAGTGATGAGGTGGAAAACAACCTTTGAATTTTAAAAGAGTGGCAAAGCGAGAATTATGATTGTGGGCAGATAATAAAGAATTTACATCACCAACCTGTGACAACAACCGGAAATAACCCATTTTATAGGGGTAGGAAGCACTGTTGCCTAAAAGGGGGGCTTTTGCAGCATAGAAATAAAAGGAATAAAAAAAACGGATAGCCACCCTGTTGCTATGCGGAAGCAGCTGGTTAATTATATCAATGGTATGGGCACTGTGGGGCAAGTAAAGTTGAGGATTGGTTGAGCCATTGGTTTTTCTGCTGGGAATGTATGCTAGCATCTTGGACATCATAGACGAGTGCAAAATATGCTCAAAGACTAAACCACTTAATGCATCTGGGATAGGGTTACTGAGGCCTATATATACCCAACAACAGAATAGTTTAATGGCTATAGATTTTTACAGACCATTGCCTTCTTTTGATAAAATGAAATACCTTATAGCTTTACAATGTATTTTCAAAACTGGTGGCTGTATATCTTGTGTCTCAGGCTAATGCTAAACAAACAATATGGGTTCTGGAACAACTGCATTTTGAAACTGTGGAAATTCCTGGCAAAATCATATCTGATCGTGAAATGCTGTTCATGTTTGATGAGTAGAAATAATGGACTGAGAAATGTGGAATAAAAGACATATGGCTACCCGTAACCGCAGTCCAATCTATGTGAATGGTTCCTGGGGCAACTGTTTTTGAGTGTATATACACAATGATCATCGGAGGTGGGTTAAGGAGATCCTACAGTTACCTAATATGATGAATTGGTCAAAAAAGTCTACAAGGTTTGAACCATCCAGCTTCACTTTGGAAAGAATAAACCATCTAGCTTCACTTTGGAAAGAATGTACCATACCCATTTAAAACCAGGCTTCCAGTAGAAGCAGGTCCAATAAATAAAAGGAAGGATGCTGAGCAAGTGTGAATTACGCTAGAGAAGATGGGTGAATTATAGCAGAAGAGGCAAGGAAGGGCCAAAGATGGATTTATGGTAGGAGACTAGATCATGATAAGAATCAACCCTGTAATCCATCCCGACAAACACATTTACAAAAAGTTTCAACCAATCTATGATGGTCCTTATATAGTAATATGAAATTACAATAACAATGTATTTGTTGTGGCACAAGGCATGGAGGAGAAAGGAACATATAATGCCTGTTCACTAAGATTAATAAAGAGGAAAAATGAACCACTAGGGCAGACAGTGAACAAGGTGCAGTAGTGGATAGGAAAATGGTCAATCTGATACATTTTACTCTCAAATGGAGGCGGTGTAATTTATTGCTAGTGAATAGCGCTATATGTTTCGTAATTTTTTTAAAGAAAGTATAATTAGTTTTAAGGTTGTTTTAAGACAATTTTTTTTTTAAAAAAGGAAAATACTGCAGCATCATTTATTATTAAATAATTAGATTAAATTTCACAAAAGAAATAAATAAAGTTTTAGTAAATTTAATATTAGTACTAAAATGTTTAGAGAGTTTTTTTAAAGAGATGCTTCAGTGTTTTGCGCGGACCATCTGCGTGTCATCGTTATTGGTTGAAGTTCGGTTTTTTTTTTCGAAATTACGGAAAAACTAATAGGGACTACGCATGCGTGAATACCACAATTCTCTGCATCTTTTTTCGTACTTTCTGTAGGTAGTTGCCATTTTTTTTACGACAAAAAGTAAAGTTTTTATTAATTTTTTCTGAGGAAGGTCAATTTTTTTTATTATTTTTTTCTCAGTTTTTTTAGATTACATGGAAACAAAACAACATAAAATAATTATTCAGCAGCTATGGATTCAGAAACAGATTCTTTCGGCCATGTCAAATTTGAAATTTCTAAACCATTTGATTTCACCGACAATATTACATTCAGCAATCTACAGGAATACTTCACATCATCATCCAAAGAACTTTACCAGCTGTAGAACAGACCCATCAACTCGTGCTTCTAATATGCCTTCAAATGTTACTACAGGACAGGTTTGAAGTTTTCGACTGTGAGTGAGTGTTCTATCTTAGTTCCCTATACTTGAATGACAGAGCTAGTTAGGGATTGATCAAGCACTAAATTGTACACCTGTCATCTAAGCATGCTAATTATAACTTAGGATTATTCAAACAAACAAAAAATGATTTGGATAGCAGTGATTTGAATTTAGCAGCAGAGAAGTTCTATAGACTGGAAATGTGGCCGCAGGTTATACTTCATATGGTCTCGGTCTGGTGTAGGGTGCCGATCATCCACCTTCTCTGCTTGAAGGGCCGGTTTACTGCAATAGTGAAAGTGCAGCCGGAGAAGATCGATATTTTTTTTAATTTATATAATCAGAGCGATCTTGTCCCACCTGCTTCAATATATATATATTGAGAATGGTAGTATTTCAAAATATTTTTTGAAATGATATTTAAAATTTCTAATTAACAAGTTTTAAAAGTAAATGAGTTGTGTCAATTAAAAATAAAACAAGAAAAGAAAATAATAAATAACATTTGTGTCTAGAAGATTATTTGTTCCCCATATTATTTATAAAATCACAAAAAAAAAAAAAAAGGAAAATTCTCAATATCTTTTTTTTTAAATATTGAAAATGAGGCCACAATGACCTTAATTTTAAATGAAACTTTCCAAATAGTAATGTTTTTTTTGTTATAAAAAAAAGAAGAAAAACTTTTATTTACCATAAAATAATAATAATAAGAGGTTAATTAATAGCTTTAATTCATATAATCTATTTTTATGCATTTATGTATCATTAAAATGCGATAAGCCAATAAACATCACATGACCACCTCTTCTTATCCTTGTGTATAACTTGTTAGAACAGGCAAAACTCACTATATATATATTGCCACACACAGCAAGCTAGAGTAATCAATGGATGCCAGAAAGCTTGTGCATAAGATCTCCATCTAGTGCCTACTCATCCAATATCCCTGGACTAGTTTCTGGCTTATGGCCTTCGTCAGTGAGGAGCCTTGGATCTGAGAGCACTGCATCTAGATCTTAGGATCTAATGCAACCCTCCCGCAACCACTTTTTATCTCCATTTAACTACAAAACTATGAGTCTTAAACTGAAAACACATTAATGTTTTCAAACCAAGCCCACCAGCTTATGCAGTGAAATGGGTCTGAACCCAGTTCAGTACCCATACATTTTGCTGTTTTTGGTTCTTTAATAACCATAGCCATACTATCCTATTAGGCAGGATTGGTTTTAAGCCAATAAACATCACATGACCACCTCTTAAGCTTGTGTATAACTGTTGTTACAACAGGCAAAACTACATATATATATATATGTATATTAACGAAGACCATAAGCCAGAAACTAGACTGGGGATATTGGATGAGTAGGCACTAGATGGGGATTTTATGCACAAGCCTTCTGGCATCCATTGATTACTCTAGTGAGTTTTGCCTGTTTTAACAACAGTTATACACAAGCATAAGAGGAGGTGGTCATGTGGTGTTATAACCAATCCTGCCTAATAGGATAGTCGTGGCGTGGCTATGGTTATTAAAGAACCAAAGACACCAAAATGTATGGTACTGAACTGGGTTTAGATCCATATGACTACATAAGCTGGTGGGCTTGGATTGAAAACATTATGGTGTTTTCAGTTTAAGACTTATAGTTTTGTAGTTAAATAGAGATAAAAAGTGTTTGCTGGAGGGTTGCATTAGATCCTAAGATCTAGATGCAATGCTCTCAGATCCAAGGCTCCTCACTGCCGAAGGCCATAAGCCAGAAACTAGTCTGGGATATTGGATGAGTAGGCACTAGATGGGGATTTTATGCACAAGCCTTCTGGCATCCATTGATTACTCTAGCTTGCTGTGTGTGGCAATATATATAGTGAGTTTTGCCTGTTTTAAAATGTGATAACTTATTATATAGCAATGCCCATGTGTTACAGCATGTCTGTGTAACTTATGTAGATACATGTCAAGTATATATATATATGTTAAAATTAATCATATTTTTATTATTATATGACAATTCAAATATGTTCATAAATTATTATACTGCATGCCTTGGGCTTATATATATATATTTCCATTCTTGCTATTAAAAGGTGTGAAGGTTGCCTTGACAGCAGTTAGAAATATTGGTTGCTATATTTACTGTGAATGTTTAGTTGGTTACTGGTTAGAAACTAATTATATATATATATAACCATTAGAAACCAGTCACCACCTACACATACCAATATAGATAGTAATCAATATTTTTCACTGTTGTCAAGGCAACTTTTTTTTAATAATAAGAGTAGAAATCCACTCTTACTAATGGTCCAATGAATATATATGGACACTTAAAGATTGCAATCTTGACCACAGAGATTGAAATATTGATACAATGAAGTTTAAATAAACCTCTTTAAACATGAAATAAACACGTCCGTGTAATGATGACTAATAAATAGTCAATTATAACATTACAAACTGCAATACTTTTAAATTGTTCATATATTTTTTAAATAATAAGTGAAATAATGCATAAAGCTAAATGGGGTAATATGTAACCATTAGAAATCAGTCACCACCTTGACAACAGTGAGAAATATTGATTACTATCTAATGGGTTACATATCCCATTTAGCTTTAAACATTATTTCACTTAATATATATATATAATACCGGTTAATCTGGACCCTCTTAAGATTAGCATGTGCACATGTTGAACATGAAAAAAAATATGGCGACATGCCAGGGTAAATAGAAATTTTAAATCTTTTTATGATCACTTTGATGGAGTCATAAGGGCGGTTATCAATGTATTGGCTCTTACATACCTTTGAAGGATTACTTTAATTACAACCCCTCACACCACTCCCAGAAAGAAAAAAAATGATTCCCCCTTTTGAAAGGGTATGCAATGCCAAATATATTAAATATAGTCAAACAAAAAAATCTAGTAAAAATAAATACCTTAATGACTAAAGATTTAAATCCCGATAACTTGGTATCTCATATGCTAGCTTGGCATTCTTTTTATCTCGGGTAAAGAAATGAGAAACGAAAACTCACAATTATCTAATTTTTTTTTTGTTTTATTATAGAAATAAATAAAAATAAAGTATGAAAGCCATAAGGCAACTCTTAAAGTTATGAAATAAATATTTATTGAACCCAATATCTCTTCACCAATTACAAAGATAAATACAATAGTAATAAACCTTAATGTAGAGAAAAAAAATTATGATAATATAATAAGTTATTTTGCTTTTGAAATATAATATCAAAACATAAAAAAAAAGAATCAATTAATGAGAGAGAGTGGTTTGAGAATCATAGTCTCGCACATGAATACATTTTACAAATACTAAATATTACATTAAATAAGATGGATATTTTACCAAAGAAATACATAAATGAAAGATATTTAACACACGATAATATATATGAAAATAAAATAGAGTGTACCATATAAAGTCTTTTCCCCTGGGCTCTGAGTAGACTATTGATCTGTTCATCCAGGGCAGTGAGTTCCCTTGAATAAGACACTATTCAGCAGCTTTAATAATCACTTGATGGCTGGATCTAGGAGATGCTTCTGACGGCATTATTCAGCAGCTTTCATGATCATTTGATAGCTGGATCTAGGAGACACTTCTGGCAGCAGGAGCAGAGCTGGGTGGGTGCACTGACTGGGAACCATTTCACGGACAAGAGTACACTTGGGTTTGAGGTTTAATCATAAATTTCCTCTTTGCTTGATGATTATCCACTAATAGGAATGTTTTCTTTTTGGTTTCTACAGCACTAGTAGCAGTTCTCTTTTACTTTGGGTTTTCAAATACCAGCACCTTCCAGTAAACCCACTTCTTTTTCACACTAATAAAAATTGACCAGTTAGAAATCATCTTGAAGCTTGTTCTATGTTAGCATGATATATAAAAAAAATAGAACTTGAATAGCTGACTGTCTCTCTGTATGTTCAACACCAACTCTAAGTTTAAGCAAGCAAATTCATATAAATCCAATAATTCAGCAAGCAAGTGAATATGTTTGAATCCATTAAAATAAGTGAGTGAGCGCAAGCAGAGAGTCGGCTCATTAGCAAGCGAGAATTGTTGACTGAGTATCCGAGTCCCCCAAACACCTGGTGAATAGCTTACGAGTCCCCAAACACCTGGTGAATAGCTTATATAGCCCACTCATTATAATCACAATCTAGGTACCCCTCTGAAAAACATTTAATTAGCTAATTTTGAATTTTGTTAATGGGTCCATACAATGCACAAAGCATTCCTATGTAATCTCAAAATTTTTTATTTTTAATTAAATTTATTATCTAAGACATTTTGATAATTAGATTATACTTAAAATATTTTTTTAATAAAACTAGATATTTTTCTTCACCCACATTAACATGTTTTAACAAATTCTTTTGTCTAATTGAAATACTTGGAAAATTAAAAAAAAAAGTAACAAAATTATTTATCTATTAAAAATATAAATGCCTTTAGGCTTTTCTTAAATTTAGAACAATGAATATCCCTCCTGCTTAAATGTGTTTGTAGAGAAAAATGAGTAATAAAACGTTTGATTTTAAAGATTTTAAAAATTACATATTTGTTGGAACATTTAATCATTTTCATTTTTTTTTCTTTTTACAAACTCTTCACAAAAAAATACAAATTACACATAAACATCTTTGCATTTCTTAAAAAAAAAAAAGAACATAAAATAATAATAAAAATTTATTATAAGCATATAGCTAATATGCTAACACAACGAATTATAAATTATAAGTTTTAACTATTGGCTTTTCTTGTATGTGCAAGTATATGATATATGTACCGACTCCTCTCACTTATTTTATAACATGACTTAATTTTGTTTATATAGATGGTATACATACCCTCTTTAATGGCTTTGTTACATATTTTAGGCCATTTGCTTACTTAATACCATCTTATGCTTGGCCATACAAAGTGTGCCTGGCATAATATTTATATATATATATATATATTGAAGCAGATGATCTGATGCTCAGATCCTGCTTCACAGCCCACATCCAACCACCTACCATCTAACTATGTTTAAACCCACCCTTATACACATATATGTATATTTATTAATACGTAAATTTCTTTTGCTTTAGTATTGTAACATAAATAACATGGATATTCAGATATCTTAATCTAAAACCATTTTAATAAATAAATATTTAATATCATTCTCATATGTATGCATGCGTAAATGATAAATCTATATATATTTCAGGATAGGAGATTGCTAATAAATCATTAAAAATTATGTTATATATAAATTGTATTTAAAATCATATATGAAACATATTATTTTTCATATTTAATTTAACAGTCAGAAATGATGCAATTCTTTTAAATAGTTTCTCAAAAACAATTGGAAAAGCCCATTAGTTAAAGTAAAAAGATTACAATTTTGTAATAGTAAATAAACCTATTAGTGGAAATTTTGTCCACACCAGCTTGTTTTAAAATCATAAGACTTATTTTAAAACAATCGTTCGAGAAACTGATAACAGAATTGCATTGTTTCAAAAGTCTTACAAGATAAGAAAGGATCCGGTCAGCCGATTTTAGCTGGACGTTAAGTGCTTAAAGTGCCTCAGGTCCAGCAGTAGTTGCTATGCTACATCACCAAAATAGAAGTATAAATACTGCTGGATTTGAATCCAAAAAGGAGAGACAACTAAAATTATAATGATGCCAAACCAATTCCACATCAATTTTAATTTTCATTCAATGTGCCGTGAGTAGGGGAAATTTCACCTTTCCCTCCATTCCAATATGCTTTTCCCATAGCGAAGCTCCGTATCCCGTACTAATAAACTCTAAATGTCTGCTGATAAAGTAAATGCTGCCTATCATGTCATATTTAAACCCTAGATCTAGTGAACTAATGATGATGAACATTATTCTTATCAAGGACTGCTACTCTGGATATCAAGGTAAAAGAACTTTAGCCGCTCTTGATTGTCAAATTCATCCTTCTTTATAATCCTGATGCTCTGTTCTGATACTAGATTTAAATGTTTTCTTATTGTATAACTTTTTATAATATAACTCTATATAACTTATTTTCAGTAAGCCTCTTTAATATGTTTTCTTTCTTTATTTCCATGCGGCAAATAATTCTAATATAATATATTTATGTATTTATGTTTTCTTTAAAATACCAATAATAATTTCCAAAATCGCTAACACATATTTTATTTCTATTTTTCCTATCCTTTACTTACAGGGTATTTAAGAACGTAAATTAATTAAAACAAGTCTTATTCATTTGTGCAGATGTTTGCGATTTTGGAAAATAAAGTCATTAAATTATAAAAAATTTGTTATAGAAAACAGATCAACATCTGTTTTCTTAAAATGTTTATTTTTTTCTTTCTAAATAATAATGCGCTATTGTAACTTTAATGTATCTTATATATATATAAAATCTATATTTTATCCCAACTATTACCACGATCCTGGTTATTTATGTATCAATTTTATTTACTTTCAAAAAGCATTTATTAACCAAGATTGATATTTATGAAATGTGTGGGGAGTTATGAATAACTTAAAGTAAAAAGGGAGGGAACTCTTATCTTAAAATTATATATTTAGTTATATCTATCATCCATGCCTGTTTAGTAATTAATTCGCACTATCACGCAGGGTATTCCATAATTTATGGGTATTAAATAAGTAAGATAGTCTATAAAGCTATTTATATTTATTATTCTCAAGCATTGCATGCATAAAGGCCTCTTCATTTTATATATATTCGTGTTTCTCTCTATATGGAGCTATTCACTAAGTTGAGCCCCATCGTCGTTCTCAATGTCCTTGAAACAGGCTGTAAAACTACCCTGGGGGCATATTTGGTCATGTGTGTGTGCTTTATATGGGAATTGTTCTGGAAAAACCAGCCCAATAAATGCATTGCCGACCACTTTTCATTCTAAACTGATCCTGTCAACGTTTGCTGAGTAAATCGGTAATCCTCATTCAATAAACTTTGTGAAGCACACTCCAGGATCCATAATTGGTCCACCCAAGCCTGCCGCCATGCATGTACTGCCTTTTATTATATTTCTAGTACAAGCCTGCCACCATGCATGTACTGCCTTTTATTATATTTCTAGTAAACCCATGAACATCCATAAGCCGTAGTAGTGTGACTTTGCTAAAATAGATATCTATGCCCATTATTTAATATTCGCGTCATTGCGACGAACTTATTATTAATATAAATATTCATTAGCTGTCCCACACGTCTGCCACTTTATAAACCAATTTAATAATTCCATTCTATAAAAATGTAATATTTGCTTGTTAAACTTTTCTTTTTCAAGTCAGTTAAATGCTATTGTCATTACTGTGGGGGTGGAGTAGTATCTTAATCATACGTCTCTCATAGCGCTAAATATGTAAGGTATTTATTATTGGCATAGCCACAAATATCAAAAAAGTTATTATAGAATCTGAATTCTATACATAATGGTTTTGAGGCTAGTGTCTGACAAACAATCAGACACATTTATTTATGTTATGAATATAAGAAATCTTAAAATATATTATCAACTTTCGAATCATTGCTTTCTTTTATTTAAATTACTATTAATTTATAAGTTATGCTCATGATGACTAGATGATCTCCGCTAAAATACATAATATGCAATGTCACGAGCCTTCATTATTCCTAAACTACAGTTCGTTTTTAAGTTAGTCTATCATTAAAATTAGCTTAGAGTCTTTTTGTGTCTCCGGTGAGCGATGCCGGTGGTGAAAGAGGAAATGAGATCGATATCATCGGGATTGTTGCTCATAAGTTGATAGATCTGGGGAATAGGCAAATAGGGCAGAATTCATGAGTGTTCCTGACTTATGTATTTTGCGCATGATTGAATTCGAGGTACTTTTGCCTAGATGCTAGATCTTGTTATGTGAACATACAAATCCGACCGATACAATATATATATATATTATGTATGGACATGTTTCTAAATCACAGTGTGATAGCTTATTTTATTTTTATTATTTTTTTATTATTATATGACAATTCACGTGTTCATTTTATTTTATATAGGCATATCTGTATGCTGATATATATATATATTGAACCTGGTAGGATAGTAGATCGAATAGGAAACAAAATCTAACAAAATTTTACTCTTTGGTGGAAATAGAAATTGTGATAACAAAATTGTATGACTTACTTTTATACATAAAAATATATTATAAAATTATTTATTATACATTCGATCTACTCCAATGCAATTTAAGTATTGCTCCACACCAGTCCTTTTAGGCCGAGAAGGATAATACCCAGAGGGTATCTATGACCAAGTCAGAGTTATTTAAGATACATAACTGTGGCTATATTTCAAGGACATAGATCTTCTTGACTGCAAAATTCAACACTTATTCAAAGCATTTTTTTTTGTTTTGGATAAACTCCAGGTGCCAGTTAACTACAAGTAATTAACATGCTCTGAATAATTGTAAACTAATTCAGCACACAAAAATCCCAACTAGATCACTCAAAAGGATAATACAATAAATTGCTGCTCTAATTAGTGGGATGAGTAAAGAATTGACCGATAAAATATTACTTTTCAAAGATAATTTATTTTAACTAAAATGCTAAAATTTGTAAACTAATTATAAAATTTTTAAATTAATCTCAGGCACACATATATTATAATAAGATATACAATAGTAATATAATTTAACATAAAGCATTGGAATAATTACAAGCATTCAAACACGCACATAAATCGTTCATTTTATGTGGCTATATAGTTCATTTATTAAACTGACTCTGGTAGGCTTCAGATATTGCAATGGCTACATTAATTAATTTCAAAAATTGGAATAAGAGAATGTTATTACCTATAGGATTTTTGGAATGTGGTGGCTTCACGTTATTTACTGCTGCGTGTGTGTTTTACCAACCGGTTAGATTTTAGGCTTCTGTTGAGGTTGTAATGATTGCTATTCCATGCTACTTCTATTTCCAGAAGTTAGACATTCCTGGCGGCTTCCAGTTATTAGATGGGCATTGCTTCTATTGGGCAGTTTGCTGATGTTCTATCGGAGTGAGGCTGGAGTTCATCGCATGTCCCGAACTGCTTAGCACTGTATTGTATTCATTGACAAAAGTCTAATAGGTGTTTGACTTAAGATACTTAAATGACTGACTCTAAATATGTGTATGCTTGACTAATGAAATTTTGGCCCTATTTATATGATAACCTTGTTGTCATTTTAGTTAATTTTTAAATTCGTCCACTGTTTTGATTACATTCTTAAGATGCCTTCTATTTACTCCTGCTATTTATGGATTTTAATTAGTAGCCATTGCACATCCTGTTATTTATGGATTTTAATAAGTAACCATTGCTAATTCCATTCTTGTTTTTATATAGCTTATGAGTATGTGCAATCATTGAGGGGAATTTTAGTTATATGCTTTCATTTGTTTCAATATTTAACTTTCATACTTTAATTTTTCAACATGCACACATTTTATTTTTTTTTATACTTAAATATAATCTTTATTCACGCACATATATATTTATTTTATTTTAAATAAATGGAAAGAGAGATTTTTTTTAGTTTAAGATTTCTCTTTTTTTCTTTAATATTTTAAATTTTCCCAATTACATTCCCCTTCAGGTTAACTGCATTTTCTTTTAATAAAACTAACTTGCTAAATACAATTTTTTTAATTTATTCTAAAGTTTAATTTCTGTCAAGTTAAATTTTCTCTCCCCCCCCCTTCTATTAATTAATTTGTAAACATTACTACTGACTTTTAGCAAACTGTTTTAAACTTATAAAAAAAAAAAAACTCTTTAAACTTTTACAATAAACTTCCTTTTATTAAACTTTTAACTATTTCTTTAAACGAGATGTTTTACTTCAGTCATTTACTGACAGTGATTTTATTTATTAGGCTTTTAATTTTAAACTCTTTACGTTGTTTATAAAATTTTTATTCTTAATAATTTTAGATGAACTTACTACAACATATACCTTGCTTAGTGGTACTATATATATAGGTGTTTTAATGTAAATCTTTTCGGACATACATGTAAATTACAATGTAATAGTGAATTTCTTTTGTATGCATAAAAATCAGAAGGCTTATTTTATATGTGCAGCCGTATTCTGCAGACCTTAATTTTATTTTAAATGTTATTAATAATTTATTTCATTGTTAATATTATTTCAATGAATTTATTCAATCCTAAAATATTATGAATTATATGTTGTATTATATCTCTTTATCATAATAACAGTTGTAGAGTTCTTGTTTCCTGAACTAGACTCATGCATAATGGCCTGATATATAAAAGGTGTTTATATTGTGTTTATGGACATTCAGTTGATGATGATTCTGGGTTGGCGCAAAGAGAATATCCTTTAAATACCATGCACTACATATAGTTTAGCATTTATTAGAAATTAAGTTTATAGTTAGCCAGTACATTAAAGGTATTATTTGGCTAAAATATTGATGATGATCAGCATGTTTTAGTATCACAGCATTATTTTTTATATTTGTTATATTCTTATGGATTAGCCATTAAGTGTGTGCATCCAAATTAATATTTAAATAATCTGCCCCAAATTGGTCAAGGCTAAATAATTAGCCTGGTCTTAGACTCAATTCAAATTCAGTCACAAGATTGAATGTTGATTGTATTGTTGATTATTCATGATGATAAATGGTTATTACTTTTGTGTAATGCTGATGAACTTATACTTAGTAGTTATGATTTTCTCTCAGGCCCATGTCTATTCTATCATTTTCTCATTATAAATATAGTTATTACATATTTATATATTTAAATTTTGTATTTGCTGGGTTTGTGGTGATTTTCCATCATCCCAGATCCATGTTGTTATAATGTATATATTTTAACGATCATTTGTAATAGTTATAATTTGTTAAAAATCTAGATATAGATTGTTTTTTTAGAGTTACATTGTTTAACAGAAAAGTTTTCCATTCAGGATTGATATAAATTAGGGAAAATTAAGGCAGCATGTGAAATAACTTTCATTTCTAAAGTAGTAGTTAACAGAAATTACACTATATGAAAAATTAGTTATGTTATATTGTATATGCTTTTGGAGATATAGCTCCTACTGATAAATATTCTAATAGTGGCATTTGTAAGCACTCGGTATTTACTAATTTACATCATTTTGTGGCATTGTTGGAAATTCAAGAAGATAATTGTAGATATACTATAAATTATATATATTCCTGCTTTGGTAAAATGTTGATGTCTGTCTGTATATTATGCACTTGAAAAACACACAGTGTTAACACTCAAAGCAGACTATAAACTTTTATGCATATATCACTGATTGTCAGCATATTGGTAAAGTTTAATTGATGTGATTTACTAATTAACAAATGACACTTCAAGCTACAATATCTAATAGAAGAGTTGTGAGCCTTTCATGGATAGTATCTAAATCAGCTAATGTGATGACACTTAAGCAATAAATAGACTAATTTGTAATTATTGCAAGAAAATGAATATAACTCAATTTCATGTAACTTTATTCATTTCATAATTCGACAATAATGGTTATTGGGAATATTCACCTTACTGAAGTCTTGCCTCCCATTTGATCCACTTTTAGTTTATGCTGTTGTTAAATCAGACTTTGAGCAGTTCTAATGTGCTGAATCTTAATCTTTATTGTCTTACATCATAATTGCTTTTCAACATATTATTTGTTATTATGAGTATACTTTCTGATTCTTCATTTCTTTAATATTTTAAAGTATTCAAACTATTTTGATATTACATATTTGCTGAATTTTATTCATTTTTATCTACAAAGGAAATATTAAAAGAATTTAAAGCTATTTAATTGTATAGTCTAATAATAAGCAAAGATTATATTTATACAAATTTAAAAATTAAATTGTTTTTATGTATGAGTGGTTGTTTGTGTATTTATTATATGTATACACATGTAATAAATACCTAATAAGCAATATAACACTTATTTTATTTTTAATCCTGTATTAAAATGTTTTATTATAATTATTTTATTTTATTTAAAACTATCATTAAAGTAAGAGAATACCAGTTCTACAATTTGCAATTTATGTAATTGCTAGCATGCAATTTATAATTTTCTTTAATGTATTATAATTATTTTGGCCTAAATTATTTAATTTCTTTTTTTTGATTATGATAAATGTGAATTTTTTTATGATGTTGTTTATATATATTGCCTTGATTGGTGATAGAATTATGTGCTATTTCTTAAATATTATAAATCTCAGCGCACTCCCCACCATTAATGAGATTTATAACTTATAATAATAATAATGATCAAATGACTTTATTATTCTGAAGTTTATAAGAAATTCAATCACCTGAAATGACAGAACTGGATTGTGATCTTATGGATCTTGAGTTCCAAAGTGTAGTATTTTACAGTTGCACTAAATGGCAAGACAGTCATCCTGAGTAGCAATTTATAGTTTTGCTATTCAGATAATAATCATGTCATGAGTTGGTTGTTGCTTTTATTTATTGGTATATTGAAAATTATGGAATTAATTCTAGTGTTTTGTTTTATCATATTATTTTGTCTGATTTTATATATTTGTAATTGAGGGAAGTAAACAAGTCTCCATCAAGCTATGAATAAATTGCACTCTGTTTAGGAAGAGTCACAAATAGAATGGACCATATATATATAGTACAGTATAAAGTTATAATAATGGCAGCACAATTGCTATATAATCTACACAACTTATGATTGTAACTATCATAAAAAAAAAAAGTTTTTGCCTATGTATTTATAATGTATGCTATCTTTGCCAAAGCTTTATTATAGAATTCGTATAATACTGCTATATATATTGTCATTCATTTATATCATTTTGTTTTGGTAGTTTGTTTTATATTATTATTTATTGTATGTTTGGTGGATCAATACAATTACAGTTGTTTTCTGCTCATGTTGAAAATACTTGTTATATAATCTTATAGAATATATTTCTTAGTAGCCATAGACATTTGACAAATAAATTTAGAATATATATTTTCATAAATTGAGAAATCAAAAAAATAAAATGCATTTATTAATTTACAAATAAAATTTCAACCCCTTTTATGTATGTTTTTATTAAAATATTGAATTATTTTGTCTGATATCAAGAGTAACCACATTTAAATTCTTATTGAAAAAGGCTGAATAGTTGGAAATTCATAATAAAGAATGCATAAAAAAATAGATATAAATGTGGTCTTATTTTGTAAAATTATTGAAGTCTGTTTACTATAGTGATTTTTTTATATTTTAAATTAATTAATGCTTCTTCTTTTTTTAAGCAATTTAAAACTGATTATTTGAACAATAAGTAATACATATACAGTTTCTTTTTTTATATTAAAACAAAGATTCTTTATGATTTAATATATATATAATTCATGACAATAGTAAATAAAACAAATGACATTCAAATAAAATAGTCACATTACCATATTGTCATATTGAATTAAATCAATATAAATTATTTATTAAGTGGATTATGTTTAATACTTAATTGTAATATTTTGACAACAGATTTCTGGTATTCTTTTGCTTTATTTAAACATAAAGACAACCCAATTAGCGCTAACGCTAATGGCATAATACATATATATTGGAATGGTAATCAAATTAGAAGTCTGTGACAAGGACATGGCATGGGAGAAATGTAAAACATTGTTGGAAGTTAATATCTATTTTTTGATAGTGCTTTGGTATGTATAATACTTCAGATCTGGATATTATCACTGATCATGATCATATTCAGTCATCTAGTTGAGTGATATGAGATTGCAGAAAATTTGAAATTTATAGGATAGGATTAACTCCCATTTCCTACTGATTCCTCTTGGCACCTTATTTACCTTTCACTCATTGTTTTATTCAGAACTCTCTTACTTTACCTACTATCTGAAAGTCTATTGACACTGCTAATTTATTGTCAGTAGGAATTTTTTGTTCCCTCTAACTATGCTTACATCATCTGGTGTAAGCTTTAATAATCAATAGATGCAAAATAGTAGTGCGAAATAAATCCCTACCCAGTTTTACCTTATCCAATATCCCCAGACTAGTTTCTTGTTTATGGATTTCATCACAGGTCTTGTGGATCTGAAATCAATGCACCTGGACTTTTTGAATCTTAAATACCTTTTGCTTCACTACTATTTTTTATTTTTTGCCTTTTTACTATCCTAAATTTAAAGTCATATATTGTTTTCAATCAAAGCCAACTTGTTTGTATGATCATATAGATCTGAAACCAATTTCAGTATCTATCTATTATGATGTTCTTAGTTTTTAAAACTGTACATGCCTTTATTTTTTGATCAGTTGTTGGTATAAAACAATAAGACATTATATGACTTGACTTTGCATAATGTTCAGTATTACAGTTTCTAGAGGAAAGATGCATTAGATCCATAAGGTTTAGGTACACTGTCCCAAATTCAAAGCTCCTCACTGATTAAAGCTATAAGCTAGAAACTAGTCTGGTGGTTTGGTTAGCATAGAACTGAATATGAATTTATTAAGTATGACATCTATCATCTACTGATTTATTAAAGTTTTGCACTAGGTGGCATAGCCATAGTAAGAGAAAAATAATTTACCACTAAACAACATTGGTGTATTGGTTTTATATCAATTATGGTCAGAAGACAGAGATCTTATAATCATTAAAAAAATGGAAGGATCCATAATATATAGATAATAAACTAAACTCTTATCTATATGATTATACAAAGTACATTGAATTACATTGAGAATTTTAATATTTTTTTTCAATTTAGATGGTTATCTTGATAGGTCCATTATATCATAAAGATACTCCCTGATCCAAAGCTCCTCATTTATGAAAAGTCATAAACTAGAATCTAGTCTGGAAATATTGCATAGGGCAGCAGTGGTATAAGGATTTATTAAGTAACTACTATCTGGTATGTATTGATTATTAAATTTTACAATAGCTATCATGATTGTGGTGAAAGAATTTATTACTGAACAATATTATGGACGTCATGGTTATACGGTTTCTTATTGGTTTTATAACAACTATGACCATAATATATAGATATTGAACTAGTTTCAGATCTGTATGATTAAGCAAGTTGGCTTAGAGTAAAAAGACTAATGTTTTTCAGTTAGAGCTGGTAAGTTTGATAATAAAACTAAGGAAAGTTGCATTATGTCTAAAAGGTTCCAGTGCACTGCTCCCAGATCCAATGTTTCTTGTGATGAAAGCCTTAAACTAGAGTCTAGTCTGGGGATATTGAATAGTATGGCATTGGATAGGGATTTTTTAAGCACTACCATCTGATATTGATTGCTAAAACCTATACTAAGTAGCATAATCATAGTGAATGAAATAATTTCCTATTGAATAGCATATAAGCTGGAATCATATGATTTCTTAATGGTTTTTTACTAATTTATTATACTGATCTAAATCATGGGATCATGAAATCCTAGCACAATAAATATAATATCTGTGCAAAACTAATCATGAAGAGAATAGTTTTGTTACCAAAATAAATGAAATAGGAAATCATAACATGTTAATGATTTTGATTTGAATTCTTCCATCTGACAATAATAAATTACATATGTTATTATTCATATAATTACAAATGACACTCAGTTCTTTTTGAAATGATGCTTTTATATTTTACAAGATTTTTTTTATAGATCTTGGCATAGCATCCATAACTTAATTATCACAATGATGTAATTTTTAGTTATATTTTATTATTGTTTAAGTTTTTAATGCTTCATTAAAAATCACTGAATTAGTTTATTATTGAGATCATGTTATCTCAGTTGCCCTTTTTTATGCTTTATGAATATTTGGATGAAGATATACAAAATTGATAGTATGAAGAAAAACACTTATTTGTTTTCTTTTTTATATCATACTTCATAAATAAAAGATCATTAAACTATATCAGAATTCATGAATAACAAAATAATTACATTTGAAAGAAAGGATTCCTAATTTGAAGAGAAACTAGGATTTCAATTCTCATATTTATATTTCACAACTTATACATTATCTATTGTGATCTAATTTAAGATATCACCTGTCACTCTGTTATCATCTCTTCTAGCACTATGTCTAGTCAATTTTCATTTCACTCTTTTAATTCCTTCATTCATGTCTCAAAAATGGAAAGAAATGTAAACCATTATGCTGCCTTTTCACGTGTTTAAATAAATCACATAATAACAACAAAAAGCTTTTTTCCACCAAATATCTATTTTTGCCTTTCCCAATGCTATTTGATTTTGTCTCACTCAAGTATTTCACTTCCTTTTTCCTGAAATAGATCTCTATATACTTTGTTGAGTGGTTTGAAATCTGAAAATTGCTCTTCTGTTAAGTGTCCAAATCTCAAATTCATATTTACTTATAACATTAAAGTATTAGACCAAAAACATTTCATCCAAGTTAGTGATTAAATTCATTTATTATGCTTCTCTCTATATTAATAATATGATCAATGTATTTGAAATTACTAATTTCTTCTAATTTTTGATTATTAATTATTGTTAACAATCTTTATTATTAGTGATTTACCTGTTGTCAGTTGTTTTGAGATGATCAAGTGGTATATTATTGATATAGAGTTGTTAAGAATACAATAGGATATAAAATAATGTTCGCTATTTTTATATACTGTATATTATTTTTTTAAAGTAATATAATAGTTTTTTTGTTGCAATTGGGTTAATACCATGTATTAGGAAGATTGTATAAATTAAAATGAGTGCCAATATATTCATTTTATTTTATGCATGTATCTAATAAACACGGATAAACTAATGGTAAATTATTGTAGCGTGTGTGCGCTCAATTGTATATGCATTCTAGTTAGGTTAATTAAATAATTTTAGATCATACTTATTTTAAAAATATTATTTTATAACAATTATTTTCAATAGGAAATTAAAATGTATAATATTTCATATTATATAAATAAATATACAAAGGTATTCATTTATTTTTATTTAAGTTATGATTTTAAAAAGATTGTAAATTCATTGTGTTAATATTTTATTTTCACAATATTTATTTTTTAAAGTTTGAAACATTTTGTTCAGGAATGCTAATTTATCTGAACAAACTCTTGTTAAGTGAAATAACTCTTTACTAAGTTGCAAAATTGAGCTGATCCTTAGACTCTATCCGGGTCACATTTTGTACAAAAGATTCTTTTTTTATTGTGGTACTGACATCTCTTTTGACAGCGTTTTTTAGGAAAATATCCTTTGTTGTCAAATTTGATGTAATCTGCCACAAGTTTTCAAGAAGATTGTACATGCAAAGATCTGCCCATTTTCACCCTATACCATGACTTAATTTTAGATAAGGGATAGCAATTTGCCAATGAAATTTTTGATAGAAATGCTATTTTTTCCATAAACCAATTATATATCACACAACCAACATTCTAGTAAAGAGACACCAATATGACTTTTTTCCTCTAATTGCAATGCCATGTTTTCTAATAACCAGTTGTAATTATTTACCCCACCCACATGTTTATTGTAATTAGCAAATAACATAAGATTGCGAAACCAAGCAGAACATTTTTTTTTGTTACACTTTTTTACAGATGAAAGGAGTTCTTTCGTATCATAATTTGGGTACTTACGGATAATTTGCCTGATGACGTATTTGACCCACCGGTTTCCCTTCCGGTAGGCATCGACGATCTTTGTATGACAACGCTGTCATGGCAACGAAGTGACTGGCGTGATTAATCCATCAGAGAGTCAATTTTTTTTTTTTTTTTAACCGCGAGATTTAAAATTCGGAGAGAGATTTGGGAAATTTTTTGATTTTTCTATCTATTGTGATTTTGCTATCCACTTGATCACAGTGATTTTTTTCAGCACGTCAGCACCTGGACTCATATTTGAGCGAGTTTATGTGGAGGCAGTCGTACAAAGCTGATCCTTTCGCTGCAATTTTAGAACATATATCCCAATTCAGTCCTCCACAGTGAACGCTATTTGTAAGTAATTTTAATTTTTTTTATAATAATTATAATTTTAGAATTAATTATATTATTGAATATAGACAATAAGTAATCCAAATGCATGTAAAAGTAACTCACCATTAATGCCATATTCGCATTAAATCTTTATTTTAAATGTCCAAACAATTTTTGTTAATATTTCTTCAATTAATTTGTAAATAATTTTCAATAATTTTTTTAATAAAATTACCAATATACAGTCCGTTTTAAAATTACCAAATGCTTGTAGAAACTACGGCGTGTTACACCACATTTTATACAAGATGGCGATTAATGGTAGATTCGCATTAACTTTTTATTTTTTTTTTAAATTTACAAAAAAAAATTTTTTTATATATTTCTTCAATTATCAAACTTCCACTTAATTACATTTAATTTGTAAATAATTTTTGGGTTAATATTTCTACAAATATCAAATTATTTTTAGAAATTCATTAGCCAATGTATGTAAAAGTAGGGCATGTGATCGCATTAATGGCACATTTTTATGTGATCGCCATTAACGGCACATTTTCACTAATTTTTTGTTTCTATATTTTATATTGACCTTATTTTGTATTTCATGCATGTAAATTTTCACTAATTTGTTGGGTTTTTTTTTGTATTTTTGGGTTAATATTTCTACAAATATCAAATTATTTTTCGTAAATTCATCGGCTATACAGTACGCTTTTAAAATTAGCGAATGATCGCCATTAATGGCACATTTTCAATAATTTTTTGTTTCTATATTTTATATTGACCTTATTTTGTATTTCATGCATGTAAATTTTCACTAATTTGTTGGGTTTTTTTTTGTATTTTTGGGTTAATATTTCTACAAATATCAAATTATTTTTCGTAAATTCATCGGCTATACAGTACGCTTTTAAAATTAGCGAATGATCGCCATTAATGGCACATTTTCAATAATTTTTTGTTTCTATATTTTATATTGACCTTATTTTGCATTTCATGCATGTAAATTTTCACTAATTTGTTGGGTTTTTTTTTGTATTTTTGGGTTAATATTTCTACAAATATCAAATTATTTTTCGTAAATTCATTCATCGAATGATCGCCATTAATGGCACATTTTCAATAATTTTTTGTTTCTATATTTTATATTGACCTTATTTTGTATTTCATGCATGTAAATTTTCACTAATTTGTTGGGTTTTTTTTTGTATTTTTGGGTTAATATTTCTACAAATATCAAATTATTTTTCGTAAATTCATCGAATGATCGCCATTAATGGCACATTTTCAATAATTTTTTGTTTCTATATTTTGTATTGACCTTATTTTGTATTTCATGCATGTAAATTTTCACTAATTTGTTGGGTTTTTTTCTACAAATATCAAATTATTTTTCGTAAATTCATTGGCTATATTTTGTATTTTATATCTTGTACTACAAGCTTCGCTTGTCAAAAACACCCAGGGCCCCCCCCCAACAACTCCAGCGCTACGCGCTGTTATAATTGGCCACATTTTAAAGATTTTTGAATAGTTTTCATGCATGTACATTTTAAATAATTTTGTGTTACTATATTTGTATTCACCGTATTAAATTTTCACAAATTTTTTTTTTTTTGTATTTTTTTTCCAGGACCAAGAAGCATGCTGGTGTTCCTTTTGTTTCTTATCACATGCTCAACCGATGACGTATTACCCTGAAGGCATACCGGTTTAATGTTGCGCTTTTTAACGTGACGTGTTCACGTGATTTGCGGGCACATCTTATCGAGTAGATGTGTCTGCAGATCACTTGGAGACGTTATCTTAAAAATCGCAACATTAGACCGGTATGCCTTCAGGGTAATACGTCATCAGGCAAATTATCCGTAAGTACCATAATTTGTTCCTAGAACTACACATTTGTTATTGTGCCATTTAACAATCGTGTCTTATTTTGACCATCAAACTGGTCAGATTTTTCTAGTTCTTTTGACGACTTGATTGGATATTTAGCAGTGTGAATTATCTCTAATAGTGATTGTAGTATGTACACCTTTGTTTTTGAGTTTCAGAAGCAGGTTGTGGGTGGTAAAAAAGTTGTTAAAAAGACTTTATGAGATTAAGGATGAGAGAGAATTAATAGCATATTGTTAACTACTGAGGTACCTAATGGATCAGCAGCACCATCAAAACTATTATTTCCACAAAATAGAGAAAATTTGTAGCAACAACTGTTAGATCCACAGTTTGCCCAAAGTTTGTATTTAACCATATAGGCTTTGCTCTAATAAATTGTTTCCTTGAGTAATGAGTATAATATTTCACAATAAACAAATACTTGTGGGAAAAAAAACCCATTGTTGAAATTTTCTGTTCATTATTTCACTCAATGATTTGGTTTTAAAGATTTGTTATCTTTAGCATGTGTATTGTTTACAAAATGGATAAACAATTTTATTTCTTTATAGGCTTTGCAGCTAAATGTTTTTTTTATATCAATGGTACTACTAGGTCTTCATCGGATTATTAGTCTCTTTCATTAGGAAGTGTGTGATAGCCACTAAATATAAAAAAAACCTATAAAAAAAATTTAATTCATCTTTAGTTATTGGAAAATCATGATTGTTTGTTATTTGCAGCATATCTCTCAGTTTCTTCTATGATCAAATTATGTACTTCATCATTGAAAATTTTTTCAAATATTGTTAAAGGAGATATTCCAAAGAGTATATCTTTCATTTCTACAAATTTGATCTCAAAACTATTGTTACTATCTATATTTTGGGAAACAGTCGTGTCTTTTTCCTATTAGCACATTTGTTGGCATCGACAAAGACATGTCATCTTTGCTTTCAGAAACAGCTATTTCGATTTCTCCAGGTGCATATTGAATAGTAGGATTTGCTGTTCCTCATCGCCAAACATTTCATCAGTTTGGTCATCAACTTTGGAAGGAAGTAATAATATATTTCTTTCACATTGTTCAGTAAATGCATATTTTACAGCGTCTTCAATATTTGGGCAAATTTTGTGATCATAATGTATGGGAGTATAATTCTGCAAATTAGAAAAAAATAATTTTTAAAGCCCAGCAACATCAAATGAGGACATTGTTTTATTTATTGTTAATTTGGCCATTTACAACACATGTAATGACTCCCAATGTTGAATCTATATATATTTTTTATCTTTATAATAAACTGCAAAAAAAAAAAAACATAACAATTTTTTAGATAAAAATGAATCTCAAAGTGCCAAGCACATGCACATAGTACATCTAAATACATACTTTGTCAGCTCATAATGTCTACATTTTAAAATTTTTGTTAAGAAAACATATACAACATCTGGTAATGAAGTCTCAAGTTTTAATTTGCATAGATATCTATAATATATCTACTATTAACTTGGCCCAAATTGGCAGGAACTGGGATATCCTCAATTGAGAAAATAGCTATAATGGACTAATTATTAGTATGTAATAATTTTTATTCATTTATACCATTATAGATTTTTGTTCCAGAAACAAAGAGCCATTAAACAGATTAATTACAATATTCCTTAGTTTGTATTGGTATAAATTTTAGTTTTTCTAAGTTTGTAGTTTCATTTTATACCAGTTCAATATATATATAATTCAACTGATTTTCTGTAGAGACTTATAGAATTTTGAACTTTGATTATGATTAAATTATATATCTTCACATTTACTAATTTGATGATTTCCTTGGAAATTGATACAGTTTTATTAAATATATATTATGGATCACATTTACCTATTAATATTTTATGTGCATCATATTGGTTTATAAGTCATTTAAACTAGTTTATAAAACTATGCATTCTTTTTATTTTATCCTTGGACTATACATACTTATAATCTAGATTTATTTTCATATTTAAAAAAAAAGTTTTTATATTCAAAAACAGAAAAATAACATATATTGAACAGGATACTCTATCTGCTTCAAAAGTTTCATCGCATAATTTAAAATGGCTTTCATTTTTTTTTTTAAAGTTTTTAATAGAAAGATATCAAAGTTTTATATTATGTGGTATAACACACATACTTGTTTATTTTTTTTAAAAAAAGAATCTGTGATTTTTTATTTGGAATAGATTTTAGTTTTAAAATGTATTTTCTTTTGACAATTTTTTTTTTAAATCCATTTGTAAACATACTCTAATTAAAAAAGTTTTTTTTAATTTTTTTTTAAAATCCTTTTTGAGAAAGCATTTAATTTTGGAAAGTTTTAATTGCATTCCTGTTTCTTTGATTTTCAATTTTAATCTATTGAAAGTTTATTTTTAAAAGGGCAGACTTGTTTTTACATTTATTTTTTGTAATTAATTTTTAAATAAGATAACATCCTGGTCAGAATATTTAATTAAGATTAAGCATGAAATAGAGATTTGCCCTGGTCAAAAATTGGTAATTAAACATGTTAATTAAACATGATAAGAGCTCATATAAATAGCCGTGGGATTTTGGACTGATTATTTTTCAGCTTTTGACTTTTATTCTGCTCGTTTAGTATTGCTTTAACTTTTAGTAGACCAATCATGAGACTTATTTGAATTGCCATGCTGCTATAAATTCTCAAGGTCACTGTCTGCATCTGGAAGCCGGTATTGAGAATATTACTTTGCTGTCTAGAAGATTCCACTGAAATTATCTTACAGACTTTCATTTGTTAGAATCGTCTTTGCAGAATGCCAAAAACTATATGCTATGAAGAGTTTCATCAACATCATGCCGTGCTAAACCAACTCAATGATGAGCCCCGGGTCCCAAATTGTCCCTGCAGAATCATGTCTTAAGAGCTTGAACAAGAACTGATCCTTAGCATTGCCTCTAGCCTCACGAACATACAATGGAAATCTAAAATCTTCGTCGGAACATTCCAATAAAATAAGCAGCGCATGCTGTTGAAAGACATCCATAGAACCTAACCTTATGCCTCAAGGTAACACGTTTTTCTATTATTACCAGGGTTTAAAGTCTCAGCTTAATCTTAATAAGAAACCTATCTTTTACCTATTCAATTAAAAATTTTTAAGCATTTGTTATCTATTTTCTTATTATTGCATTTATAGTGTTTACTGGAATCTTAATTTTAAGATTTAATGTTTGTTTTAAATTTATTTATTGGAGAGGTATTGTGAGTTTAGATTTTATAGTTATTGTATTGTTTTTTTTATATATTACTAACTCTGAAGAAATGCTTTGGTAGACTTTCATAATCTTATTTTAGCTCACTTGCCCCCTTTATTATCCTGTAATAAATCTTAAATAAGTTTAGTTTGTGTTTCCTGCAGGCCGCAAATCTTTTGGCTGGCGGTTTAGCATTTATAGTGTTCTGGTTTTCTGCAATGGACATTTTGTTTCTTCTTTCTAAGATTGTGTAAGATTGCAATCATTTCTCAGAATTTCTGGTCTTGTATTTGAAGTCAACCATGAATTGCCTTGAAGGTGGTATATTACGAGATGTCCTGCAGGCACATGACATCCTTGGTCTTGACATGTTACTCTGGGCCAAGGAATGCTCGTCCGCACTGTTTCATTGATTTCCTACAAGACCCTATTGTTTTGTTTTCTCTGAATTAGGAAGCTAGAATTGTTTTTTTTTTTTAAAAAATCATGAGTAGGAAGATATTATAAATCCCTTTCTTTTAAATGATAGGTGAGAAAATGAATCTATTTGCCAGGGTGTTTTATGTTTTAATACTCATGTACACTCGGGTAAATACACCGTGAAACTAGATCAAACTTTCTTATTGTATTTGACAATTATTTCCTTAAATATTTTGTTGAATTTAATAAATCTTAAATTTTCTTTAATTATATTAGCTGAAGCTTATCTCTATCTCTTGCTATCTCCCTGTGTTTAGCCAGTGCCAATCATTATCATTATTAACTTTTAATCACAGTAAATGAAATTTTCTGTATGATGGTTGGGATGCACTGTGACTTCTCCTTATATGGAGTCAGGAATCTCTCAGCAACTACGCCCAGAGAAACCTGTTAGCCACTTTACCTACCCTTTCCATTCTCCACCCTAAGTTTTCCCATAATCTGCTCCATCCCATTTCCACAACATAGTCTTTGTCAACTCCATGACCTTCATATCTAAATCCCCCTTATCTTTTTCCAAACCTAGCATAAAATCCCAATATTTAATCTTCCATAACTTCATTATTTGTACCCTTTCTGGTTCCAAGCATTTACATTGAAGTACCAGATGCCTAATATTTTCCATGGCTTCCTTACACAACTTGCAGACCAAATCACCCATATTTTTCCATTTACATGTATATTCCCTTGTTGCTAAAGATCCCATTCGAGCCTTAAACAATAAACTACTTTCCTTACTATTATCATAAATTAAATCACACCCAAGGTTCCGTTTACTTCTATATATATTTAAACTCGTTCGCCATACTAGTTCTCCATCTCTCCAACTCCTTATTCTTTATTAATGCATCTATTCTTCTATCTCACTCCTTACCACTATAACAGTCAACAATCCTCCTAGCACAATCATCCCACCTTTTGTACAAGTGTACTGACATAAATTCTTTATCCAAATCTTCTGCATACCACATTATTTTTCTCATCCATCTTGTTGCCTTCCCTTACTTGTAACCCAATTACATACTATTTTGGCTATTTTTTTATTATCCATAAACTGCAATCTACCGAACATTTTCAATTTACTTTTTGCATCCCTCATATAAAAACTTTGACCATCCCATTTCTCCTTGAATTGCTTCCTTTGTTGTCCACACCTCTGCATCAAATGCATTTCTTCCTACTCCCCTTTGTCTTTTTTCTAAGTAATCTAATACCCCTTTACTAACCCATAATGCATCATTGCTGTATGTTAACCCTACTACTGCCACTCCCTTCCATACAATTCTTGCTACATCATATTTATTATATGAAAACACTGTTAATTTCATTATCAATCCCTTTCTTTTCTTTGCTTCATTTATCAATTTTTTCTCCCATTCATCCAAGCAATTTTCCTGCTTACATAAGATGATTCCCAAATAACTATCTATTCACCAAACTTAACATTTATATCCCCATTAAGAAATCTTTGTCTTCTCTTTTTCCAGTATTCACCATCATTATATTTGATTTTTCTTCACTAAATTTAATCCCCATATCTTTACCCACCTCAGCATGACTGCCATATCTTCTCTTCTTTCTGCACACAAAAAGACATCATCTGCAAAAAAAGACCCGGCAATGTATATACTCCATTGCCATCTATTAACGGTATCTCTATCCCTCTTCCTAGTCTTTCTATTGCTCTCTCTCCACTCAAATACAACAAAATAGGTAACAAAGGGCATTCTTGCCTTAGTCCCATCCCATTTTTAACTAACTGATTCTATATCCCCTAATTGATATGTATAGTAATTATTTTCATATAATTTCTTAATAACATCCACTAAAGCTTCATCCATTCCCAGATTTCCTAAACTTATCCATAATCTATTTCTATTCACTCTATCATATACCTTCTCTATATCTATAAAACTCATATATACTTGTCAACCTGAATTCCTACTCATATCCATAAGATATGTAACTACAAATAAACTATCTCCTATATGCCTATCTGACCTAATACCTTCTTTGCATTTCCCCCACTACATTATTCTTTTCCATCCTTTTTACAACTCTTCCAGCCACCATATATGAAAAAACTTTATATAAAACTGATGTTACCGCTATCGGTCTATAATTATTTAACTTTCTATGATCCTTACCTTTTTCTATAATAATCTTACTCTCATATTACTCCAACTACACGGATTTTGTGCCATCTTATTAAAACAATAATAACTTTACTTTTACCCTATGCTCTATATTTATTACCATCTCTGCTGCCCAACCATCTAAACCTCTTGCCTTACCACTTCTCAATTTTTTCCCTGCCTCATTCAGTCCATTTTCTGTAAACCTAATATTCCCATTACTATATGCGTTCATATTTTCTATTCCTCTTTCCTTCACATCTAACCGTCTTTTTTATATCCATTCCATACCTATTCAATATTACCTCTAATTCTTCTCTTGAGTTACACTCTATTCCCTCCTTATCCAGAAATACTATCTCCCCCCTAAATTTCTCTTTAATGTAATTCCAAAATTTTTTACTCCCATCTCTTCCACTTTTATTAATATCATCCAATAATTTACTATTTAGTTTCATTCTCTCTCTCTACAATTATTTTAGCTAACTTCTTTTTTTCTAAGTACTTTTCCCATTTAGCATTAATATCTTTTTCACTTTGTTTGTTCTTAATAGCACACGTATATTCTCTGCATGCTTTTTCCTCTCTTTTATACTTTTACTAACTCACATTTTTTATTACTTTTATTCTTCTGAATATTCTCACCTAAAACTCTATTTGCCACTTTTTCTATTTCATCACACCAGTCCTCATACTCATTTCCAACCAACTCTTCCATGGTTTCTTCAACTTGTATTTTATACTCTTCCAACTTATTCTTATCATTCACTCTCCATTCACATCTTTCACTATTGTTTCTACTTTTATTTTTATTCTCCATCACATTACTAACCATTTCAATTACAAAGAAATTATGATCACTATTACATACTCTCTTTTCATTATCAAACACCTTATTTATTCCCTCTTTCTCTTACAATACATAATCTATTGTGTGGGATATATTATTTCTAGATCATGTGTATTGTCCCTCATAAATATTTGATAAGTTTCCAATGCTCAAATTTACTCTTCGACAAAATTTCTTCAAAAGCTGTCCATTCTTATTATCTACATCATCAATTTTTTCATTATGCCCATTCATATCTCCTATAACCATTTTTCTCTTACCCTTTTTTTAAAAACTCTATATCCTTAACTAGGTACTCATATATGCTATTGTTCTACTCCATTATAGTTTGACTATCTCCAGTAGCTATATAAACTATAGCTACGATCCATTCTTGTCTTCCTAACCTTATTTCAAACCACAAATGTTCTTGGCATTTAACAGTACTTAAATATTTTTTTGATATAACACCTATACCACCAATCTTTTTTTCTTTCCTTTTCTATTTATACTCTGCCATACCAAATCTTCCAAAACAGGTTTTTCTTCTTTTAGATGTGTTTCCACTACTGCTAATACATCAAGCTCTTCATTTTCAATTGCTTTGTTTAATTCCTGCCACTTTTCTGGTCTCCTACCATGTTGCATATTCAAATACCCAATTTTAACAATGTTTTCTTTCCTTACTACTCTTTTATAAATTTTTTTGATTCTTTCTTCTCCATTATGTTTATAAAGAGCTTGCTTACTATTAATTTTATAGACACATTCCCTCTCCACATCTACATTTATATCTAAATCAACTGCCCTTTGTTTATTCCTTATATCCCATCCTTTCTTCTTTCTAATAACACTGCAATTTAAAATCCCACCCCCTCTTTATAAGTTTCCCAACCTGCATTCTTTATAAATCAGACTTTCTAAAACTTCACTTCCTTGTTTCCTTAAGTGCAACCCATCTTTACTATATAACTCCCTCTTCCCAATAAAAAAATCCCACACATCCACAAATGTAACATCATTTCTCTCACACAATTCTTTCAATCTCTCATTTATAGAACATCATTTCTCTCACACAATTCTTTCAATCTCATTTATAGAATATGCCATATTAACATATACCTTTTATCAAATCTTGGTAATAATCCAACTATTCCTATTCTTCCTTTAACCATATTCAAATTCCTAATCAATTCTATTTACTCACCCATTACTCTCTCTGATGACTCTGATAAATTATTAGTCCCTACCATAACATATAAATCTCTATTCCCTTGCTTCTTTATTTTATCTGTAACATCCTTAATTCTAGCTCCCGGCAAACATACTTTTATATACCTGTTTCTATTTCCCCTTGCCATTATATCTCCACATTCTCTTATTAATGAATTGCTTATCAATACTGTCTCAGTCTACTTTCTCTGCTTCATTCGCAACCTTCTCTACCACCTTCTAGACTTCCTTATCTACTTCTTCCTTATCATTCCTACTCAATTTTTTTATCTGCTCACACTTCATTTCTAACGATTTTAATTTTACTTCTACACCCTTTATCTTCCGCTATCTTACTTATTCTTTGGCCAACCATCTCCAATGCACTACCTATTTTTCCATCCATATCTCTTGTCACTCTACTACACGCACACTCTATCCTGCCTTCCTCAGCTACATTTTGTTCCATTTCTCCTGACTTCCCTGCCTTCCTCAACTATGTTTTGCTCCAGTTCTCCTGACTTTCTTATTACGCTATCTACACTTTGAAACCACTTTTTCACGTCTTTTATCACAGTCACACAGTGTCTACATAACCATAAACCTGTTACATCCTTCCTAATCTATTTAAGCATTTCAAGTGGACAACCTCATCACATATATTACACTCTACCATAGCATGCCAATTCCCTTCTGACGATTATAGATGCATTGTAAAATACAAATGCAATCCACAGTCATGTGGTGGCGCCCTCTGTGATCTTTAGAAGATAGGGTGACCATTACAATATATATGTATTTTTGGGGAGTGGGTGGGTGGGTGGGTGACAGGACTCATTTGAGCATCAATATCTAATAAAAAAATTTAATTACTGCTGTATTCTAGATTAATTTACTTAAATGATAATTATATAGCCTTGAATGTACCCTCATCTTTTTATAAATTGTGATACAATAAAACAAAATATTCTGAAATAGTAATATAAATTATATATTAATTTTCAATTTTAACTCACAGAGTGGAATAAATTATTTTTCTTTAAACTTAAAAATTAAGTCTCAATTTATACTGATTTTTCCAGCTGAGTTTAAATCATGATAGAAAATTTGTAAGTATGGAGCAAAGTATGAACTCATTTAGAGATATAGATTAATAATTGTGAGTCTTGCATGTAGTTTTAGGTTTCAGTATGCAAACTAATTATCTTTTTTTCATGATATGTATTTGATATGATCAGCTTCTTGGTTGACATTTTTTTTTAAGGATGATTACTTAAGTTTTGTATGTTTTTTGGTTTGATTGTTTTGGCAGATAGCATAATGAGTAAACATAAATTTAAATATTTATGATTGTAATCAATTAGCTGATTTTATTTTAAATACTCAAGATATATGTTACTATTTGTTAGAGTATGTCATCATTTTAAGGAGAAATCTTATATTATTTTAACATCATTAGCATAAATTTTCCTCTTTGTTTGACAAAACATTGTTTTAATACTCTTTTCTCAATTATTGGTTACATTTTGTCATTAGTAAAATGAATTGTTACAAGATCACTGAATAGATTTGAATACTTATTGTTATTAAAAAAAATACGTCATTTTTATATTTCTATCCCTTTCTTTTTTTTTTTTTGATATAGTAATTTTTAGACTATGCATGTAACTGTGTTTCTTAGAGTAAAATAAAAATTTAATCAACAGTTTTCAGCAAAAGAATTACTATTTCAACTTTTGTTTTAATTACCTTATAGATTTTGTTTAGAATTATTAATTTTAATTGATTATTTTATTTTTAATAAATTTAGAGAATATTTTTGTAAATTATTCAAGCAACTTTCAAATTTTTAAACAATAGCTAAAATAAATTATTTAAGTAAAGCAAATATGGAGATATTTATAGTTATATAATCATTGATCATGTTATTTTTGTTTTAATATATGTATTAACTCTTCAGTGGCTATTTTTTCTTATGATCTTTCTTTTAATTTAATTTTTCAGTGAATTTCTCAGATTTATTTTTTCTAAATTGTATGCTTTTTTTACTATATTTCTGAGTATATTGTCTGTTGCAACTATGAAATTATCATTTTAATATTGTTAGGGTAGCTTAAGATCGCACCCACAACAAATCTTAGTCACCTGAAATATTGGATTGTCTTTTAATTAGAATGTAAATATAAAATAAATACTAAATTTTGCTAGAACCCTCTTAAAAAAATGTAAATGTATAAATAGTTATGACAGTGTACTAATTGTATATTAAATATTGGGAATGATAGGTCATTTACATAAAATCACACATATATATTAGTAATAAAATTGTAGTGTTTAATAAAAAAAATATAAACATTGGTAAAGTTCGCATAAATTTATTTATATGTTGACAATTGTATTGTGTTGAAGGTAATTAATATAGACAAGGACTTAAACGATGAAAAAACAGTCATAGCAATAGAAAAAAAAAGTCAAGTATTGTACTCGAATGTAAGAAGGGGATAATAATATTAATAATATATTGTTTTATTATTTTTTTTAAGTGAATCGGTAATCACAATATTTTTAAAGTGCAACAATAGGCACGTGCTGTGATTAAACAATGGAAATGTGACCCCACATATAAAAGGAAAAACAATTAAAATTCTTTTTTTTTAATTATTGTGCATTTGACATGAAAAGTCAATTTTATTGAAGCAGTTATTTTAATAACATTTTCCTACAAAATGGAGATTTGTTTAAATCAGCATCTCAACAAATGTTAATTTTTTTTTCTATTTATTGGCCATTTAAAAAAAAATTAAAGAAGCAAATAGAAGATTCTTATACCAATTTCAAAATAACTTATAAATTTTAAAAAAAAAAGTATTATGATTTTTTTTTAAAGAAACTAAGAAAATAAATTAGAACCATTTAAAGTTTAATGACAGGAATGTGTTATATAGCCAATATTGCAAACAGTAAATAACTATTTTATCATCATCATCATCAACCATTATCAATCCACTGCAGGATGAAGGTCTCTCCAAGTTTAATCCATCTTCTCCGATCTTTAGCTTCTCTTCTCCACAACACCCCTGCACATTTTCTTATTTCATCCATCCATCTCACATGGGGTCTCTTTCTGGGTCTTTTACAATCTCTTGGAATCCAGTTTAAAATTTCAATTGTCCATCTATTATCATCTCTTCTAGCAATATGTCCAGCCCAACTCCATTTCAATCTTTTAATTTTTTCAATAAGGTCAGTAACACCTGTTTGTTGTCTTACCCATACATTGCGTTTTCGATCTCTTCTTGTTACTCCCAACATACATCTCTCCATACTCCTTTGAGTGGTCTGAAGTCTCTGTATTGCTCTTCTATTAAGTGTCCAAGTCTCAGATCCATAAGTAAGAACTGGTAAAACACATTTGTTAAAAACCATCCTTTTCAAACACATAGGCATATTTCCTTTTAGTATCAAGTTATTTCTACCAAAAGCACTCCAACCAAGTTTAATTCTATGATTAATTTCCTCCATTATGTTTCCATCTGTATTAATAATCTGACCAAGGTATTTGTAACTGTTAACTTCTTCTAATTCTTCATAATCAATCTTTATTTTCATATTTTGAGCAAATCGATTAAACATTATTTTAGTCTTTTATATTTATATATATATTTTATTAAATGTGAACCGCATATATATATAAACTTGTATATATATTGAAAAATATGATATATTTTTGCTAGAACGATTGTCTTCAGGTGGAGCATTTATCCATTATGGCCATGTGAAATTAATATATATGTCTACTTTTAAGTACCTGATAAACTGGATACACGCATAATTGAAATCTACATGAGGAATATAACTAAATCACCCACTGCCAATATAAATATTTTCAGAATGTGCTATTCAGAATAAATAAGGAGTTCTCAATATTTATAATAAAAAAAATGCATAAATTGTAAGAACTGTTATGTAAGGAGGTCTCTGAGGAAGAATTATGCCTGAACATCGATTCATGAAATATTGTAAATATTATGATTTTTTCTTTTGTATAGATATGTCTTATTTTATTTTATTATCTCAGTCTTATATTTCGGAAAATGTAAGAGAGGGGGGGGGTTGAAAAGTCTGATTTTTTTTTCTTTTAATAAAATTTAGGTAATTTTCTGCCAAAATCCTTGATTTTTTCATCCATGACTATGAAATTAAATGCTCAAACTGAATACTTGAACAGTCAGAGTTTTTCTCTTTTAAATTCACTAAAATAACCACTGCCACAACATGACATGACCAGTCATATTATGCATTATATGTTTTACTAATAGTATTCCTAAGATCTTTTTATGAATGATTAACACTTTTTAATTAATATGCTTTACTATTTTCTTTGCTATCATATCATGTATTGTTTATTTATTATATTTCTTGCATGAAATATAAATATGCAAGATGATTATTTTGATCAACCAACTTTCACACCTAAAACTGCATACTGCATTTGGAGTTGCACTTAAATTTCTAATTTAGTTAGCAATCTCACTTTTATCTAATAAATTTTTCATTACTTTTGGATATATAAATGTCTATATTATGGGTATCTATCATGGGAAATAAGGGTAAATAATTTTAAATTGGTTAATTAACAAAATGATAGATACTCATCATAGACATAAAGGTTATAAGTATAGAAGAATATATATCCAAATAATTTATTTGCACTTTTAAATTTTTTTTTTTTTAATTTTCTTTTCTACATTGATTGATAATTTGTTCTATGTTTTTAATATATTTTGTTTTGTAAATAAATATGAAGTTTTGTTTAATTGACAAAGTCTCTCTAGTTTTGTTGTTCCAGCATTTACATTCAATCCTATAACCAATATTTTACACATGGACACACATATTACTGTTTGATGAGCATGAGGGGAAAATGTTAAATAAAGGTTATTCCTTACTAATAAATAGGATGAACTAATTTAGTAATTGATTAACAGTCTGCATAGGTACGTACCCATTAAGAGATTCAAATGCGAATTTTTCCTAAGTTTGAATATCTGAGGCAACGGTTCCAAAAAGAGTGGTGAGATGTTAGATGAACTGATTTAAATTACATGTAGATTTGATAGATAAGGCTTAGGCTAGTTTATTGAAAATAGAGGTAATCATGAGTCATGTACTTCATCATGTCCATCTCCAGCATCCTACATGGAGACCCAAGGTCTGACAGAGGTTAGATGCAATCTTGCTCTCTTTCCCCTGCACACATGATGGACCTGACCGTTACAATATATAGTAATAGTTGAATTTGGGCTTAAACTTGACGATGTTGTTTATATAAAATTTTATTTGCTTAATTTCAAATTTAGACTTAACTAAATTAATTTAAAAGTAATTAAAATAGTTTACCTTGTTATTAAATGCTGATTTAAAGTAAATCCGAATGTAAAATGATCGTGTATATATATTTTTAACAGATGATATATCGATTTTTTTTTAAATTTTGCTGATAAGTTTTGAGGTTAATGTTGGTTATTTTATTTTTAAGTCAATATTATAGAACTAATAATGTTTATATTATGTTTTCAATATTAATAAAAGTATATAAATAGTTTTATGTAAATAGCAGTAATAAGACAAAATACATATTGATAGATTTAATTGTGTATATTTTATTTACTGCATACATGTCAAAAATAATATTTTAAAAGGAAATAGGATAATTAGTTATTGTTAAAAGTATATATATATAGCTTGTATATGTATTTACATATTTTGTTATAATTTAAAAACATTAAATGTTGCATATTCAATGTATTATTTTTTTAAAAATATAATTTATTTAAAATTGATACATATAGGGGATTTGAACACAGACTTTCAAGCACCCTTCAACTATCCACACTTTCTCATCCTACTAATACACATGATTACATACATGTAGAAAAGATAAATAATCACCAATATACTTATTTTATGTTAAAGCAGCACTCATCAATTGGTGTAAATTATCATCTCCCACATATATATAATCAGTGAGTCTATTCAAATCCCATATTTACAATTAAGTTCCAGGTATATGAAGAATGCCTGTATTTCAAATCTTAAAATTGGTATTTAAATTATTGATTATGGTATAAAATAGATAAATAGAAATGAATGTCTATTTTATTTTAAGATATGAATTTAAATATAATTTGTTTTAATTTGTAAAAATATATTTTTTATTATTTTACAACATATTGTATAATATTTGATTTATAAAGTTTTTAAAAGTATTTTAATAACATGTAGTTTATTATGAAAGAACTTATATGGAGTGGAATAGACAGATGGATTTGATTCTTAATTAAGGAAAATCTATGGAAACAAATGAAATTAGAGATTACAGGATAAAAAAATACCTTAAAACCATACCCAGTGATGACATAAATGTTATATCAGCAGTAGCAATCTTACCTTACAGTAGAATCACCAAATGCAAGCAGTAGTAATCAATAGATCCAGGAAAATGTGTGCATAAAATTCCCATCTAGTGCCTACTCATCTAATATCCCTATACTGGTTTTTAGCTTACTGGCTTTCATCATTGAGAAGCTTTGGATCTGAGAGCAATGTACCTTAATCTATGGATTTAATGCAATCCTTCAGCAGCCATTTTTTTTATCTTTTTAGTTAACTATAAAGCTAAAAGCTCAAGATGAAAACACAATTATGTTTTCAATACACATTTATTCACTTGTATAATCATATAGTCTGAACCCAGTTTAGCAACTATACATTTTGATGTTGTTGGTTTATCAAAAACCACAGTCACCATCACCTATAGACAGGAATGGTATAAACTAAGGGGCTGGCTATACAGCTTGGATTAAAAACCTTAATTTGTTTTTAACCTGTGCTCCTAGCTTTATAGTTAACTAAATATATAAAAGGTGGCTGGTGGAGGGTTGCATTATATTCTTAGATCTAGCTACAGTGCTCTCAGATTTGAAGCTTCTCACTGATGAAAGTTACGAGTTAGAAACTAGTCTGGGGGTTTTATGCACAAACTGTCCTGCATCTGTTGTTACTACTGATTGCACTAGGTGACTCTACTGCATATAGAATTTACTACTGCTAATAATAGCTTGTGTTAACATAGGAAAGCATTATCAGGTCATGAAATGTGATGTCATTGGGAGAAAACTATTTAAGTGTCTGATATATTAGATTAGGCTCTTGTTTTTTTCTTAATAGATAAAACAGCACACTGTGGATATAACAAAATTTTATTTTAAAATCACAATGAATATAATGTAAAAACACAAAATGTCTTCTCAGAAGATTTTACAGTCTTCTGGGAATCGAAATACAAATAATGCTATATCAAAGTTAAGTATTGCAATATAACTTTTTTTTAAAAAGTTAACAATTAATAAGTAAACAAAGCCTGGATTAAATTTTGAATATGGAATCCTATTTTAAAATTAAAAGCAGATATTAAAATGGATAATTTTACTGCAATGCTTATAACTTGAAGTAATGATAGCTTATATATAATGTTGTTGTACCCAGGAAAACATAGCAAATTTTCTTTAGTGGAATATTTGGAAGATTTTGAACTTTAAAAATGTTTTTTATTATTTTAAATGTATATATAAGTGAATTATAATTTTTTTTTTTTTTTTTTGTAAATAATGTTAACTTTCTAATGGCAAATTATGATTTAATGGGCATTCCTTGTCAATAAAAAGTTTACCAGATAATTTATTTTTATATATAAAAATTCTTTATGCTTAAATACACATATGTTTGATTAGTACATAGAAATGTTGAATTAAATCATAAATAATATTTATTATTTTATATAAAGAAAAGTATGTTATGTTTTACTTTATATTTCAGGTGCAAGATTAAGTTTTCATGTGTAAATAGTTAGTTATGGATAATAACAAGATTTATGTATTTAGTTACTAAAATATTTATATAGTTAAATACAGCAATTCGATAAATATGAATATTGTAATATATGTAATGCAAACATCTTATAGAATAAACAAGTAGTCAATATTTAATATACTCTTGATAATGTAAGGTATCTGTGAAATACAATTTAATAAACCTAGTTTGTTTGATAAAAGAATAAGAAACAAATTAAACATTCTAATTAAAGTTTGCAAATTATAAATTTATATATTTATTTCAGCAATATTATGCTATTTTATAACTTGTTTTGGTACTTTAGCCTATTGTCTGCAATATATGATAGTAAAGTCCATAAAATGACTTTATAAACATAATAAATGTGAATTAAAAGTAAATTATTTGACAAGGAATATTTTTTTGCTTTCTTAGTATTTATATATTGTACATTCTTTCTATTGTTATCGTTTTACATTAATAAATTTTCATTTTTGTTTATTTCAACTGGTTTTCTGTCTTCATTCATAGTTTAATTATCACATTCATTTATGTATCATTTATTCACATCTTAATATATTATAACTGGTATTGAATTCTGTAAGGGAATCCCGAGGAATTAAATTACATGATAAATTTTTGTATTTGTGGAGTAAATTAACTAATGTTATTGAAAGATTTAAATACCTATTACTTGTTAAAAGATATGGTTTAAATTCAATAAAATTTCTATTGTAATTATACACTATATTTTTATAATTTAACGAATCTATTTTTATATACTCCATAGTAATTTAAGTCATGTTTGAATACTGTTATATTTAACTAGCCTGAATGTTGGATAAACATTCAACATGTTTCATTTATTTTTTATCATTATATTTAATGTTTAGGTAATTTACAGGAATATCAATTTCCATTTGCATGCATTTTTTACAGATAGATTACCATTACAATATATTGTACCAGAAATCTGGATGCTTATGTTTATGACTCGTATAAATGCTGACAGATAAATAAATCCACATATATTAATAAAATTACATCATATAATTTAAATGAGTCATACTTTCTGTCCTTATATTTTTATAGAAATAATATAAATTTAAGTTGCTTAATTTAGATTTAATTAAGACGGATGTTGGTGATAACAATCAAACCATATATCACTTAAATAAGTGCAGTGCAGCTATGCTAATACCATATAATAGCTTGTGTTTTGTTGACAAACCTTGATTATAATACAAGTATTGTCTAGTGAACTTTAAATGTATAATACAGTATTTTTCAATGTGCATGTATGTGTATATATATATATATATATATTGTAACCTTACAAATATCACTGTAAATTAGCTATTATATTTAAAAAATTGTAATTTTTTATTGTCATTGGTTGTATAGCATTTTATATAATCAATATCATGTTTAATAGTCTCTCATACTAATATTTACGAAAAATATAATTTTATAAAGCATTTTTGAATGATTTTCCAGGCGCAAATTTTTTGGTCAACGCTTATATGAAATACAATGCATATACTTTGTAACTATTCTTATTAAGGAACAAAGATATCAAATAGTATAAACAGAACAACTGCTCACATACATAAAACAATTAATTTCATACAGGAATATTTAATAGAATTGTAAATTTAACAATCCTTCACTAAGATAAAGCAATTATATTTAGATTAAATTTTTATTTATGTGGAGAGTAAACAATTTTTACATTTTTATATTTTGCATATGTGTGGAAGCTTACATGTTTAATTTTTATTTAGCAAAGATTTAATTGTTAGGATATTTATTAAATTATTTATTAATACCAATTTAAAATCAGTTGAAATAAATGTCTGAGAACTCTATAATTTTATGATTTATTTATTGTAAATAAATGCTTGTAATATTATTTTTAAACACAGAATTAAAGAAGCATTTGGAAAATTGAATTAATTATTATTAATTTTTCTTTATTTTTAAAGTCGTTCATGAAGTTTTAGTGTGCTGATTTAAAAATCTCAGCATCTAGTATTTTGCCCAGCAGTAATCATGATGATCTCTTTCAATATTTCATAAACAAATCAAGAAATCCCAATGCATGATGGAGAATAATTTGTAATCCACACATCATGTGATAACTGGTATAAAAGTTGAAGTTTAGAAAATCCATACAGTCTTCACAAATTTTTATTGCATTCAGGGCCTAAACATTTTAAATTTTTAAATAGTCATTTTGTTTACCATCTACATGATGATCAGTTAGAGTAAGTAGTCTAAGCATTTGCCTTTGCTGGTTAAAAATGACTTTTCATTGTACTAGAAAAAGATGAATAACCATGGATAAACCAGAAGCTATCATTAATTAATTCTTTATTTCAACTGTTAGTGAAAAAAATGGGCAAATTGATCTATGAAATATAGTCTCACTATTTCAATAATTGAAAGTAATGATAAATAGCTGATATAAGTGGAAAATTATATTTATTAACTTCAAATAAGTCGCTGTTGTTTATTTGTAAAATATTGTAAAATAATTATTTTTCTTTTATTTATAGAAAATGTAAATATTAAGTCTCAATAATGTAAATTTATCTTATCTTTAATTATGTAAGAAAAATTGTGGTAAACAATTTTTCAATTCAAATATCCTCACATAAACTTGTCGCTTAGAGAAATGAACTTTGATTCAAAAAGTAATGAAAATCACTCATTAAAACTTTTCACTGTCAGCCATATTTTACTAACTGTTCTTAAAATATTTCTTCAATACTCCAGTTACAGTCAATATGATGAATTTATTTAGAAATCCATCTACCATCTGTGGCTAGATAGCAAAAAAAAACACCAGTCAAAACCTAACTGGAAATTCCTTTGGATCCAGAAATTTGTGCTGAAGTTTGAAAAACCAGCTTGTGCAATGTCTCTTATAATGCTGTGAAAGTAAAAATGGATAATGTCATATAAATTACTCAAGACCTACAGATAATATATCTCATGGAACGTCATCAGTCCTGCTGTATTTACTCTCTCTTTGTAACATCACAAGTAGTCAAGGAAAAAATGATCCTCAGAAAAACTAAGAAAGATAAAAGTAAAATATGATAATAATGGTACATGAAAACAAACATCGTTAGTGACTTATTCAATATATAATTTGGTAAGATTTTATCGTATGGTCTTAAATTTGAACCATAGCTTAAACTTAAAATATTTTTGTTACTATAATATTTTTGTGTATGTGTTAATAGTTGTAAAGATATAAGCAACTGTTTTATTTATTCATTATTAATAAATTGTTAAAAAAATTATTAATCCATTTAGTTTATATTAGTTATTCAATCCAAGTATATGCTTTTTACACCCTGATGCTAGTTAATATCTACAGCCCTGAGAAATCATGCAATCCTCTGGGGGACATGCTGGTGTGATGGTAATAATTGATGATGATCATTCATGAAAAAAAAACAACTTTTTCCTAAAAGTAATCTTTCTTTTTAGGACGTTTGGTATCTTTGACTTTCTTTTTATTGAAATTCAAAAACAAAATACTTTTGGGAGTACTTGTATTTTTAAATTATAAATCATCACATTTGTTAATATTATTATATATTTGAATTAAATTTTTATTTGAAAACCAAAATTTATAATACTACAGTACACATCTTGAATATAATTTCATCATATATATATATGTGTGTATATCTTTGATTGTATAGTTGGTATCCAGGTTGAAACCCATCTTTCATCTAATATTATAAACTTCCGTCCATCTGTTCAAAAGATACTATTACAATATATTGTTATTATTAAACTGTTTATTAAAATAAATGCATTCATTCATTTAAATACATGTCAAAATATATTTATGCAAATACAAATGTCATTCTTCTACTAAATCCTAGTTGCTGTTTTTATGTAGAAGAAAATTGTCATAATAGTTTATATATTTACTTTTTTTTTTTTTTAAATTTCAAACAATACAAAATATACTAATGATAATAATGACAATAAATTACATTTCAATAATATATTAATTACATAATAAAAATGTCGATTATTATATAATATTAGATACCCATATATTTTTCTACATAGTAAATCAATTTTTTCCCCTGCTTCTCTTCTCTAATATATTTTTTTAAATTTACAAGTTTCTTAATTCAATAGCTAAACTATTGAATAATTTACAAAGTATTTATTACAATATTTTGAAACTATGTATATATCTGTTGTTTTAGATACATTTCAAATTGAAAATACTATCAATTTTTTCCCCACTTTAATTATATATATATTCAAGAAGTTGATTGAATACATAAAATATTTTTGTATCCACTTTTTTAATATAAACTTTTTATTAGTTCATTTAGTCTTTTTTTTTTTTTTTTTGCAGTAATGTCAATCTATTAATATTAAAAAAAATGTGCAAAATCATAAAGTGTTATTCTATATCTCAATAAAGATTCATGTAAAGAGTTCTATATAACAATAAGAATATTGGGCCCTGATGCTGTTGCTTCGTCTGTTTTTCGTGGTCGTGAAAGACGGCACTGTCATAGCTGTGATCCAGGTGTTTTCAAAATTATGCACGAACAAAGAAACGATTGCAAACAGAAAATAAAGATGTGGTTCATTACACACAATGAATATGTCATCATCATCATCATCAACCATTATCAATCCACTGCAGGATGAAGATCTCTCCAAGTTTAATCCATCTTCTCCGATCTTTAGCTTCTCTTCTCCACAACACCCCTGCACATTTTCTTATTTCATCCATCCATCTCACATGTGGTCTCTTTCTGGGTCTTTTACAATCTCTTGGAATCCAGTTTAAAATTTCTATTGTCCATCTATTATCATCTCTTCTAGCAATATGTCCAGCCCAACTCCATTTCAATCTTTTAATTTTTTCAATAAGGTCAGTAACACCTGTTTGTTGTCTTACCCATACATTGCGTTTTCGATCTCTTCTTGTTACTCCCAACATACATCTCTCCATACTCCTTTGAGTGGTCTGAAGTCTCTGTATTGCTCTTCTATTAAGTGTCCAAGTCTCAGATCCATAAGTAAGAACTGGTAAAACACATTTGTTAAAAACCATCCTTTTCAAACACATAGGCATATTTCCTTTTAGTATCAAAATTTATTAAGATTTATTTTACCAAATTAATCTGCTGAGGACATTAATTTTTTTTGCTGATTTGAAAATTAGTTGGTTGGAATTTTGTTTCATTACATATATTTAATGAATATGTAATGAAACAAAATTCCAACCAACTAATTTTCAAATCAGCAAAAAATTAATGTCCTCAGCAGATTAATTTGGTAAAATAAATCTTAATAAATTTTATATTTAAACTTTGTGTTTTGGTATTTTTTGCTTGAATATTTAGAATGGCAGAGTATCATAATACAATTAAGAATATTTTGTAATTCAATGCTTATTTAATTTTTTTTCTATCAGCAATTCTAACTCTGTGTACACATGTTTGCTGTGTCTATTAAGAAAAGATATTTTATCCACAACTAATAAGCTTAGAATGCTTTTAACTATTATATAGTCGATTCATAGCAATATAAACTTATTGCAAATAATGTCTGTTAGACCAGGATAGTATTTTAATACTCTCTGCAATTATGTAAATGGTTTAATTTACATAATCCACTTCCTTGACAAATGGATACAAGCCTTTTTTTCTGTTAATAGTGTGCACATATGTTTTCTATCATTTCATTCAGAACATACTATGCTAACTCCTAATGGCTCAAAGACATAACCATATTCTAGTTTATATTTAAAAAATATACATTTGGACTCCATGTTGGTTTTTGCACAATTATAAAGATATCTGCACTGAGGAACCCTAATTGTGAAGTTTGCACTTGATTCACTGAAGGAAATAGCCTTGCAAATATAGTTGTTGCATTCAGTCTTGTAAATAGTTTGGGGGGCTTGCTCTGGGAATAGGTTATCTTTAGTGTCATTTATCAAATGATTTAGGTGGGGTCCAAAAGCTGATGCTATATATCAGAGCAAATTTTACTCAAGCTTCGAAATACTCCAGGTATATATGATAGTGAATGGGAAAGTTAAGGATGGCAAATAGCATATTGCTATGAATAATAATAGTTGAAAGCATGCTAAGCATATTCATTGTGAATAAACAATATTTTCTTAATAGACATGACAAATGTGTTTATATCAAGTAACAATAAGAATATTTAAAGGAAAAATATCTTTGATTTTGTAGAACATTGTTATTAAATAATCTAAATTTATCAATTAGTATGTTTTATGTAACGTTTCCAAGGTATTTTTTCATCTATTATTCCAAAATATCTAATATATTTTAATTGTTCTACTTTTATACATTTATTATATTAACATACATTTTTATTTTTCTCCATTTATATAAATTCCTCTCAAAGCATCAAAAGATAATTTTGTTCAGACTTTCTTGACATTCTTTAATTGCAGTATTAATATTGTTATTTACACCCATAATAACAGTATCATCTGCATATTGATATAGTGATCCTTCAATATTAATATTTTCTAGATCATTTGAGAAAATCAAAAACAACAGTGCACTAAATATAGAATCTTGAGAACCTCCATATAATTTTTTTTTGCTCATTTATTCAATATGTTTGATATTTTTGATACAACATATCTCATTTAAGCAATTTTTAAAGAAACAGCAATTTTCTTCCAATTCCACAATTTTGTAATCCGTGAATCAATTACTTATGCTCAATAATATCAATAACCTTATAAAAAATTTAAAAAATTATAGTTACATATTTTTTATTGTTTAATGCACTTAATTTTATCTGTAAAATTATCTATTAACATGGTTCTTTCTTTCTTCTATGAATCTATATTGGTTTTTATTAAAAAATATATTTTTAGTTAAATTTTTTTCAAATCATTTTTGAAATACAATTTTTATTATTTTAGCAATTGAAATAACAGATATAGCTCTATAGTTATTAAAATTATTTTTAGCAACAGATTTTTAAACTATATATAATAATTAATACATTTTACTAGCACTGTGTTTAGATTGTACTAAATAGAAGGTAATCATTCCTCTCACTAGCACCATTGAACAGATGTTAAAACTGCAAGACTTTGAGAAAATAAGAACAAGTGTCTTATTTTTAAACTTGCACATATACGAGCCAATCTTAAATATCTAGAAGTGAGAGTGTGGATATATAAGTCATTCACTTTAAATCCATTTTTTTATTTTAATAATCTTATTAGGCCTTCTGAAATATAAATTACTTTGTGCTAATATTAAATGATATTAAATTATATAATAATCAATAAATTTTACTAGTGCAGTGTTTAGATTATAATTATATAGAAGGTAATCATCCCTTCTCATTAACACCATTAAACACCTATGTTAAAACTGCAAAGATATTCTCACCCCAATCACAAGATAGAGACTTTGATAAAATAGTAAATTGTAATCTTTCAGAAGTGCTAATATTAAAATAAGAAATGGATTAAAGTGAATGATTTATATATTCATGCTCTCACTTTTAGAAATTTAAGATTGGCTCAAATAAGTGCCTTTGAGTTTGAACATAAAACAGTCATTCTTATTTTTTCAAAGTCTCTGTCTTGTGACTGGTGAAAGTATTCTTGTAATTTTAATATTACTGTTTAACGACACCAGGGAGATGGGATAATTACCTTCTATTCAGTTACAAACTATATAATAATAATGAAGTATTTAATTGTTTTTATGTATTTGGAATTAATGCTAATTGTAAAATGTAAAAATATAAGATTAATTTTTAAAATGCCAAATATATATCCTATTACTTCTAAAATTTATATTTAATCTATTTGTTAAATCATTTGCAAAAAGTTCATATTAAAAATTTATTACATAATCACAGAAGAAAAGGCAATGGTTTTCCTTTTTTATATTATCTCTCTACTCTTAATGAATCTGTATCATGGAATTCAAACAAGTTTTTATTCATATTTCCATAATTGATAGTATTACTGATGTTCAAATATGTTATCAAGTCAATTATTTTTAAATTTTTGTGTGACATAATCTTTTTTTAGAATCTTTAAGAAATGAAGAGGTTTTTTTTTTTTTCAAAATCATGTGTTCTCCAAGTATCCAGCAAATTTTAATGAAGCTTTTGCTTTTTCAAATCTACTAAATTATCATTCAATAATCTCAGTAATATAAATAATACATCATGATGAATACTAATAAACAGAAGTTAATATAGAGCAAGAAGTTTCAGTGATTAAAAATATGAAAAAGTTTTTAAAAAATGTTTTTATATTTTATAGATTAAAAGTTTTTATTTTATTCATTTCCTTAAATAAAATGAATAATCATTTTTATCGTGAATGTATTTTAATGAGCTTCCAAACAAAACCTATCTGCCAAGAAATTTTATTATGCAACTTATAATGCTTCTGATTATTGATTAGATTTGTAATTTTAAATTAGTATTAATTTAACTAAAAGCTGTTAAACATTTTAAAATTATTTTACGATTTTTACTTCTAGAAAAATTTAACCTTTTAAAAATATTTATTGCTGTATAATTTTCAAGTTATATATGAATCTATATCTCTAAATTTTCTGAGCAGTGGTCTGATGATTAAGTAGACAATAGGATATTAAAAATAAACAATCATACTTTATCACATTATTTCTTGCCACTTTCTTTCAGTTTATTTTTGCCATCACTATTTTGAACATTAGAAATTTTTATTAGCTTTTTATAGTTAGGATTTATGATGTGCCTTGTACCCATCGAAAATGTATGTCCATCCAACAAGACCTAGAATCTGAGCAAAAGTACCCTAATTCCAATTATGCCCGAGATACACAGGTCAGGAGCAATCACGAATTCTAACCTGTTTTCCCATTCCCCAAATCTATAACACTATGGATAATACCTATGATGATACTACATAAATTCATTATTTCCGGGCCTCGGTACTACAACATTTTACATGAGATCTCATCTGATGATGATGAGATTTTGAGTGAACCCAAGATATAATTTAAGACATATAAATATATTAATAAGATTCAAACCTACTAGATTCAATTTAAATATGAATATTTATTATAACAAAACTTAAGATGATTATATATATGACCAACTTCACACAATATAAACTTTTATTTAATTACAAACATTTGCTAATCTTGAGTCAATTATTTTCAGATTGACAGGTCTCAATCTAGTGCGGGATTACAGTACATAATGTATATTTGGAAATCAGATTTTGTTTAATGTTACAGAAAAGGTTTATCTGGGTGGTTTGTGGATGTTCTACACATTGAGAAATGACATATGGTACGATAATAGAATTTTCCCTATTTATATAAATTTCATAGAATGCCCTTAGTATTATGATACATAAATTTATTTTGCATTTATAGTGTTTATTTATAACACTTACATTGGATGCATTAGGATTCTTAAGTATACTAAAAACAGATATTTATTATACATTTTCAACATTTAAAGATGAAATATTGCGAAACTCTATCAATACGGTAAGGGCTTATTTAAAAGAAGGGGATGGCAGCTTCAGAATGTTGGATCTAAAACTCCAATAAAAAATATTTAAAGAGATAAATGTTTCATTATCACATCATTATGATTTATTTTCTTAAACAGGCTGGGAAATGAAATATAAAGAATTGCGGTGCTAGCATATATGTCAGTGATAGAGAGTATTGCAACTTCGGCCGAGGAAGCTTCATCATTCTTCTATTTTAATATGGTATGCCCACTTCAGGTGGAGCAATACCTAAAATGGAGAGGTAGGTAGGAAGTTGCTATGGTCGGTGTACGGTAATCCATGCAGAGCTTCAACTATGCTAACCTGCTTGTTCCAGGGTGTAGACTTATACCTCTGTTTTGAACAAGAACACTAAAAGACAGAAGGCTTCATAATCCTCTGGAATGAGGTGTAGATGGATACGAGCAGTATAATAACAGAGAATTTGAGAGAAGAATGACAAATGAGGAAGATCATGATCCTCCGGAATGAAGTACGGATGGACCCGATCAGAGTGCTATGTTAATGCCAGCAATGCAACTATCAAGACATTAAATTATTTAATTTAAACACTAAAATAAAGCCTTAAATAGTTTAATAAATACGTAATGATATTTTTAAATAATGACCCATATACGATAAAGTTATTAATAAATAATTAAAACTATAATTAGTAAAGCATGCATTTCTCCCTCTTCTTGAATCAATCCCATTTTATTTAATATATATATAAACATATATATATATAAACCCCGTGCACTTAAGAGTGTGACTAACAATGGAATGGGTCACCAGCCTTTTGGCAATGACGGTATAAAGAAATCAATAAAATCAACAGACACCAAGATTCACTCAGATTGGAAAAATATTCATACGTCTTGTATAAATTTATGATAAAATATTTTAAGGCATATATTCATTAAAAGATAAACTCAGTCTTACGAACTATTTAGAAATAAATAATATGAAATAATTGATTATTTCCCCCCTCTCTATTCCACAGCGGGATATAGATGAAGCTCATAAGACTGGGTTTGATTTTCATTTATAGATAGAAATAAAATGAAAAATATCAATAATAAATTATAACCGCACTAAATTATAGGAATAATAAAAAGTGTGAGTTGGATGAAAGATTATACATTAGGGTTAGTTTAGATTGTAGAAAATCGATACACAGAAATTAAGTTAGTTTAACATATTTTCTGGTTAGCAAGTCAAAAGAGATGCAACATAAGAAATACATTAATTTTTAAGATTCAGAAGTTAGAATTTAGGTAAGGCGATTACAATGACTTTGGGCTTGTTACCTCATGATCCTTCGGAATGAAGTATTGATGAATCTTATGTGGAGGCAGCATTCTTTGACTTTCGGGGCAGGCAGATTCTACTTAAGCTTAACACATTTTCCTTGGCCTTGGCAGTTTTCTTAATGGCACGAGCACTCAATTGGATGGAGCTATACTGCTGCATGGCGATGAGACAGGCTAAAGATTGAGGGAAAGGTGGCTTGGGTCCCTCTACTCAAAACCATTTCAAAAAATCAAAGGAGAGCAGTAGGTTAGCAATGATAGACCAATTATACAACTTTTAAATTATTTAAAGAATGCTTTTAGTTAAAATTCCTAGGCCAAATGGAATCCTTAATCTAAAGAAATATTTTCTCTATTGTTATTGCTTAAAATTCACTCTAAAACCCTGAAACAATCTAATGTTTGCACCCTTTTAATTACTTTTGTATAGTTAGCGGTTGCATTTTCCATCTTGAATTTTTATGTAATTATACAAAGAAAATAATTAATTACAAAGTAAAAAATTATTTACAATATTTAATGTTTGTAATTATATATATGCTCTTTTAATATATGTATATATCTGAGTCGCATCTATTGACATTAATATCAAAATAATTAAAGAAATTTTTATTTAGGATTTATATTTATAAATTTTACAGACGCTTTTCAGAAATACACATATAACTTATATACATATGACTAAAAGGAGCAGGATGAACTGTGGGTTAAATGGTAGAATAGTGAAGCTCTATCTTGGGCTAAGATTGACTGCTTCAGTCTATACATATATTTTTAATTTTTTTATTGGAACAGAAAAATTAGAAATGCAGAGTTTTTATAATAGTCTTTCACATTGTCGTCAGAATGGGATTCAGACCCGTTTCCTCTTCACCCCTTTAATATATGAAAGTCTCTGTTAAGTGAATCAGCTTTTTTCTTTCCCTCTTTTGAATGCCAGTAGTGACAAACTCACTTGTAAGTTTCACTGACAAAATAATTATTTATTAACACAGTTAATTATTTATGTATCATTAATTACTGTATATTATTAACACAATTTAATATTTGTAAACAAAGTTAAAAAAAATATTCATTTTACTATTTTTTATTTTATTAAAGAAAAAATTAGTTTATTATAAAATGACTTTTGGTACTAATTGGAATCACCGTGGATAAACATTGAAATTCTTTATTAAATGTTTTCACTTGAATTAAGCAAATTTAAAGCTCTACATTAGGAAATGATTTGCTTAAAGAAACATGGCCAATGCACACCATTTGAATGTTTTCCATTTCCATAATAATGCTTGCAGCATTATTTTAGTATTCTCAGGACTAGCATTTATCATTTTATTTTGAAGCTTTTATTTTGCTGTCCGTGATGATTCTACTTGGTGATTCAATCTTTGTTTAAGATCTATGACTGTCACTTGGTTTAATGTGTCATTTAAAATAAATAAACTTACACTGAGCAAGGAGTGCATTTTAATCACTATATTGTTTTTAAAGCTTGATTTTTATTTTCTCCATCAAGCAGAATGACATTTTTTTTTTACTTATGTCATTCATATTAAAGAAAGAGACAGGGTTTTAAAGGGTATTCCATGTTTCATTAACATACATGAAAATCAATTTTTTCTTTTTGAAGCAAGATTTATTTTTTTGATGCAGCTCATATTATCCAAGAGTGTAATAGTGTATGATATATCCAACAATCCATGCATTTAGTAGTGATATAATAACTTCTTTTGCATTCTGTTTCCATATTATAATTTATAAAATGCTATTGTTTTGAATGTCATATCAGCCAAGTTTTTAATAATTTTTTTATGACAGTCATTGAATTTGCAGTGCGAAAATTTCGCAATAGCAAACTAATCAAGTTTACAGAGCCAATACCATATTTTCCAATAATCACTTGCATTTTATTGATAAAGAAGAAAACATTGATTTTTTATTTGATATTGATGAACAATATCCAGGTGGACATAAACTTTTTTTTCAAAGTGTTTGAATCTAATATTGGAACATAAGCATTGATAAAATGGACACAATAAATAGTACAAAATTATTTTTAATATCATTACCTTTCCAATGATAACTCTTGAAATTCCCTGAATAGAAATTACCAAGTTGGATGTTGCAACAAATTGAAATTATGCACTCTCCTTTTCTTTAAGGGTGACTCTTCCAAAAAAACTTAGCTACCTATTTTAAACTTTTTTCATTTGTAAAACAAGTTTCTTAACAGCAGCTAAATCTTAAAACTTAATGGCTTCTGCTATCTTATGTTTAGCTCTTTAAGAATTCACTTATAAAGTCATGTAGTCTTTAGATAAAAATAAGAAGACTTATTATTTTACTGCCTTGTACCCTGCCAGTATTGATATCATAGTTATTTTTATTATTTGACAGGCAATCAGCCAAGCATGGCAACTGGCTATATTTTGCAAGACATTTTTTTAGACAACCCTTTTCTTGATTTTTTTTGCTATTGTAAAAGCAATTTAATCCCCATTTGTTGTTGAATGTAATTTATGCTTAAAAATTTAATTTTAAGAAATTCTTTGTTTATTGTGTTGTCTAATGCAAAGCTATAAGAACTTCCAATTTATTAAACCTATTTTTGCCACCACTTTGTTAGCACTGAAGGGTATATTAACTTTATATTGAAGCAATATATATGCACTTCATGTATATAATTTTAAAAAATTCATTAGGAATATTTAAATTAAAGATTTTTTAATATTGCTAGGCAGAATGGATATATATATATATTAGTATGTGCAGGAATAAAATGTATGCAGTCTCATTAAATCTAAATCAATTTAAATTTAAGACAAAATATTTTATTAATTAACAATTGTAAAGGTATTTTATAATTAGGTGGGTGAAAATGACATTATGCTTATATAAATAATTCTGGATAAACCTATCGGCTAATTACGAGATAAATATAGTATGTTTAATCAAATTATTGTCTTTTATTTTGTTGTAATCATTTTTCAAAGCTAATTTTTGTGAAGTCTGTAGTTAGTCAGTAAGCCATGAACCTCAGTGAAGTTTAGGACTAATCTGTAACCAATGGATGGATCTTGAAATCAAACCATGATGAAAACAGATAAGGAAGCTCAGTGAACTATAAATAGAGATTTCTCAGATCACTGGGCATGCTTTGATTTTTATGTTCATTCTTCTTTTATTGAGTGTCAGAAGCAGTGTTAATATATTATGGCAGAGTAGAGAAGCTCCACTTTAACCAAGCTAGAAATATGCAAATTTAGTATTATCATGAAGTAGAGAAGTTACTGTAATGTACTAAACAACCATTACATTGATCATTTTGTCCAAATTATATGTTAACTGTAAATTGCCTAATGTCAAAAGTGTCGTCTATAGCTTTGAAAAAGAGATTAGCTGTTATTCAGTGATAGAAATGCCATCAGATGCTGCCTATTGAAAAAATCAAATGCATATTAATGAAGATCCTAGCAATCAACAAAAACAATCTCAGAAGCTGTGCGGAATACCAAGCAAACATTGCTTAGTTATATAACTACTATGCCACAAAAATTCTTCAGGTGACAATTCAGAACCTGAACTATTAATGATGAAAAGGGTAATTTGTTTGAATTTTTTTTATATACTATTATAACTTCATTTCACTAACATTGGATATTTAATCTCCTGTACCTGTATATTTCATTTCCTGAGTAATATGTTCTGATCTATTTTGTGTGTGTGTGTATATATATATATCAGAGTGGTGATGACTTGCTTAATTTATTAGATGCCCACAGTTCAAACAGCATAACATTAAAAGAAATATTTGTAACAAAACAACTAGCCAATTATTGCAAACTTTCACAAGAGTTAATAATGATCATTTCCACTAGCCTGCAATATGTTAAGAGTTAGAATAACAATTTTAACCATTAAAGTAAATAATGTGGATTAATGGCTTCTGGGTGAAATAAAAAGCTGCATAGACAGATTAAATAAATTAAGAAAGATTGTTTTTCATAGTTATAAATGTAGTTTTAAGCAAAATACCCTCACAAATTTAGGAAAGGACATTTATGTGTATTAAATTATTTTGAGCTAATGTACTATTATTTCTGGCTGTTTTGTGTATACAAAGTTTTTATTATCCAAAAATGAGTGGTGCAGATGCTTCTCCTGCCACTCTGCTCGGCCACTTAGTTTGAGCTGTATGTTTTGTTTATTCTTTGATTGTTCATAAATAAGTATAAGGCAGATATTGTTCCTGCCAAATGCACTTCCTGTTATCATTATTTACCAGGTAGATGCTCATTCCTACTAATTAGTTACCAACTTTCAATCACTATTTCCAGGTAGATGCATGATTCCTACCCAGGTATTTAGTGATATTATTTGATTAGTATTAAATAGACATTAAAGAGCTTCAGGCTCACATGATATTTAGTTTCCCTTATTCAAGTCACTCAATATTTGTTTTCCAAGCACTACAGCCTGAAAGATTTATGTTAGTCTAGTTCTTTTAATAGTATAGTTTACTAAATGATTTTTAACACTTCATAAAGCTTGCAGTGTTAATAAAGTCTTAAAATTGGGTTATATTGATATTAATAGTTACACTTAATCTGTGCAGCAAGTCTGTATCTAGCCAGTTATAATTAAGATGAATAGGTTGTATATTGTCTGTGCCTAATGAGGCATTGAATATCTAATATTAATTTTTCATCAAACCAACTAGGGCATAATAAGACATTGGATCAGTAATTGTTGCTATACTAAATTCAATCCCGTATAAAAGACCAATAGACTGATATTTTTTGAGGATTTCTCTCAATTGTGTTATTATTTGTTTTATTCTTATATATATATATATATTATAACGGTCGGGGATGATTGTTGATCTTACCATATCTGCCGTACAGGGCACCACCAGGCCATTTGAACCTGGAATATTTGTATAGTAGGCAGATACATACTGCTAAGATCCAAATTTTATTTTATATTGACCATTAGCCCATGCCATTAGCTTGAGGAGATGCAGAGATTTGTAATGAAACTTCTTAAAAAATATATTTTTAATATTAAAAAAATAAAATAAGCCACTGCCAATAATAACACACAAAAACCATTAACGCACAAGTATAAATATTTAAAATTGAGGAATAAATTTAGACTTTACTATTAATTTTAAATTTAAATCATTTTAAAGTTTGCACAGATGGACATTTTAATAATATTTTTACTTAAGATTGTTGAGTATAGATAGGTTATATAGATTACGCAATTAAAAACTTTAAAAAACAAACAAACAAACATTTAATCTCAGGTTAAAAGTTCGTAGCCAAACAAATGCCTGCTTTCTGATATACAGATGCAATCAATGCAATATGAATATGGTAATATAAAACCATGCTGACAGTAATGTGCGTCTGCAGCATAATATTATTTAAAGGACGTGATCCTCGACCAGAACAGGAATGTGCGTCTTTCTGGCAAAGAAATTGTATATATAAAATATTTAAAGAGAAGTGCTACATATGGGGGAGAGCGGTCTATCTGCCGACTTATAGTCCTATCCATATAGCTAAAGGAAGTCAATATCGCAGGAAATACATCTGCGTACATTGCAACACAATGACTACACCTTCTGGTCATGCATTCAGTTGGGCTTTGCCCTGTATGCTAACACACTTTATATTGCATTAATATAAATGCCCATATATCTCTCTACTAGCATTGACTTAACTATGAGACAAATAGTCTGAAATTTAACCCTTTTAAAATAAATATAAACGATTTTAATTATAAAGTTATTGGAATTGCTGAAAGAAATTTACAATAAAGTAAACCCAATGGCACTGATCATAAGGTGCCGCATTGACAACAACAACTTAAAAGATAAACCAGTAAATATGTTAGACCCTCAGCATGAGGTGTCATATTTACCGATATATACATATAATTTCATGTATAAAAATATTAAAACATAACCAACATAATGAATTTATGCAGCCATCTACACCCAACTTAAATTTAATACATTTCTAATAATTAGGTTGTTAAACGAAACATAAAATAGATTATGACTGAAATGCAAAAATAGAAGTGATTCGCAAACATTAAAAAAAAAAAAGTGACTAATTTGAATTTACGTGTCAGATAAAAAATTTTCTTAAGAGATTTACATATTTGAAAAAGTTCTTTAGATAGTCAGATTAAGAGTTCATTTAAAAAATTGTGTTTAGTAGGCACATAAAAAAAACTTGTTTGAGAGATCTAAAAGTTCATATTTATAAAAGTCTATACTTTCCGTTTGATCCTGGTGATTCCTTAGACTTGTCCATTTTATGAATTTCCTCACTGATTATATTATTTGCCAAAGTTTTTTGGAGATGTAACTGCTGCAAGCCATTCATTCTATCAGGAGTTTGTCTCAGTTGGCGCAAATAAAGAAAACTAAATTTATTGTGTGACCCTTACATCATGGAGTCTGCAATATAGCTAGCTATAAAATGTTTTAACTGGTCAGCATCATTCTAAGAATAGTCAATCACCTCTTTAAATTCAATTATTTTTCTTTTTATAGTATCTGGCCTTATCTCCAATCCTCCGGATCGATCTAACATGATGTCACTGATTCTAATGTTTCATTTTCGGTCCATGCGTTAGCTTCGTGGCTGCATTGGTCAATCAATTTTTTTTCTTTTATCTGACTTTTTTTATTATACAGTGCCCAAAGGCTGAGCTGTTTAAGATTTAATTAATAAAACAATCACTTCCATTTTAAGATTCAAATATGACTTTTGAGTCAAGCGTTGTTAGCTGAAAGGTCATCGCAGCCGCCTTGAAAGCAAGTACATAGTTGCAGACGGTTGTGGGTTTGCCTCCTGGCCGATGCTATGACATATGAAAATATATATATATGACTTTTGAATAGAAATTAATTAACATTTATTTCTATTTTCTTTTATACAACTTTTTTTTTTAAAAAATACTTATCTATCTTTAGATCTTTTTTTTTTTTTTAAAAAGTACTTTTAAATTTTTTTTTTTTTTAAAAAAAAAATAGTTTTTAAGTTTTCAACAATATATATCTATGTTAACATAACTCTTTTAATTTTGGCTTTTAGTTTTTAATAAATCAATTTTATTTAAGATTTATTTTCCCTTTATTTTAATTTTAAAATAATGTAATGGCATTTATTGCAATCAATAATGGTAATTAATGTATAATACAAGTTTCTTGCATAGTAGGATATAAAAAGTTTGTGATTATGTGACATCAGAATGTGGGTCTGCATGCTGCACATTACTCTTGGGTGATTTTCATGTTAGATGGATATTTTTGTCTGCTATAATATACTAGATATTCTTGCATACAAAAAAAAATATGGGAGGTAGATTATAATATGAATTATTTCTGTTTAAAGGATTGAAATGCTATTAAACAAATTCATAATTTTATTGTCCTAGTTTATTAGAGATGTTTGACAAATCAGACAGTTGATATTGGCTAATGTCCTTTTCAATGTAAGTGACTCAAGACAATACAAATAAAAAAATAAAAATAAAAACAAGATCATAGAAATAGAAAAGTCTATTTGTATCAGAAATGTTATCTAATTATTAATGAATCTAAATAAAGAAAAGTATTTGTATCAGAAATATTGTCTAAATGTTAATGAATCTAAATAAAGGCATTTTGTTTATACAAGAAACAATACTTATTTTTTGAAAAATCCAATTCATATTTTACTTGACAGAGAGTATATATATTCTTGGTTAGAGATTGCTTATTAATAATTTGATTGAGTGCCCTGTAGGATTATTTCATAATATTCCAACTGTGTATTTTATTCATAGCATAAGTTCAGTTTCTGACAATACAAAGAAACAGCAACACCCATTATATCAACATCCCTTATTTCAGTTATACTCTGTCCCAAAAAATGTAAATAAACAAATAATACAAACATTAACATTTGTAAATTTAGTAAATTTTATGCTCACTAAATCTGACTTTATCAAGTATTATACTCTTAAAAATTTAGGCAAGCTCATTTATCAATCACATTTTTTGCATGATAAAAATTAATAAATTTGCTAAATTTTATAAATTTATATCATAATAATGTCCCCCTTTTACCATTTTCGTGCAGTCTTACTAAATGTAGTGTTCTCGAATACATTTTTAAAAATCACATAAAGTCTTATTAACCACATTTTTTTAAAGCTAAGTTGAAAGCACATGCATGTTTTTCTTTATTTAATAAATTGTTTTTTAAATGTAAAACTTGTAACTCTACAAAATTTAAGAAGATTTTTTAAAAAATAATTTCTTTAAGTGATAAAATGAATGTTATTAATTTAAAAAAAAAAAAAAAGAAAAATGTTCTGAAGTGAGCAATATATTCAAAAATAACAAATCATATATTAGAAGAATAATGAGAAAAGTAAACTAATTCTATGCCACTAATGCTTGCACCTTTGAAATAGTTGAAGTTGTGGACTTGTTCCTATGTTAAACAAAAAAAAATATTCTGATTTTTGGATTGTATAAACCAATAAAATGCATTTATAGTAGGTCTTTTATTCGATCAGAAAACTTAAATGTCTGTATAAAGAGTTTAGCCAAAATCAGAAATGGGTATTTCCAAGCCATTCACTGCAAATAGGAAATGTCTGTATAGATTTCAAAATTAATTTCAAATTAAAAACATCAAAATAATTGGAAGGTCATATCTGGCAATAATGAGGTGACTACTATGATAATATAGAATTTTTAAAAAAATTATTTTAAAAAATGATATTATTAGAACAAGCGTTTAATTGTATGAAATTGGTTTGTTTTGATGAGATAATGGTTTCAGATCAGTATTCTGATACTTTGCTGTTCATTTTAGTTAAAATAATAGTAATAGTGTACAATATTTTTTTTTAAAAATTGATCTTGAATGAACACATTCAGTAATTATATATGTAAATGCATTCTTGCAATTTATTATTTATAACTGTTATTTTAAAATTTTGTTTACATTATAATATTACTTTATATATACATTCTATAAATGTAAAAAAAAAAGAAAGTAGAATTTATGTTATGTGTGTGTTGAAAAATACCAAATATCTACAGAGTAACACAGTAGACAATATGTATAATAAATAAAGTATGACCTATTGTTTGCTGTACATGCTATTTTTTAGGTGACCTTATAGCTAATATGGGTGCTACATTGTTTTGTCATTTTATTACATATTAATGAATATATACATAAGTTTCACAGAAACTTTTAAAAAGAATGAATTTTAGAAGTATTTAAAACACATTGAAGCTGTACTAATATCTATAAATAACTTAGCAGAGATTTATCACTAATTGAATGCTATTTTTAGCTTTATCAATAATTGTTTAACACTTACTTAAGTTCACTAATTTTATAAATGCTTACTTTATTTAATTGAGGACAGGTTGGTATTTTTATAGTTGTCAGTTTTTGTTTAATATATATTTTTTAAATTAAAACTTTTTTGTCTCTGAAAGGTGAAATGCTAATCCTGTAAAGATAGTGAAAGCTGCAAAACTAATTATATTGATATTTTTAAATATTCCATTAACAATGTTAAATACAAGTCAGCAAACTTAGCAATATTAGCTATCAGTAATAGCAATTGCTTAATAGTCACCTCATTTTGCAATTATTAATAGGATTTTCTGAAATTTTCATTAAAATTGCTTTTTTTTAAAAAAAAAAAGTACATATATATCAATCTGATTGATAAACCAAGGCTATTCAATCTTATGTAAGCCAAGGACTGCATTTAAAAAGATATCAGAGAGCCACATCCAAAATAATATAGTACATATATTAAATTATTAAAGTCCTACCATTAATTACGTTTAGCAGGCTCTTCAAAAATGTGGCAAAAAAAAGTTATGATGTTTATAAAAGTTTTTAATTGAATCAATAGACAATATACAATAATTGTTTACAATGTTTAGTTATCAATTGCAGTGAATTTTGCTATTTATTTATTTTTGGAAGAAATCAAAACTTCTAAGCAGATTACAAAATCTCAACACAGGGTGCATGTGGCCCATGGTCTGTGTTTCGGATAGCTCTGGCTTGAGTGTAAAAACCTAATGCAAGTTTTTTTTTTTTTAATGATATTGCTATAGTTTATTTGGTAGATCCAAAATTGAGATACTGCGATAAATTGTGTTAAGGGAGTAACCAATATTGGCGAACTACTACCAGAGAAAATAAAGAATTATCATTTGGTAAAATACTATGTTGTTTAATTAACAGTAATCAAAATTAATTTTATTTAACTATGAATTTAATTTCATATCTTATTCTTCCTTCGTGGTAATCTTTTTATATTATCAGTGGCCCATATACTTCTTATAGTGGTTTAGAGTTTTGAAAATAAATACTTTTTTTATGAGCAGAATGCTCTTATTGCCATTCCATATCTTATTTATTAATCAGTAGTGGATGATTACTAGATAGCATTTAAATAAGTTCAAAATTTTATTGGTAATTTATTTGGTAACCTTGTAAAAGCTTTCAACCTATTCTGGATTTCAAGTCTTTGAATGGCTTATTTTTATTGAAATAAATTAGTGATTTTTTTAAAAATAAAATAAAATTTATATTTAGAATGTTTTGATACATTAAATTGGTAATAAATTATTATGAGAAACAGGTCTAGTTTTAGCAAATGATAAACTAAAGAAGCAGTAATATTTAAAATGGGATCAGCATTTATATTATTTATTGCTTCAATTTATTTTAATAATTTTTTTGTTGATATAGTTAGATTACACTGTGATTAAAAAGAAAAGAACCTTTGCATTGAAAAGGTATAACTGCAATTTTTAATCAAATTGTCTGTAATTGATATTTCTTCAATGTACCCTACAAGTATGTTTTTATAGTGAGATACTTGTATGACAATGTTGAAATAATTAATAGAATTTTTAAAAAGATATTATTGAAAATAATAAATTGAATTATCTAGCAATGTTGGAACATTAGTGATGTACAGAATGGCTTTTTGTTTAAATTTAATCTTTTTTCGTATTCATATTTTTGCATGAATTTTTGGAAATTATATTTTGTAATTATCATTATTGCAGAAATATTGCTCATTTATATTTCAACGGCTGGTTTTATCTAATATCATTTTTGCCATTTAGATGCAAATGATAAAATCGTGCCACACTGCATTCCTTATACATGTAAATGTGAGTTAAATTGTCTTTCTTTAATAAAAGAAAATGTTATCATTAAACTTGCAAGAGTTTTTATCATTTATAAAATTAGTTATTTTGTATTTATACATATAAGATAATTTATACTTTAAAAGGAAGAAGGATTTATTTTCAAAATATGTTATTGAAAAACATTTATGATTATCATAGGAAATATGGGATAATTGATTACTATGATAATATGAATCATAATTTCAGATAAGAAACTTTGGTACATTTTTTATTTTAGTTTTATAACATCATATATATATATCACTATCTGCATTTTTCTGTGGCATTATGAGAATCAAGTTGTTTTTAGTAAGAATAGTTAAAATATAATATAAAATATTTTATGTAAAAAAACTATTCATATCAAATCCAAAGTTGTAATACAACTTAATTTTAAACTTTGCATGTTTCATTTAAATTAATGAATAATGAACTAAAAATTTAAATTTTTTTTTTCTTTAACAACAATTAATTTAATCAATCACTTTTTTAGGATGTATTGAAAAAGTTACCACACTGCTTTTACTCATTTAAATCTGAGTTAGTTGATTTTCTTTGATAAATGGAAATTTTACCATTACATTGTTCTCATTTATAAAATTAAAGTACTTAGTATTTTTTATTTTAAAAGAAGTATTTATTTTTTAAATATGGATATTTTGTGGAGTTATGATGATATGAATCATGTTTATAGTTGATAAACTTTGTACATTTTTTACTTGTGTTGTAGATCAAATATATATATTGTACCCTTACTTCTCGATGTATAATATAATTTGAAATACAACTAGCTCAATTAAATTATTATGATTAATTAAAATTTGTATATCTATCTTTAATTTACTTTTATACTATCATATTCTAATTAAATTTATTATCAATTATCAAAATCAATATATTTCTATAGTATGTACTAATTAAATAAGTATTTAACTAAAATCATGAGACTGTGAAGTAAAGTTACAAAGTAATAAGTAGATTTACATTAAGTCAATATCTTCCAAGACATTGTCTCAATGGCATAAGAATACTGTCACCTCCTTATTAACTTACTACTACCTCTACAGCATTCTTATGGCTTTTAAATAAAATAAACTATCTTTAATAATAATAAAATAAATAAATCTTAACTTTTAATTTTTAAAATATAATTAAATAATCTCAGGTTCTTCTAATTATCTTAAAGTAATGATAACTCATGTAAATAAGTATGATATGGGATTTTATATCAAACCTAAATACACCTAACTTATACTAATAATAATAATACTCAATACTAATCCTAGGGTATAACTTAGTCTTATTTATTTTGGTTATATCATCAATCATTAAATAAATAAATAATCATGTGTATATCTTTTATCTTCATATAGTATCTTAATTTTGGAATAGATCAAAATCTTATAATTTAATAATCTGTGGCAATAAATAATATTGTACTCTTATATTATGCATTATAATTATTTTATGACCATTGTAATATAATGTAATAATGTCAATCAATTCTCATAAATGATAATCAGGAAAATATTATATTTATTTCTAAAATAATATTAATAAATTCACATTGTGCAAATATTATGTTTCTTCAAATTATCTGCTGTCAAATGCTGTGGTGCAAAATAATGAACTCGACACACTTTTAAAACAAATTAAACAAATTTATTTACATTAACTTTGATTAAGAATTTATTTACAATATTTACAGTTCAACTTATGAAAACAAAGAAAATAAAATTAAGAAAATAATAATACAAAAATGTTTACACTGTTATTAACTCATACTCCTATTAAATAATCTATACATTCTTTTAAAATACTATACTAATAATATTGAAATATATTTTCAAAATTCAGACTTTAAATAAATATCAGTGAACTTCAATTATTACACAAAAAATTTATGTAAACAATCTTTATGTAGCATATGTAAACAATTAAACTTTATTAATTAAATTGCTACATCACTTAAGTATTGCTATTATTCAGTTTATAATGTACTAGTATGTGTTTACTTTATTATCAGCATTACTTTAATAGCATAATATAGAAACTAATGTATCCTTGTACTGTAATAACAAATAATTGATTATAATTTTATATTTCACTTAATGCAATTCATGCTATATGTTTTTATTAAATATGCATTACATATATGTACTGTTAAAATAATAATATTTAAATTATTCATCGATTTCAAATTCATAAAGCACTATATTAGATAAATTTTATGATTCTTTTTTTTTTTTTTTTGTGAAATTATTACTTTAATCTATGTGTTATACTACTCCTTCCTAATAAATTTCTATCTACAAAACATCCTTTAAAACTTATTTAAACTTTCCGGAAAAACAATTATCTACTTTACATGAATACTAATTATTCAAAACTATTTATACTTCATCATATTCAGTAAACCTTTAATTCAAACATAAACTTCTACATAAAACTTAACTTAATTTATCCAATAAAATATAATAAAATATAAACTTTGAAATCTCTTCCTAACTTTTAAATAAAATAATTACCGATATGAATAATAAATATAATTTTAATACTCCAACATAATAATAATAATAAATAAAAATCAAAATTTATTTACGAAAGAATCATATAATTATTTCTAAGCTTTTTATGTAATGTTGTATCATATTTATATCATAAATTCAATTATGCATATCCAAATAAAAACTGTCACTGCCAATATAATGTGTGTGTATTTTTTAAAATAATCATACATTCATTCAAAATAACATATCATTCGGTTGATCTAAAGAAAACATATTAAATACATTAAAATTATTATTATTATACAATTTTTACCATCAATAATGTCCTAATGTACAGTCCATCTTCCAATATTCTTCGGAATTACAGCTTCATAGAATCAATTACATTTATACTTACAATCATTCTTTAACATATTACGTTTTATATTAATTATAAGATAAACTTATGCAATTAATTATTATATTATTTTAATTATTAATTTTAAGAAATGTACCTATCTTATTTTTAATAGATTAATATTATTTAACTTTTATATTAGATAAATAAACAAAAATTATATTACATGACTCCATCGATGTTTTCTTTTCCACCATAAAGTTTTTTAAAATCCTAGGCACATATTCACTAGCACAACATTTCCTGTTTCCGGTCCATCACGTGTTGTTAAAAGTTTATGAAAACGAAAATGTTCTTTTTTTTAAAACCAAAACAAAAGTTAATAAAATTAAAATAGTTTATAGGATCCTGGTTTAGTTCTTTTAAAAATATTATTCAAAAGTTATTATTTTAATTTAGTCTATAGTTTATAAAAATTTATATTTAATTATTTTTAAATTAACTTGGACATCCACGTATTACTTGCGCATTTCTTATCACCATATATCTAGGTAAGAATAAGCTCCTTTATTTATAAACGACCTGCGTTTAAATTATTTCAATATAATAATTTTATTATATTAAGATTTTTAGCTAATTATATTTCAATTGATTTGCCTTTAAAATCATCAACATTCAGTCTTTTAAACATAAAGACTTAACAAGGCAAGTATTTATAAAAACTACTTTCATTTTTAATATCTTTACTTAAGATATATTTTTTTTAAATTTATAGCTTGCAAAAATACTTTCTTCATAAGAAGTATTTTATTCTCTAAAATATCTATTTTCTAATATTCACTATTAATTAGCTTTTAAAATTATATACTGTCCAAAATACTACTTTTCTCCATCTCATAATTTTCTGAACTAATCCAGCGTTTGTCATATTTCTAGGGTAAAGTTTCCGATATATTTTCACTATATATGATGTTTCCATGACCATTTGCTTGCAAATTGAGCTTCAATTTAGAGACGGCTGATTGGGAAAAATTAAATTAACACTGCATATCTATCATTTTAAAACTTTTAGAGATTATTTATAACGACACTCTTGTAATTTTTAAAAATGATTTTAGAGCGTCTATAAATTTACTTAGCTATTTTTCTAATAGCACAATTAACTTGAAAATTCAATCACGAAGTCCTCTCCTAACAATTGAACTGAGCTTTTATACCGGAAGAAACTTCCCATTTGATTGGTAGATTAAACAATCAACTTTGCTGGCTTATTTACATATTTACCAACAACACAAAATTAAAAATAAATAATGACTTATTTAATATTTAATATTTATTACATTATTACATTTTTTTAAATAATTCTTATCGTTTATTTAAATCTATTAAACACTTTTAAAAAATATATATTATTCTACTTGATTTTAATTTTAACTTTTATAAGATTATTTTTAAATAAACTAAATATTTTTTTATACGTCATATTTTTAAAACAATATTTTAAAATCAGATTTAATATTCTACATTGATATATCTTTATTTTTATTTCGTGATAACTCACGTATTATTTATAAATTTTACAACATGATTTTTTAAAATAGTTATGCAACTTTATTAGACAACTTCCACGCATGTGTGTGTATAACATCTGTTCTTTATAACACAAGAAACGCTTGCCGTCGTCTAAAAATAAACTAACAATTGCATTTTTAAAATAAATATTTTTAAAATAAATAAGATATTATAACAGATTTTAAAATAATTATCCAATATTATTAAAATCAAATATTAATCTTCTATTTAAGTACTTACAATAATTAAAATATTTATATCCTTTTATAATATTATTTTATCAACAATAAACATATGTATTTAATTTTACTTGTCTTTTAAATACTTTTAGCTTTAAATACCTATTTATTAAATATATTAATGCAGTATTGATTATGGCCATTTTTCCAACTATATATTATAATCATCATCATTTTAAAATGTCTCTCTCAATATCAGCACAATTTTACATATCAAATACTCATAGATTGCTTTCATTAAATCTTTTGAAATATTACCATAAGCAAAATCAACATCACATATTCAAATATATCTTAAATTTAAAATTTTTAATAGATTAGCACAAAATTAAATGGTGACCCATATAAAAGGGCACAATATATATCACTGTTTGAATTTCTCGGAGCACACCTGGGTCTTGTTTTATGCGGTAAATAGGTTCCTCAGAAAATGCGCACAAAAATAGACTTAACTTACCTTGAAAAATGGGGGATACATACTGTAATTTTCCAAAAATCGCATAAAAGCCAAGCAACAACGTAAAATTGCGTTAAAATTCACATAAAAAAAAAATAGGAATATAAAATATGACTAATAAAAAAATTTCAAATTAAAAAAAAATTGATACAAGACTAACTTTTTTTACTTTTTTTATTAACTAGAATATTTACTTTTATTCAAAACAATATATTTTTATGCATAATTTACATTTTTTTTCATACATGTACGGTATTTTAATCATTATCACTATTTGAGACATCAGATTTGTCACAAGAGGAAATACAACTAGCGCCAACTTTTTTTTTTTTAAATTGGTCTTATAGTGGATTCGCCCAAGCTAAAATGTTTTCCAATCGCTGTTGATCCTTCCCATTTCGCTAAGCAATCTAAAATTGAAATTTTTGTTTTCAAAGAAATTCATTTTCTTGGGTGTTTTTTCCCTCTCCGTTAGGGTAAACAAAAAGTTTTAAAAAAATAAGAACTTAGACTTACAATAATAAAAGGACACCGACTCACCACTGTTGGACAAAATTTAATTAAAACTAACCATTAAAAATTAAATTCTTATTTTTGTCTTTAATTTTTTAATTTTCAATTCTGTTTAAAAATCAAATTTCATTGTTTTACATGACATGAATTTCAGATCATGTTATGTAATTTTTAAATTGTTAATTACAATTAAAAATCAGATTTTAATTGTCAAATTTAATTGGGCCCACCGCCGTTACTCACCTTTTAAAAATAAACTTGTGGACAGTAAATGATTAATTGACTATGTACTCTTTTTAAAAAAGCAAAAATAGAATAGGATTTAAAATGCAATAACAACATACATAATGTTTGAACAGATTTACATTATAATCTTATAAAATTTATTATTTGCGGACACTAAATGATTAATTGATTACGTACTCTTTTTTTTTAAAGCAAAAATAGAATGTGATTTAAAATGCAAAAACAACAATTTGTGTAGTATAGGCATCTATAACGTTTGAACAGATTTACATAATAATTTGTAAAATTTAATGTGTGTATATAAAATGGGTAAATCCTGATTTTAAGTGAATTATGAACTTCTTTATTGCATAAAATACATTACAGTACTATTATAAAGTGCCGAAAATATTGAAATTATTAGATGGAAGTCAAACTCTGATAATATGCTATTACTTTAAATATGACATGAGTGCGTGAAATTTATAATATTTAAAGTAATAGTGCATTATCGGAGCTCGACTGCTGATCTAATAATTTTTATCACATAAAAGAAAACTGCATACAAAAATATTATGAAGAAACATGAATCGCATAACTTCAAAATTGCATTAAATAAATCCGCATAAAATGAGATCCGGATGTATTTCAAAGGTCATTTTGTTTTTATTAGTTAAGTATATTAAACAAATGTATATAATATTTTATAAAAAAAATGTTTTTATTCAATTTCAGAAGTAGTGCATTAAAAACTAGAAAAAAAAAATTAAAGAATTTTTTTTTTCCTTTAATCACACGTTGGGTTATCATAAATTAAAAACTAGTGATTGAATTAATTAATTTATGAAGCTCCATGCTTTTATTTCATGTTAAATATAAATTATGGCTGAAGAAAATATATAGTTTGGTTGCATTATTCTTCAAATTAAATTAAAAATGTTTTTATAAAATATTTATTGTATATATTACTTTTTAGTCTTTCAGTATATAGCAACAGACTTTTTCTAACTAATATTCAAATTAAAAAACAATATTGTAACTGTCAAGGTTGGATAACCAGTCAACAAGACCGAAAGACCAAGCAGGGACTCTCGACCAGCAGACATAGGGTTACCTCCATGCTCCTACTTTAAACCCCCACCTAAGCTTCCTCGTGTCAACCACCTAATTAACATACTTGACATCACACAGCTTTCCTTCTTCATACAGCACCACATAACTTAGGGTTTGAACATGGACTCTCAGTACTCCTGTAATCACAACATTGCTACACACTAGCATCATTTAAGTCTTTTTTGTCATTTATTAATCATTTGTTTATCTGATTTACTATCTATAACCATATCTCAGGGCTAATATTCAACCTATAAGTTACAAAGCCATGGATGCATTTATCTACCATTTAAATACATTAAATATCAGCCTTTTACAGCTATTGTACACGTGCTTTTTCGAGTGGTAAATAATAAATAAATACTTTCACTGCCAATATAAGATATAGCATTTAAGAAAGAATAAAATGAATCCACTTATTCTTTCTGAACCCAAATGTTTATATATGGGCAAATCTTAAGTACTGGCAAAGAAAGCATGAAGTTAGATCATTCACTTTAAATTACAGTTCGCGTTGTCTAACTGAATGAAGTCAACAAAATTATCTAAATGCTATATCTTGTATTGACAGTGAAAGTATTCATTTATTATTTAACACTCATAAAAACGCATGTACAATAGTTGTATAAGGCTGATATTTAATGTATTTACAATTATAAACATCGCGCTATAATAATAAATGCTTATTTACGTATGTTTAAGTTTCATTTGAAAGTGATGTTTAGTAAATTCTAAGTAATTTCGTCGATGTCATTCAGTCAGACAATGCGAACTGTAATTTAAAGTGAATGATCTATCTTCATGCTTTCTTTGCCAGTACTTAAGATTTTCCCATATATAAACATTTGGGTTCGGAAAGAATAAGTGGATTTATTTTATTCTTTCTTAAATGCTATATCTTGTATTGGCAGTGAAAGTATTCATTTATTATTTAACACTCGTAAAAGCGCATGTACAATAGCTGTAAAAGGCTGATATTTAATGTATTTACAATTATAAACATCGCGCTATATAAATAAATGCTTATCTACCATATAATTGATTTATTTAGTAGCATCTTATAAGTATCAATGAATAATTCCGACTCACAATACAGATGTACAAGGTATTATAATTATAATCCTATTTAGTTTATTATAACATTAAAATAATAGAGAGAATGACTTATAAATATTAGGTTGGAAGGATATACTGGTTTTTACATGGCATTATAGAAGGCAGTGGCAGCTTATAATAATGATATGTTCTCTATATTATTTAAAAGGAAGGTATAAACCATTAGCCTATTCCAGGTTTGAACATATGATTAACAATATATACTTATTTAGTAGGATCACCTGGGGGGTTGCTAATGAGCATAGATGAAGGCTAGAAATAAACATTAATTGGGAATGGTGGTACTATCTATGAGAGTGGGTTCAATGGCATGTATAAATGATGATGATCGATTTAATGATCTGGAGGTGTGGTTTATCGCAAATGAGTTGATGTCCCTGGCCGCAGAGGGGTATCTGCTTCTAACCAAGGGCGAATACTAATAGAAACCGCAAAGATGTGCTAAATCCAGGATTTGGGGTCTCAAGTTGTCTCTGTCTCCTGCAGAACTTGGACCAGTGTTAATCTCTGGATTAGGAACCCAGGCATGGCATCTGGACTGCCCTTATGCAGTTTGACCATTAGAACACATGAACCAAGCAGAAATATGACATTTTCTAATAATAATAATAATATGACCATCACCACCATATATATAGGCAGGAACGCTAATACATATAGAAAATACAAGAAGTTATTGTGCTGGTCAAAACATGTTTATCCATCTAACACGAGCTTGAACTCACAAAATGTACTTCAAACCAGTCAGGCCCAAGACTTAGGTCAGGGACCAGGCTGAATTCGAACCCACTCTCTAAGCCCCAGATCAAACACCTAATGGATAACATAATAGTGATGGCACACAAGAATTAATTCTTAATCCGGCCCGCTAGCAAATCGGAGAAAACAATAAGACTCATGGACTTAAACATATATATAAACAACTTAAATACTAGAGACATTCCAAAAATTCAAATCTAATATATTAATTAATGGGAGCTTTACTAATGAATAGCTATGGTCAATTAGTGAATTGGATTGATTCAATGAGACAGAAACTGATATATGATGAATTATAAAATATATTTATTGACAATTTCAGATGTATTTTGATATAACATTATTGTTGGCAAATGCACGCAGGCATTTTATTTATAAAGTAACAATTCACTAGGCCATTTGAACAATAATTGATACGTTGGCAAATAGGTTTGTTGCTCTTATTTAATGGAGCCAAATATCATGCTATATAACTAATCACTACGTTCACTTATTAGCTATGCCCTTTCATCATCAGTTCGAGTGGCTATTATACATGAAATCAAAACCAAGTCTGGAGTGAAGCGTAATAATACATGTGATTATAATAAATTTATTTATTAAATATGGGCATCTCAAGCATCCCAGGTAGCTTGAGATCGAACGGGTTTTCAAGAATGCTTCGGATCAATGCCGAAGATTGCATATTATGGAGGTAGAGTTGGCTATAACGATTTTACTAATATGCTAGGCACAAGTAAAATATAATAATAAAGTTGCTCTACGGATGGAAGAATAGTTTTTAGGTTTTTTTGTGACCAATACCGGTTGACCCAATAACCGGTCGTCATGCTGCTGAAAGGGAACCTTTATTTGGTTCATAAGAGGTGGGGGACTTACGTGCTAATCTGACCCTTAGCTCAGACTTAGCTACTGCACTACCCATAAGAGAGGAAGATGGGCTGGACTTACCGTGGCTCCATCTCATATATATATATAAAACAGCACAACGATAAAATATTATTTAAGTTCTCATCCGCCAAGCGGAAGTGTATTATGAATTAAATACTATACATTAAATGAACACTAGTTTATCAGATCAAAAGAGCCAACTTTTCTGTAGCATGAGAAATACAATATGCTACTGACGGGAATATATATAGACAAACTTTACTTTATCCTGTTCAATCTCTTTAGTTATCTATAACTAATAAACTTTAAAAGGGGGAAAGTATATTTAAGGGACTTACGAATTTATGGTTACACTCTAGGCTAGTTTAATCTTTAGTAACATAATAATTAAAGGTTGAAAATTTGGATTTATAAGCCACTTTTTATATTTATATCAATTAATTTACTAAATGACAAAATAATAACGAGCACAAAGGGTCGCCATTATTTTAAAATTTGGGTTTCGAAACAGTGCGCTAAATGACGCTATAATAAATAATAATACAAAGATTTTAAATTATATCTTTAAAAAACATATTCTATAATTACATGGACGCCATTTCGAAACATAAGCATAATTAATAATAATAAAAATTAGCAAAAGAAAAGTAAATATAACTGCAGTGATTAAGTTATATAGCAAAACTTTAAATTAAAGAAAATTAGCAAAAGTATTTCATTTATAGGATTTAAATATTATTTAGAAGACAATTTAGACAGAGTTTAATTTAGTATGGTTAGCTAACCTGATTTTGAAATTTACACAGAGCTCTGCAATTTTAATCACATTAAAACAGTTCTCCTATAGTTGAACTGGAGATACTCGAGCTGACATGAAGGTGAGTTCTTTGGCGGCTTATGGCATGTTATATTTAGTTGGGAGACAATTTAAAATGGCTTTTCTGTAGCTGGACGGAAATTGAAACGAAGGCAAGTCCCTTTTTTAATGGCTTATGGTATCTTTTAGTTGGTATAAGCTTGTTGGTTGTTGCTTCGGCATTGAATGGATTGAACTTCGGCGTTTCATCACGGGAAAATGTAGCAAATTCTTGCCTGACTAGCAAGACATGGTAAAATTAAACAATTTTCAGCTTGGATAGTAATAGCTCTTCAAAGCAAGATGGAGTATATCTTCCCGCTTAAAATATGGCCTATTTATATTGTTTTCACCAAGCCTTAACACCTTTTTGGAATTTCGTTTGCCTCAGGACCAAATGATTTTTAATTAAACAAAATCATATAATCTAATTTCTACAACAGATAACATCTCCGAGGTGTTATATTTAATTTACTTAAAAAATTATTAAAATATATAAATTACATAAATTTTGATTCAGTTTTCATTAATTAAAATTTCTTTTTAGGTGTTATAAAATGTTAATGCTTAGCAGAAGTAACAGCATTCTGATTTAATGATAAAGTTTTTTGTTGCAAACAAAATCAATCAGTAAACTAGATTTTACTTTTAACCCGGGTGCGGTCACTAATTGATTTCTTGTTTACACAAAATTCTCATTTTTAATTATAAACGGATGATTTTTATTTTAACTTTTAACATATTTTCTTCATATTGTTTATTTTAATAAAAAAAAAGCAAATTTAAAGAAAATACTTTAGTTTCAATTATATATGTAAAACATTAAATCAGAAAACCTTGAATATATCTCAAAGAAAACATCTTACATTATTTTTATTTAAACTTAAATATATATACGAATCTTTATACCATCATTTCAAGGTTTAAATTATCCATCCACATAGTAATATAGTAGCGAATATAATTAAGAATTGACTGAAAATTAATAAAACATTTTATGAATAATTATGAGGATTTCTACGCTATAATTTTATCAAACCTGTCTAATTATAGCGTATTTTCGTATGTAAAAGGATGATGCCATTCAAGCGGCCATGATAGCAAAGTTTTACCGCTCGACTTATATATAACATTTTTACATTTAAGATAGGTTCGAAACTAGTTCAAACAAGTAGGTCATTAGGTTGATGGTGAAACAGAAAGGGATTGGGAGGTTTCCGTTTCATTATGAAGCTCTCCGCCCATATGAATGAACATTAAGAAATTTGTTTTATATATATAAATCATGAACATCCCAGTTAACCACTTATAATTCATTTGATAATAAGAGAAACCCGTCCACAGTAACTATTGTAAATCTTAAATTTAAATATATAATCATCGAATAGTATTAGTTTTGGGGAATAATTATTTACTCACGGAATAAACTAATAATGCAATTCATTACTTTATAGCTTATATGTGACTATATATAAATGTTATTTTACATCGACGAGCAATACAATGTATACAGCTAAAGAACAGTATTGATGTTATTTTTACATAATACCATAGGGGACTATAGATAGGACCACATTTACAATAGTTTCTTGTAGAGAATCATTTATTTGATCAAAGCCTTATTAATTTAGAGGTTTGTGAAGTAACAATTCGAATAAAAGTATATTTTATTATGAGTATTTTAATAATATTATTTCTACCACAGGTTAAATTACACACATATGTAGAGAGCAATATAATAAACAACAAAATAATCTAAACTTAATTGAATAAAATATGCTCGCCACCCTTCATTGATTCTGTTCATGGTTCTAAGAATTAAAATAACTTTCTTTACTTGATGGAGGGGTAAAAAGAGAAACTTTATAAAGATAATTTATAAACAGCTTATTATTATTATTATTTTTTTTAAGTGTCATGGCATCGGCCGGGACGCGAACCTGCAACCCAGGCAACTGCCTGCAAGTGCAAGGCAGTTGCGCTGATCTTTCAACCACCATTGCAAGACTTATTATTACTTTTTACATTTAAAGGTTTTAAATTTGGCATCCTCTCTGTGCTTTCCATACCTTGGAATTTTGAGAGCTGGAAAAATGTAAACATGTTTAATGAATTGGAATTCTCCCTCTATCACTCAAGGTAATATACATAAATATATATATATTTCTAAATTATTAAAGAATTAAGCCAGCAGATTTAACTAATAAATACAATATAGATCTAGGTTTTATGAGATTAAGACTAGTGAAAGATTTATATTAAATACAATTGAGTTACTGTTATAGCTTTGGATAAATTCAAACATTTTACTGGCAATAAAGTGTTGATTTCGGGATTTCTGAGGATGTGTAGATGGATTGATCTTTGAGCTTGCATTACGATGATAGGATGTGGATTGTTTTGCATCTTGATGGAATTTCTCGGAACACCAAACTTCGCTGATGGCCTAGGAGAAGCCAACGCCCGACTGATGGCAGGTACAGTTGACATAATTTCTTCTTCTTAGGCAGTGTAACAAAAAAATATCTTCTAGATTTTTTAAAATGACTTTAGAATGATTTTGAAATAATAATAGATTTCTAAAATAATAATGGAAGAGAAATTCTAAAATATTAATGGAAAATTTCTAAAATATTAATGGAAGACTTCTAGAATATTAATGGAAGAATTTTAAACAATGCCCCTTTCGATGCTTATATATCCTGTGTTATGTCTGGGGATTACCTTGTGAGTTTACTTAATGGATTTCAAACCCCTTTCTCTTAATTGCTATCAATCAACTTTTCGCTTCCTCATTCCTTCTATATTGCCGATTGGTTTACTGATCTTTGTAATTTATTTTCTATTTAACACCTTAAAGCATCTAAAGGTGTTCAACTATAACTATTTTAGTTGGTTGTATGTATAGATAGAGAACTACGGCACTTACACTCCCTTCCTTAATAACTACCTGCCTCTTTTCCACTGTATGAATACTTTAACATTTTTCTTTAATTGATTCTAACTTTTATAAAATGTAATTTTTTAAAAAATGATATTGTATGATTTAAACGATTAACTTTTAGGTTTAGAAAAAGATGCAATATTATGCACACACACATGCACCTATAATGTGTTCGGATATTAATAATGAATTATATATATATATACCATAGTGGATAGGTTGATTTAAATAAGCGTGAAGCATGTATATCATTACAATCTTTTTTTTTATTTTTTCATGTGCCCTAGATAAAAAAAAAGAAAAGGAAAGGGGGAACCCAAAGAATGTTTACAGTTATACAGCTTCAATATAAATAATGTGACTATATTTTTAGTACTTGAAATGAAAGTAGCATACATTAAAAATCATGGACAATATTTTTTTGTTTATGAATTCAGCCATTTAAAACAAATAAAATTTTAGTTTAGTTTCTATTTTAATTAACTGAGCACTTTTTAATAAATCTTCAATGAAAATGCATTTTAAAAAAATATTCTGTCATCTAGTGTGTCATCACTGAAAATTTATTGAACCAATATCACTGTGTGGTTTGAAATTTGGTCCCTCAACTCTATTAAACTCAACAACTTTAAAATGTTTTATTATTGTCAACCCCCAACACTGTTACAAAATTTGAAGAAAATCCATTCAAGAAAACAAACAAACAAACCAATAGAATTTTTGACTTAAAAATAAAAATGTCTAAAAAATTGTCAGATTTTTTTTTAAGGAAAAAAAAAATTAAGATTTTTATGAAACTGTGAGACATAAATGTCAAATTTTATTTTTCAACATTTATTTACATGAATTGTTAAATCCTATTATAATGAGATCAGAGCTTAGTATTTGAGGATGGAATGTTATATCAATGTTTACATATTTAGGATTAATCAAATTTGTAGAAAATTTAGAATGAAAAATAAATATATCTAACTCAAAAACAATGACTAATAAGTAGAAGATTCAAAATATTAGAAGTGACAGTTGGTTAGAAAGTAATGGATCAACTTAATGTATTTAAACATTTAAATAGTTTGGCTATCTGATGTTGGAAATAATGTTAAAGAATGAGGATTATGGTTTAACAGATTTTTATTAAAGTAAATGGGAAAAAATTATTTACTAAAGAAATTATGAAACCTTTAACTTTTCATTAAGTTGGAATTTCTTATCAAATCTAAATGAGTAGATAAAATAAGATGTCATTAATACCTCTGATCTCAGTTCTTATATCATTATTTAAAAAGCAATCAAGAATCAAAATACTCCTTCCATTTATTTGAAATATCAGCATTATTATGTAAAAGAGAATCATATTTGGATTAAATAGAATTATGATATTATTTTTCAAATCCATATGTTTCATGCACTGCATTTAAAAAATAATTAAAAAAAAAAAAAAAAAGTCTAAAATGAACACCACATTGAATCACAGCATCTCCTTTGCAGATTTAACCTGCCAAAGTTTTTTAAGTCTTGTCAATTGTTGAATTTTCTTATTTAAATCTATATTGCTATTGAAGCTTCACATTCAGTATTATAATTCATTCAAGAAGAAAATACTACACACTTTCTTTTAATCAAGTCATTGATAATAAAATTATCTTTCTTTTTTCTTGTTTTTTCAGTTAACAATAGAATATATCTATTTATATTTATTCACACTCTTTAAAAATTTCATCACTTAATATTATAACAATCATAAAAATCCAATTGACCCTTTTAAGTGTTTATAATTATTGAAATTTAATATGAATAGTAAATGTTTTTAAATAATGAATATCAAATTTTATGCAAATATGATTGTAATAGAATCTATTGTTAACATTTTATCCATGGGATTTATTATTGCAATTGTAATTTTTTAAGTACAATGTAATTTCTTAAATGCCACTATTTGAATATAAAATCCTTTAATAGCAGTTTTTCTAAAATGTTTTGTGATGAATAATTCTGTCAAAAATTTAATAATAGTAGATAATTGCTTTTGCAGTATCAATTCTATTATTTCCTTTTTTTTTTTTTTTTTTCCAAATTTATTATTCCTACTAACAAGTGCCTTAAAATCTCCAAGAATAAAGATTTGATCTTAAAATAATATTGTTATAATAATATCACCCAACCAAAAAGAAAAAAAATTCTATTGTATAAGCAATGACAAAATAGATGATAGCATTACCCAATTCATTTTTAATATTATGTCTTTCATTGATATATTTAGGACTTTTAAAAACAGAAGAAAGTAAATAAGATTTCATAAAAAATTACAAACCATATAATTTTTTTTAATTGCTGATCCACCCTATCAAAAAAAACTTGAACCTATTTACCTATTTGATTCAACTTTTTTTTTCAATAAGACAAATTTCATTAAGAGCAGATGTTTAGTCTTGAAAAGTTCACATCAATTAAAATTGACACCTTTTATATATCTATATTTAGAAAAAGTTTAATTTTAGAATATTTACCTTTGTTTCCATCAATACCTCCTTTTATATTATCTTACTTTGCCTAAGTATATACAGACATCTATGTAAATAAAGTGTTCAAATATTTATCTTGAATCAATTTTTTATGCAAATCGTGGCACGAGTATAAAAATATTTTTCTAATAAATGAAAATAAATCTGGCTATATATTATATATTCATAGAGCATGTGACAAGAAATGCTCGTCTTAAGTGCAAAGAATTACTATTGAATTTTATTAGAGGACTTAGATTATGACTTTAATAACCAAATATTTTTTTTAAAATTTGCAATGTATTCTCCCCCAAAGCCTACTGTTAAATCATGAATTGTCATTCAATGTGAAAAATTTCAAACCAATCACCTTTATTATACATGCATATCATGGACAACTTTCATTTATATAGAAAGCTAACAATTTGAAATACTTGAGCAGTCATAGAGTAACAGTAGTCTAATTTTTAATTTCTAGGTCTTAAGTACAACTTGTTTAAATTATGAGCTTAAATACTTGAGATAGCAGTTATACATGTACACAATGTTTTAACACATTGTGAGTTGAATATTAAGACATTAAAGTGTTAAGCCTCATACATATATATGACCAATTTCAAACTCCTGATTCCAATAAAAAGTAATCAAAACAAAAAAAGAAATCTAGACTAATGTTTTTATATGTATGTCCAGGTGTATTCAATCTCTAGCCCATCTGATAAATGCAGGTTATGAAATGTACAGTGAGAGAGGTTGCTGTGAGAAACTTTTGCGTTATGTAATAGCTCACAATTTAATGATAAGAGTTTGAAATGTGTTTAAAATTGTGTAGACATTTCATTTCTATATTTCTGGTCAAATGCATTTTGGTTATAAAATGTTGAATATCTCTTTAAATACATAATTTATTTTACTATGCAATAATATTTCAATTTTGTAATGTTGCTAATTTTGAAATTAGCCATAAAATATGCAAGCTTTTTTTTAAAAGTGATTTTCATAAAATTTAATTTTTCACTCAGATTTAATTTTTACTGAAAGTCATTAAAATTGTTAAAAATAGTTTGAATTTTTAAAATCTTTGGTAATTAAATATAATGCAATAAATATTGCCCATGAGTATGTTATGATGCTTTAATTATTTTTATCTGAATACATTAGACTTTTTATTTGCTATGTACTGTATCTTAATTGAATTCAAATGAATCCCTTGTTTATTAAATATGTTAATATAATTTTTTAAAAATCCTCCAGAATATAATTGTTTTTGTATGCATGAGTTGCAAATAAACAATATTTTATATTGAGAAATATTTGTTGCAGTCTTTATTTAGTTTCACTCTACATAAAGTTAATCTAATTACGGTAAACCAAAGTTGTTATTTATTTATTTTTATTTTTGTAGACAATTTTTATTTTTGATTTAAGAGAAATTTTTTTATTTCAATTTGATTTTTTAATTTGATATGAAAATTTGTATCACTAAATTAATAAGTTAAATTCCAATATTTTTTTTTCTTGCAAATTTTTTTTTTTAGTTGCCACATTTCATTATTATTTTCATTTATCTCAGTAATCCTCAGATTTTATATTCTTACTCATTTTTAGTGACATTCTTCTGTTAGCTTTATTTAGAGAGTCATATTTTTCTCATGGTATCCACTTTTCTACTTGTATGGTATGGATGGAGTCACATCTGCCACCCTATTGAAATAGCAAAATATATGTAAGCAGGTTTTTTGTTCATCATCCACCATAATTATAATCAAAAAATATCTTTTTTTTTGTTTAAATAAAATGAACAAGGTACATTGTTTATCTAAAGCTAATCTTTTATCAAGCTTGATGTAATAATACTTTTATATAAATGGATAAGATTTATCAAATTTAACTGATTCCAGTAATATACCTTATTAGCAGAATTTGCAAATAAGTGCTAAAAATTTTTGGTACTTATATATTAGTCCTGATACGCCTTTTCACATTCGTATCAATCCGCTAACTTTCTAATCTTATGATTTGAACAAATAACTTTTACACTGAAACTTGTACAGACTTAAAATGATAAAAATCATCAAAACAGAACATGTGCACACCTGGGTATCATTTTATGCGGTAGATAGGTTCCGCAGAAAATCCACATTAAAAAAAATCGCACAAAAATAGACTTAACTTACCTTGAAAAATGGGAGTATGTTCTGTAATTTTCAGAAATCGCATAAAATCAAAACAACAAGGAAAAATTACTTTAAAATTTGCATTAAAAAAATAAGGAAATAAAGTATGACTAATAAAAAATTTCAAATATTTGAAAAAAATTCATACAAGAAAAACTTTTTATTAACTACAGTATTTAATTTTACATTTTTTATACATATTTTAATCATTATCGCTATTTGATAATATGCGGTTCGTTTGTGAACTGGTAAGAAATCAGATTCATCACTAGAGGAAGTACAACTAGCATCACCTTCAGTCTTGCGCTGTGCTAATGGTTTTCTGTCGACAATGTAATCAGTGATTAAACTTTGAGACAATGATTTTAGTAATTGTTTATAAAGCTTGTGATATCCAGACATACAACTATTTAACTCTCATTGGAATTTAAGAGGTTATTCATTGCAGCAAACTCTCAGATTTCAGCATTTTCTGACGTTTTTCTTTGTCTCACACATCAATGTAAAATCTATGATTAAATGATTATTACTTATCAGAAAATAATAAATTTGTCTTCATTTGATAGATTTTTTGTTTACTACTGAAATAAATTTTTAAATGTTCACATTTTGTTCCTATATTAAAAAAAATGAGATTGCAATCAAAACAAAAAGATTATACATTATCATTAGAAAGATTATTTTCAGTTTAAAAAATCAACAAAATCTTTTTTTTTTTTTTGATTATTTTTAAAAATCTAAAAGAATATTTATTTTTGTTATATCTAACAAAATATGTTTTAAAAGTTTAAAATTTTTGAATATTTTTTGTGATATTTTTATACTCATGTAAGTATTAATCTATTATTATTATTTACTCATAAGTATAAGTAGGTTATTTATGTAAGAGCTAAGATTCTTAAATAACTTCAAGCCATATTCACATTACCTGCTAATATAACATATTTTTGAAAAAAAAAAGTATTTCAAGTCAAAGTAAGTTTATTAATAATTTAATTTCTTGATATCTAATAAATATAGTGGAATATGAACTTTTTTATCACATAAAAGAAAACCCATGTTAAAATTTATTATGAAGTAACATGAATCGCATAAATTCAAAGTCGCATTTAAAAAATTGCATAAAACGAGACCCAGATGTACATGATATTTTTGGAAGGTTGACAAAGTTATTGGCAGCCAGAATATGTATGTGAAAAGGCATAGCTGCTCTAATACTTAAGCACTAATTGTGCCAGACTAAATCTGAAAAAATACATTTTAAAAACAATACTAAAAAATATGAATATGACATGGCATTATGCAATTCCCAAATGTTACTTGAAATATAGATATTTAAGCTTATCATGAAATTATAAAATAATCACTAAAGCAAAATTGGCAAAAAACAACAACAACAACAAAAATAAAATATTACTACATCTATATCTAAAATATTAGTTTGTCTAAATATTATATCTAAAATATTATGTGAATATCTGGCATGAAATTACAAAACACTTAAAATGAAAACCTACCATGTAATATATAACAGGAATTGTTATGATGATAAAACAATTGTTTGTCTGTTCTATTTTATTTTTAGTGAATAAAATTTTGTTCCAAAATGTAGGCTATATAATAAATTTTTTTTTTCAAAATGGAGACTTACTTAAGATGCGATTCACATGAAAAAGAGCTATAAGTGGTAGTTCTTTCACATTTTGTTTGATGGCTTTATCAGAGTTGCTGCTGTTCTATCATGAATTCTCATGACAAAACATTCATTGGTCTCCCAGAACAAACCATCAAACATCCACTGTTCCAGAAGAATTCGTCCGGCTTTTTTTTTTTTTTAGTGCAAAAGGCTCTCATTAATTTCAATGATTTCATAAAGGCCTTCAATTTTATGTTTTTCTCTGCTAAACCAAGCTCTGTTTCCCCCCATTCTATAGATGTTAAGAGTCCAGCTGTACATAAATTGGATCGGCATCAAAAATGGAATTCTGGAACCCGCAAACCACATACCCTTATGAAGACTTATTTTATTATATCCTCGAACGTTACAATGCCAATGCTTGTCTGAAATGTGGATGTACTTGATTGCATTGATTTCAGTAGTGGGTAAACTCCAAGTGTTCGTCATTTTGTACTGTTTAAAAAAAGTAGTATTAATAAGAAAATGGAAAAGTAAATCAGCACTGAAGTAAAAAACACTTTGAAAACTGTCCCAATGAAATCTGGACAATAAATGAAAGTATAAATTTATTACATTATCGGATGAGATCTCAGGGTTTATTTGACAGGATCTCAAGGTTAGACATTTATCATGAATGTGAAAAGGCATTGCATGTCTCCTACATTGCAGGTCGAATATGTAAGTACCAAATTTTCAAAACAATTATATTAACAATGTTTAATTGTGATCATAATTTATTAAAAACAATATTGAATTTTGTGCAGTGACATATAAGTTTTATATATCAAATTCTTCTTAAACATTTTTGTTAAAATATAAATTTACATGTATTTATAATTTCTATATGATATTTCTAAATTACTGATGAATAATAACATTATATATATATAATACAGATATAATGCATTTTAATTTTTAAATTACATTAAGATAAAAAATAATTAAAAAGTAGAATACTGTAGATTAACACATACTTTTCACCTTATATATTATACCAATACATCTTTTTGATGATGATGTTGAGATGTTCACTTCCATCATGTATTTTAAAATTCATACTATTCAACCCAGGTTTATTATAAACCCTATTTGACTGCATTGTGTATCATATTAATATTGATAAAAGTGATGAAACTGCTAGTCATTTATTTTTCATGTCATGTTATTCCCAAGCAATATTCAGAGGGTAAATCAGGAAACTCCCGCACTCCAAAGCATTTCACAAGGTTTGTATCCCCAAACAATATTTACATTGCTGTAAAAGTGCTTTTAGATAACCCTTCTTGGCAACATCATAATAACAATATCATTCTCTTAACTATTAAACCTAAATAAATAGTGTTCTCAGGGTGGGTAGCAAAATATTTTTATATAGGTTTGGAATGAGAGCAAGGGAATGGACAATAAGCCTGAAAATTATACAAATAAAAAAAATATTTACTTCCTATACAAATAAATTAATATAATTTGGGTTTTATTCATATCGGAAAAGAGTCAGTTGGATGTTGACTGAATTTGAACCGCCTGAGAACCAATATGTTTACATGTGTGAATGAAATCAATATTCCCAGCAACTATTCTTATTAGTAATTGCTATGTATTAATACCAGTAATAAATAAAATGAAAAATAGTATACATGAATATAACAAGTAATATTGTTATAATATATGTGAATAATAATTTTTAAGGCTTTTTTATCTACATAAAACTGAGTCTTATCCAAATGTATCCAGAATTCTAATTTTGAATTCCAGTTGACCAAATTAAATTTCAATCTTTGGAATGCTCCAGGATTTCAGCCCTGTATTTCCATCCCATATGACTTGCCACTGAGTGCATTTTTCTTTGCAGCCTACGTCAACCTGCTGTTGCTAAGCATTGAAGCTGTCTTTCCTGGGATAGCAATTCCTATGCTAAAAGAAAACATACACCACCTATCCTATATGGATGATGTGGTGTTTCTCTCATCCCAGGATGAGTACCGAGACTCGAAGAACTTCTGGACTAATTTGAGGGTGAATTCGGTCTCAGAATCAACAGAGGGAAATTGGCTATGTGGTCGATTCTGACTGGTAAACAAATATCTGGCAGGTTTGAGGCCCCTCCCCAAAATTTTCTGGGGTTTTATCTGCCCCCTTTCCATCATGAGGAGAGTCAGGGTTAATTACTTTAATATCCAAAATATATCTTTCGCTGTTGGGGAAAGTTACCCTCTTAAACTCTGTAGTATTGCCTAAAATCTTATACTACTTGGTTGATTTCTCTCCGACACAAACTTTTCATAAAAGGACCCTGTCATTAGCTTGAACTTGGGTTTAACTCGCCCAAGGTTTTCAATATTCAAAGAAAACATAATATTTTTTATAAAATCTTCAAAGACAACCAAGAAATGAAATGTCCTTTTCCAATGGAGAAGGTGTCCCCTACAGATCGGCCCCCTCTAAAACGGCACAAACTTTGGATTGAACAACAAGTGACTTTGGTAATGACATCAGTACATACAGTACATTATTTCAAAATAAACTGGTCTATTGACAAGCCTTTCAACTGCTTTATGAGAGCAAAACAGGTAATCTTCTCCCTATTGGAATATCACATCTTACAAAGATAACTAAACTGCTTAAGCTTGGCCCCAAGTTTGTTGATTTTCTCCTGAAGGTTAATCTTGGAGCTCTACCTATGGCAGCCTTCCTCTGTTATCAAAGGAGATATAACATTAGTCCCATCTGCCCCTATGCTTCAGATCAGAATAATCCATGGCTCATATTCTCGACCAATGTGGAGTATGGAAAAATCTACGTAACATTGCATTGAAAAGAATCAACAAATCAGACTCTGCTAGTATATCGTTAACTATACTTTCAAAAAAAGAAATTTAGGTCAGATCAGGCTCAGCACAATGATAAACTTTTCAATCTGGTCCATCAGATGCAAAGTCATTTTTAACAAGGGATCAGATTACTCAATTGTTTCTTAAGAATCCTTCACGAATTAAAGGAGGAAGATATACGCACATGTCAGCCAGGGTAAGCAGATTAGACTTGGGGCCAGATAACTTTAATGATTTATGATGGTCCCAACTGCTACAGCCTGAGAGTCTGCTCCAGAATTTAAATTCCTTATTGATGCACTTCAGGATTGGAATTATCGGAACACTTAGCAATCAATGTTATGGACTCAGTAATTGTGAAATGTCTTTTTGATGTACTGTACCTTTCATTGTTTATATTTAACACTCATGTTTTGTGATCAAGTTAGCGGGAATTGAATGATTTAATTGTACTAGACCTAAATATAGAAGCAAATAAATTGAATTTTGAAAGGAAATCTTTGGAATACTTTTATGTGTAATAGTCTTTAATCATGAAAAATATATTTCTTTACCCACTGGTTGTCTTTTATTATTTTGGATTACTGACAAGAATAATCATGGTATTTAAAGATTGTGCATTCATCATGGATAGGTATATACAAATTAGACTAGGTATGACTGACCCATACTTGTTTTATTGCATCAGTTGATGATAATGGCAGAAGTACCTAACTTGTAAGATGGCAGAAGGCTATATAGTTTCAGATTTTACACCTCATTGGGAAGCTTTTAATCATAGTGTGCTTAGCTATAGTAACTTAATGATGATTAGTGATTTAAATGTCTTGAACAGATATGGGAGGCTATTCTGACAATGTTATTTTTCCTGTATACTCCTAATAAAGTCTCTTAAATTGTAAAGATGAGCCATGTGTCTATTCTTCAGGTTTAACCTTTTGCTTCTACAAATGCTCTGTTTTTTTCCACTTCTTTTCCCAACTCTTCTCTGTGTAGTATGTTGCCCTTTCTAGATTCATTCATTTATACCCACACTGCCCACAGTAGAACAGTATAATCATAGTTCTTTTCCCATTATTCTTTTTTAATCTTTTAATTATTTCTAATTACATTTCTTTGATAACAAAATAATGTTTATTTTTAAAAAAAAACAACTAAAATATTTCCTTTTTTTATATCCATTTTCATTAAATTTTTCAAATTTAATCCTTTTATAAAAAAATAAAATAAAATATGGCAAGATAGATTTTCTATTTTCAATCATCAAGTATATAAATTGAATTAATTTTTTTTTTTATTACCTTTTCAAAGAAAGGAAAAATACAAAATTTAAAAAAAAAATCTCGCCTTTGATATTTTTGTTTATAACTAATACCTTTAATAATTTATTATTTTCACTGGAATATATGAATTCTCAGTCCACTTTTCTTTAAGACAATGGTATTTATATATTTCTGGCTTTCTTTTAAATTTTGGTTTTCACAGAGCTATTTAAATGCATTTAAGATTGAAAATAATTCCACCATTTTTTTTCTCTTACGTTGTCTTCCCTCTTTGCTCACTTAGAAATTTTATAGAGTGGCTAGGAAGCTTGTGTGCTCAAACTCTGACATTGTAAATTGGGTCTGAACTGTTATAATACCCCTCTCGGGAAGAAAATTCAAAATATTCATTTCCATTTCTCATTGCCTTATTTGACTTTTGTCCCACATGTACTTTCACCAATCAAATTGACTAAATAATGTAACATTATCACACTATATTTTTCTCTTTTTTTCTATATGGAATCTAAAATAATTCATATTCATATACAATTACTCAGCTTGAAGATTGAACCAGAATTTGACCCCAAAGAGAACGATATTAATCGACATTTCTAAGTTGTATAAGAACCCACCAATGTCATCAAAATGTCCAATGCAGTCATGAATAGCAGGAGAGCTACCACAACCTTGCCCATGAGTAATCTCAAAGACTTAGAGCTGGTCTAATAGGAATTGAAAGTTGAAGATCCATAGCATAATTGAGGGATGCTTCTTCATCAAGTCCTAGAGGCTAATCTAGGTTTGCTAAATATTAAGCTCAATTAAAGTTTATGCCTTGAATTTCTAACTAGTGATATAGAGATGCAAAATTTAAAAATGTATAAAATTCTTTAGGGAATTGATGGAGTGTCGGAGATATCTTTTGGTTTGAGGAGAGGACATAACTTTGTACTATGAAAGACATGGAGTATCATGACAATATCGAACCTTCAAGTCAATGTCAAAATACTCGTTTCAACACCAGAAAAGAATGCACAAGTAAACAAACTTTCATAGTACAAAGTTATGTCCTCTCGTCAAACCAAAATATAATAATAATAATAATCATCATCATCATCATCTATTTTTTATGTCAAAATATGTATCGATATCTAAAAAGGCAACATAGTAATTAATCTGCTGCACTTGACCAAGGTTTGTTATTTCTTTATTAAATAGTTTCAACAATCTTACATTGTAAGTTCCTTTCTCTTTTTTGTCCAGTAATTACACAGAACACATTTCACCTGACATCTAACCACAGCAAAAGGGCCTTTATACAAGTCTAAAAAAATTAAAATTCAATTCTTTAGACTTACTTGATCAAGGAATTTTTATCATGAACCCGATGTCCTACCTGAAACTAATTGGCAAAAGCTTACTATTTTTATTTTTAATCTAACCCATTTGAATTTAGTTTATAATGGGCTTTGACGCACCTAGACTCTATATCAGTAGTCATTGGAAATGTTGTTTTAAACAGCTGTGAGCTATGTTTGCCTAAATACAAATGAGCAGATGCAGAACCAGAGGATTCATTTACTGACCAATTGATATAATTAACCACCTGTTTACAAAAAAAAATGATAATAGATTTTTCTACTTTTTATTCTAAACTTTTTTCTCATCTCATGATAATGAATTATTCCATAGTGTTTGTCATTTCAGGAATTATTTATCAATGGTTAAATTTTTGAAAGGTATTGCATGTAATAAAATAGTTTGTCCCACCAAACCTGAGCAGCCAACTTACTTTGTTTTGACACCAGGTTGAAATTTAATGTTCTGAGCTGTTGAAATGTTCTTCTAGATAATTCACCTATGAGAATTTTAAATATATTTTTTTAAGAACTGATTTATGCTATGATGAACCTCATTCATGCATAGTAGTATTAGACTTGAAAGATTCTTTTTTTTTTTTGGTTTTATTACCTTTCTAACTTTTCCTCTGTATAATTCACTCTGCTGACATTTTCTTGTATGTCTTTCTGTGCAGTTTCAGCTTCATCTATCATATATTTCATAGCTGTCTAAACTCTTTATTTTCTGTGCAATAAACTTACATTGCTTTCTCATTTTTCTTCAACATTCATTTTTAAATGTTTCATTCTTATCATTAGTTTTTTTATACTTTCTCTAATCCCTATTATGTTTTTGCTACTTTTTTTATTACTCTCCCATGCTTTGTGACTTTTTCTTTTTGATTGTCTTGTTTCCTTTTAGCATATTCAACTCCTCTTTTCATTCTTTACATATATTTTCTACCTTTGATTTTCTGTTTCTATCTCTTCTCACTTCATTCAATCTCACCATCATTAACTGCTGTTTTTTCTTTCATGGATTTCATCATTTCTTTTAATTCTGCCAAACATTTCTGTTGGCTTTTGGTGCATCTTTTGGAATTTTATTCCATTGTTTTGTTACTTTTTCTAGATCAAGTTATGCAGAATTTCTATATCTACTGCAACTGGTATGGTTTCTATTGGTTTATCTATTATGCTTTCAGACCCCAACTATCAGTTGGTCAGCCTCTTGCATTGTCAGTTTTTTTTTCATATTTAATTTTTTTTCTTTTCAATTTTCATTGCATTATCATTATTTGTATGAAACTATGTGTTCTATGATCAATAATATAATACGGCAGACATATGGTTTGAAATTATTTAATGATAATATTTTATACTAAAATCATTTAATTAAACATTTGATTATATTAAAATCTCAGTAGCGGTATTATTATTCCGATACTGTGTTATTTTCTAAGACATACAATTATTTGACTGACGTAATCTAGCTACCTGAATTCTTGAGCAAGTATTTCAAGATCATGCCTTCGGGGATTTAATGTCTTTGCAATGCATGAGTCTAAATTAGGATTGATAATAGCAACTGCAGACATATATTTGATTTAATTAAATAAGATATTTCTAAATGATTATGGGCAGACATTTATTTGAGAGTGAATTTATGTCATATAATGCAGAGACGGAAGTCATACATTGAATAATAAAATTAATAATAAGAAACACGCGATACGTTTAGAACTGCGATGCGAGTGTGGCAGTTGGATGAATTTAAAACAATGGGCTGGCATTTGCTGTAGGCCCAAAGGTAAGATGTCACATAAGCATAATCATGTGCAAAGGATTTTTGCCGTTTACTGCCTGACGGGCATCAAGCCTTACGGGAACATTCATTATGTCCACTTGTGTAGGATGACTGGGATTCAGTAAATACTGTATGATCCAGTACATCTAAGGCTCATGATGAATTATTGCATCTCTAAACTGTAACACATGTATTAAGATTTAATATAAATTTATGACTCAACCCTACATTGCCAACATTTAATATATAACATGTTTTGCTCTCAAAGAAATGTACTTAATGGATTTATTTTTTAAAAATTAAAAACAAGTATAAAAAGCAATAGGTAAGTTGGGTGGGTATTAAGAACTAATATGTCCGCCACTGCTTACGTAGTAGACCCCTGCATTTACAATAATGAAGCACCGAATGTGTGTCGATTTATATGAAAATAACAAAATAATTTATAGAAGTAAATATTAATTATATGATTTGCAGGACACGCATCCACTGTTTCAGGCAATCATGTATTTGTATTTAGAGAATTATGGAGATTTCCAAGCTGACCAGCCAACATGAGTATATAAAAGAAATATATTAGTAGGTTGTTGTATAAGATGGCAACCATTTTTATTAGGATTTATATTTAATTTTTGGTGAGGTCCGGTCGGAAATTTTATAGGCATGCTATCACTAGATAATAAAAAATTGTAAAATTATCAATACGTACCCAAGAAATAAACAGAGTTAAGTAAGCTAGATTATTAAAATATATTTACATAATAGATTAATAATTAAATTATAATTGTACAGTTTATATAGAGAGTGAGCTATAGCTTGAGTAGAATTTAGAGTACTCTAGAAGGCCTTGGGTACAGGTACCTGTTTTATAAGAAGCTTTCTGATTTCATGTTCAGTAGCAGATTGTTCATGAGTTCAATCAGTAGCAGTTCTTTCCAGCAGGTTGTTAATTCATTTCAATAGCAGCAGCAGCTTTCCAATTGTTTGGGCAGCAGATCCTCTTGGTTTAATTGGTGAAGGGCACATGTGGAGGTTCGGGCATATGATTGACCATCTCCAGAGGAGAATAGTCTGGGCACTTTCTACTCGATCATCTTGTAGTAGATAAATTAATTTAAGATTTGGATTCTCTCAACCAAGCAAGAGCACAGCCAAAGTCTAACTAAAAGTTCTTAGAAATCCAAAATGTCTTCTTTTCTTTATCTTATCTTTTAAATTTTATTCTATTTTATTTTTAGCTCCATTGATTTGCCCCGAGGAGAATCAATGTATTTTTATAAGTTTAATTAATTCAGAAAGCTGCATTCCTATTGTTTAGGTTTATTTTACCTTTTAACATTTTCATAATTAAAGCTTTTAGGGAATTTTTTTTTTTAATTAATCTATTATCTCTCACCGACTATTACTCACAAAATTTCATGTACAAAAGGGAATATATAATTATTTTTACTTTTCTTTTAAATTACAATCCAATTTCCAAAATCGTATTATTTAATATACGATTTTTAAAACAGCAGTAAACTAACGAACATTTATAATTTAAAATAAATAGTTAAAGTTATATAACTAAAAGAGAAATCTAAATTATATCAATTATTTTTATTTATTGCTTTAAATTGTTATCGAAATGTGTGTGTGTTTATGGTGAATTTTACAGATATTTATACATTTTTAATATTGCTACACACACAATTCGATACCAAAAAGTAAATTTGGGTAGGATAAGGTGGTGGGTGAGAGACAATAGAAAAAGGTGAAACTTAAGATTCGAATTAGAATCTTACTGTTTCAATATGGATGTGCAAAATGCTTTTGATCATACCAAATAACATTTTAAAATTGTCGTAGAACATTTAAATACCAAAATTGGTAAACATTTGAAAGATAATGTGCCTTTTTGTAATAGAAATAGGAGAGGATATAGGGAGGCTTATGGAGTTTTCAGAGAAAAAAAAAAATGTAGGAATTTTTTCTTTGAGAAAAATGCACAATGGATATTAAAATAAAAGAACAGCAGAATTGGTTTATATTTTAATGAATATAAATTGTATTATTTTTAATAGATTCAACATATGAAATGATCACCAATTAATAAACTGTAAGATACATGTTAATGCAAAACTAAAGAGACAAAAAGTATTAAGAAAAATAATATTACTAGTTGATATTTCTAATCTTCAGAAAGAACCACTCCAGTGAATTTAAAGTTACAACTTGCAAATCATTTAAAAATATTAACAGATTTTGAAAATGGTTCAGATTTGAATGAAATAATCAAGAAGATAATTGATATACTGTTAAGAACTGCAATAAAGATAGCTGATACTAAAAAGCATGAATTCATTAGTAAGGAAAGGTATGAAGAAAAGGAAATTAAAATTATATAAAAATGATCCATTTGAAAAAAATTAATATCTAGAGTTTTGTAAAGTAATATGAAAAAAAAATAATAATAACAATATGAGAAAGCTATAGAAGAGAATAAATTTTCAAAATTGTAAACTAGTACTTTGGTATAGGAAGAAAAGTTATTTCTGCTGTAGGATGAAAAGTGAAAGTATTATATTACTTAAAAGAGAGATTGTATCATCAATTGCCTCTAAGAATTCTGTAAACAATTCTATAATAATAAAAAACAAATAGAAATCTGAATTGCCTGCCATTTTAAATGAAGAAATTAAATATGCAATTAAGTTTATGAAAAAAATAATAGCTTCGAAAATGATGGAATTATTATTGGTATTTTAAAAGAAGCAGTTGAAGTTTTATTCCAAATGTCTAAATGATACAGATATAATAGGTGTTTGAAGAAATGCAGTTGTAATAATGATAAGCAAGATATTTAAAGTTACAGACCTATCAGTTTTATACAAAATCTACCAAGATAATTGCAATTTACTTACACAAAAACCTTGGATTTAACCAACTAATAGAATAAGAAGGATTTTAAAATGGTTTTAGTATAGTGGATATATCCACATATTTCGAGAAGTTATAGAAAGAATCATGAAAAGGCATTTATTTTTTATAAACATTTTTACAGTGATTAAAAGTATTGAAATCATCAAGAGGAATATATTTGAATATATTTTGAAGATTACTTAGTAGAATTATGAAAAATAATATTGAGAAGTGTGTATGGTAGATTGACTGCATATCTCAAAATTTTTGTTTACCGCTGTAAGAATTATTTTGTGAATTAAAATAAGAAGCTAAGAGAATAAAAATTTATGTCATTTAGATTTTGCAGATGATATGATTATTTTTGTAAATAATGCATCAGAGCTTTGGGAATTAAGAGTTATTAGATGAAAGTAAGACAATAGGACTAATAATAAATGCTAAAAAAAAACCTAATGTTTAATGGATTTTTTCAGAAGAAGAAGCATCGGTGGTCGAGAGGCCAGCGACAGCTGCTTTACAAGCAGTTGGTCCCGGGTTAGCTCCTGGCTGATGCTATGACACATGAGAAAGAAAAAAAAAGAAGAAACTAAAGATTGATAATCATGAATTAGAAGTTAACAATTACAAATACCTTGGTTAGATTATTAATACAGATGGAAATATAATGAATAAAATTAACACAATTAAATTTGGATATAAAGCTTTTGGTAGAAATAATATTAAAAGAAATATATCTTTGTGTTCAAAAAGGACAATTTTTAATAAATATGTTTTCCCAATTCCTACTTAAATAGATATGAGACTTGAACACTCAACAGAAGAGCAATTTAGAGACTTCAGATTACTCAATAAAATATAGAGAGATGTATATTAGCAATAACAAGATAAGATCATAAACAGCATAAGTGAAACTCAAATGGAGCTGGGCTGGAGATATTGCTAGAAATGATGATAATGGATGGATGAAGTTTTCCGATATGTCATGGAGAAGGGAGACCATCAGCCTGCAATGAATCATCGTTGCATGATATTGATGATGATGATGAAATCCAGTTAAATTACTTTTTTCCCATGGGAATTTAACTCTTTGATTATAAATTAATGTGGATCTACTTTATTAAAAAAAAGTAAAAGATTAAATTGTAAATTTTTTACAATATATTTTAATTGGGAGTAATTATCTTCTTAAAAAAGTTTTGCAATACCCAATTATATACTTTTTTTCAAAATGTTCAAACAAAGGAGTCTCATCAAAATTTATAATGCAGCTTTAAAAGTGATATAATAGAATACATTTTGTTAAGTGCATGACAGTAATGGTTAATTATGACTGATGGTTAACAAGTAAACAATTCCTTTTTTTAAAACTATTACAAGGTGTTTCTTTATATATATATATTTCTTGATAATAGCCATTTTCACCCATATTGCATTTTTTGTTCTATTTTTTTTTTCTAAATCCAAGACTTTTTTCTGTATAAATATTTCTAAAACTGAATTCAAATAAATAAATAAATTTTACTTAACAAATTTGAATATTAAAAATATAAAAACGCTTTATAATGCAAATTAAGTATGATTTTTTTTTTTTGCAATTGAACTTGTTTGATTAATGTGTTTATCCTTTTCTAAGCTTGTTTCAATGAAAGCAATTATCCCTTGCAATTTTGTAGATTAATGAAAAATGTTATACTCAAGAGTTCAAGTTTCCTCCCATCCAATGCCCAACTGAGGAAAGAAAAAATTCTTAGGAGTTTAGTTACTTGAATAGAATGGTTGTGGATTTCTAAGACACAACTTGAGACCTTTTTAAAAATCAGCTTTCTTGATTATTAATACTCATGCCCAACAAAAAAATTCAATATGGCTGACTCATTTAGAAACCAGCCAAGATATAATCAAATAATTCTCTAAATATTTCACATGGCTGTTTAAAAGTTCTTAATAATTTTATCATTGTTTTGTCTTAATAATTTTATTACTCATTCATTAAACTAGAGATTATTCAATAATGAATAATATTTCTGTAGTATAATTTTCATTACATCAATTTCATGCAAGGTAGGGACTGGTTTCTATCTGCTTTTAATATCTTGTGGAGGGATGTAAATTATATACATATGATCAAAGACATGTGAAAAAGATCTGTGATTCCGAAGATACCCATTTTATGCTGAACCATCACTCATCAGTTGACCTAGACCACAATCTCTTACACATATCTTTATCATTGTTCAACGGATAGAAACTAGTCCCTGCCGTGCATGGTATAGTGAAAATTACACTAGAAAAATATTTTGTCTTGTTTTTAAAACATTTTAAAAATCGTCGGGGGGGGGGGGGGGCTTTTAATTAAAATAATTTTGGGGAAACCAAAGCAGGCATAATCAACAGGACAGCACAGCATAGATACACCTATAATAGAGCAAAGAAAAATAATGATAACTCATCAACATTCTTAGAACATTTCAAGAAGACAGGACATGTATTTGAACCCTCCAGCCCCAAAATAGTCTGCATTGAGGAAAATGACATCAAGCGGAAATTCAGAGAAGCATACTTCATTAATGGCAATAATAACTCTACCAATAGACGGGACACCTGCTTTGACATCTCCAAACGTTGGACTATCTAGTTCATTTGCATACGTTTTGCATATCGCTTTGTTTCCTTGCCCTATTTCCTCGTTCTGCATCTCTCATTACCGCTATGAATAGGAGGCAAATGGCCTCGAAAGCGCTTAGCGTATAATAATTTGTGGAATCTTTATAGCTTCTCGTTCAAGTGTTCCATACGCTTTTTAATTTGTATATTAAGTTTACTGTTTTATTATTTCAATTGATCAAGGTAAAATTTATTTAAATCTCTTTTAAAAAAAAGTAATTGTTGAAATTTTTTTTAGCATTGTCAGTATATATATATTTTAAATTAAGTTTATCCATAAGTTGATGACGTGAATGTATAATGAAAAAACATTGTTGGGATTTTGTTTATTAGTGTATTTTTTTTTTTTTTTTAATTATTTAAGGATGGCATGTTTCTAAGTATTTAATTTTAAAAGGTTGGGGGGGGGGGGGGGCAGAATAGAAACAAAAGAATTTTTAAAAAAAGTTCTAAACTTATATGATTGAAGCAGGTGTAAAATTTTTAAAAAGTGTTTAAATATTTATTATTAGGTAATATTATTGGAAATAATATTAAAAGATTTCTATAAAATTAATAGTTATAATCAGTACTGCTCTTTTTTTTCCTTAAAAAAAAAAGTCCTGATAAAATTGCTTTTAGCTTTTATTTGTTACTATATATGAGATATCCCTTTGGATATTAAAAATCATTTATCTGGGAACTTTTGTTTATATTCAGAAAAGCTTTCTTATTAAAATTGGTTATCTAGGAATGGAGAAACAGATTATGGTTTTTTATTTATATTTCTTTGATGCTTTCTTCTAACCTGCTGAGAATTCATGAGGTAAATTATTAAAACTTCGTAGAAATTTTATGTCTTGATTACGTTTTCCTAAAGGAAATGTAATATATTCAAATGGGGAAATTTGATCTCTTCTTCCGTCAAAATGCAGAAAACATAGGGATTTGATATATATGTATGTGTGTGAACATACATACAGATTAAATTAAGTGTATTTATACTACATTTACAAATCACTGTAAAGCTGGATTATAAATAATAGTTATTGTGTATTGAAATATATTAATATCATTATGGTTCATCTTTGTTTCATAATCATACTTTGCACTAAATTTTCTAAAATTGCCACAGCAATTTGAGATAGTTTTTTATATATATAATAAAGAATTGCACTCAAAGTCATTATTTCATTTACACATTCTCAAGTGGAGTTTTTTAAAAATATATATATATATTGAATTCATTAGTAATTTGTGATTTTTTTTGGCTGAAGTACTTTTTTATTTATTTATTATTTTCACCCCAGAGACATTTTCCTAAGTATTGAATGGAAACAGCAGCACCTAAATAGATCGCCATTCCACTTTTTTTTTTTTTTTGCTTATTGAGTCTTTTTCTGTGGAAAGCATTGTTTTTTGCACTACATCTATCTTGCCATATCATTTATATTATGCTATTCAAGGTATAGGTTTGAAATTGTCATTTCAAACTGAGATTTCGAACTTGTTTGATCTACTCTATAGATAAAGAATTTATATTAACAATATAGATGCACAGTATTATTAGTTAATTGCATGCCCTTTTGATCTCTTAGCTATATAGGGTGGTTTATATTAAAAGGCCTTATCTGTTTTCTTCATGTTTTATTCATTTTCTATTTGTTGATGGTAATTTTTTCTCAATCCTGGACCATTTCATTTAATATATATTGATCTGACTACTTCAAATATCCATTGATTATTCATGATTATACAGAAATGATTATGAGTGATAGACTGGGCGGGAGTACTTTATAGAATAACATAAAATAGATTGTGTCTGATTTGTATTTGTCATGTTTATTACCAATACATTTGCAAATTTACCACTGAGTGTGTTAATTATTAAGTCATAGATTATTTAACTTGAAATCATATTTTTCATTTAAAATTTAAAAAAAAAATAGATAATGAAAGTTTTCACATGTGCATATAAATGCCAAATTAAATAAATAAATGAAAATTTTATTACACATTTTCTTAAACTGACTGTATTCAAAGTATTTAACTGTTAAGATTTCTATCCCTCTATGTGTCAATTTATGAGTCAAGATAGGGAAATTTCAAATGGAGATTTTATGATATACATATAAGTTAATTTTTAAGTATTGTTATTAATCTTACACATCAGTCTATATGCAATTTGATAGTTATTTTTTTTTAAATTTTTTATCTGTTCCCTCACATTGATTTTGTGTTATTTTAATATTAATGGTTTTGTCATATTTGATCTTGTCTTCAGAAGTTGGACTAGTCCACTTTCTTCCTTATCTGATCGAATTGAGCATGCATTGCTGCTAACCAATGTGTAAATATGTGGACAACCAATGTATAAACATGGCCAATAGGTAAAAACAGGTATGGCGAATGAGTAAACATGTGTTTAAAATTCTACCATTGGTTAGGCTCTCTGAATTTGATTACTGAGAGTGGTAATAAATAGTCAGCCTTTTCAGAGCCAATCCAGAGAGAGAACATCTGTCTAACCTAAACGACAGTATGCAACTCTTAAGAGCGAGAGCGTCTGCCTAACCTAAATGACAGTACACAACTCTTAAGAGAGAGAACGTCTGTCTAACTGAATGACTGAATGTGCTCTATCTGTGCAGTGAGGCAAGACCAGTAGGACTGGAAATGCTCGTAAGACATTTCATTTTCTAAAGTGTTGTTCAAGATTATAATGGTAAAAGTGGGAAGAGATTTAATTCAATAATAAATTTATTACAGGCTGTAAAATTAAATCCCTTCTCCACAAGATGGATTTAATCAGCAATACCTTGAAATAAATACCTGCAGTCCCTACTTCAATAGAGCTAATCTTTAATCTTAAGCAACAATACAAAATGAATCAACAAGCCATTGCTGACTATATCCCAACAAAATGTTGAATCTTTTTAAACCAGGCCCATAATTGATCCAGGGGTTACATTAGGTGGGCTCTGGTCCACAAGGATAAATTAAATACTCCCCCCTCCATCATAATTAACTATAACCTCTATGCTGGCAACAATGTGATCATACAAATTCTTTAAATTTTTCAAAGCCAAATTAACCAAGTATCCTCATGAGTCAAATCATTCTAACCTGAAGAAATCCGCAGCTATAAACTACAGCATAATTGAAAACGATATTGGTGCTAAACAAACTATCCTCCATGCCAGAGAAAACACAGCCGGGTCTCCATGTCATCCCACAATTTATCCTACTTCACCTTGGAAAATTTTCGGTTCCACTCATACATAGAATGGTTGATCTCATATCTACCAACCCCCTTGACATTGGTGGCCTGTACTCTACTGAGATGGTGCCTTTTCTCAAGATTGATATATTATTACCCCCCCCCCTTGAGAATCTTAGACCTATCTCTATGACACCATTAATGGTCATGGTGGTTGAATTGATAATCAAGGATATGATCCACGATAAAGTCCTTCCGTTCATATCCCAGTACCTGTTTGCCAAGAAGGGTTCTTCAACCACTGATGCAATAGTATTATTCAAAATGATAGTTGATTACACCAGAATCATGAGGAAATCTAAACCAGTAGTCATCCAGCTGGACATTGCCAGTGCCTTTGACTCGGTCAGAACACATTGCCTCATCTTCTTACCAAATATGATATCCCAACTGGAATAATCAATATTATAGCAAATTTCCTCAACAACAGGGGCATTTCCATCTCCATGAATGGAAGGATCTCGCCATCTCTTATCCCAACAAATTCTATTCCGCAGGGCTCACCATGAATGGAAGGATCTCGCCATCTTTTACCCCAACAAATTCTATTCCGCAGGGCTCACCATGAATGGAAGGATCTCGCCATCTTTTAGTCTAACAAATTATATTCTGCAGGGCTCTCCTCTGATTGCCCTGCTATTTACAATGTACATTAATCCTCTATTAATTAGACTTGAACAAGACCTCCCTGGGATATTCATACCTGTCCTCAATAGATCAATCCCCACATAGCATACATGGATGACCTGGCTGTTTTTTTCCCAACACAAAAGCCAATCTCAAAGCTTGCCAAAATGCTCCATTCCTTTTCTTCCAAGTTGTGATTGATTTTTAATTTAAAAAAATCCTTAGCATGGATGATATCCTTGGGGAATACCATCCCCTCTCCTTTTACTGCCATGCCCCAAAAATTTTCTGGATTTCCCATTCTACAACTCACCCTTTACAATGAGGAGAGCCATACAGGACCCCTTTCTCTTCTCAATCCAAAAAAGCCACTGATTCATTATTCAAAGTTTACTTGTCACTGTATGTGAAAACTTCAGTGCTCAATTTCCTGGTATTCCCAAGATCTCTTATTTCATGCCGATTATTAACTTTTCCCAAAGATTCATCAGAAAAATAAATTCACTATATGCAAGAGTTATGGAGAAGGGCAAGACAGTGGGCATCAACCTGAGGGGCCTCCATAGACAAACATAACTCAATGGGCTATCATTGCACTTTGTTTCCAGTATGCACATAACACCATCCTTAACCTATAGTTTTCCAGAAGCATCATGATTTACATCTGTTTGTCCTACTGACACCCCTCCTTCTCCCATGAGGAGTTGGCTTGTCATCCTTATTGCTAAATATTGCAAAATTTATTCCCCTACCTAATGTTAATTCATAGAAAATTAAGTACTGGGATGCATACCGTATAATTAATGAACCCCCCCTCCAATCCCATCACTGCCAACCCTTCCCAATCATTAAAAAGTTTAAATGATGGCATCTGGAGCTGAAATTTTTAGATTTTTTTGATTAAAATAAACCTGAATGCTCTGTCCACATGTCATTTTTTTGTCTTTCATAGAGGGTTCTCAAGCTTGGACCCAGTCTGCCCTTATGTAAACGGGATGACAATGATATATGTTCTGAGCCATTGTACCTAGCTCCAATGGGACAGAGAATTATCGCATCCATATACAAAACTAGAATGCCTCCTCATTAGACTGATTACTAGCATATCCAATGGGATCTTTCCATCCATATGAATCATAACCTTTCTGCTGTTTTCCTATTAGTCAACTAGGCGTGCTCTTATTTACAGCCCCACTTTGGTCGACTGAAAGAAACTACTTCTGGCAAAACTTCAGGCCATCAGTAACAGAGGTGAAAGACTAGCTCCAACATACGTCAACAATACTACCTTCAGCCTTGTAGCAATAGACAATTTATGATTGAACGGTTGATTTTTACCCCCAGACCATAGGTTTGGGGTTATATAACTTTTTTTCTAGTTTCTGTTAACAACATAATTCTGTTACTGCTATAATGTTTATTATTTTTATTGAGCTCACAATAAAATGTCTTGCTAAAAAATATTAAATTAAAACCTTTGTATGGAAAGTTAAGAATATTTAGTCATAAATGTAAGTAAGTCTAATTTTATAAAAAGTTCAATTATGTTTATAGTTTTTTAATTAATTATTTATTGTTCTTAATCTCAAATGTTAATGTAATCATATAAATATTGTGCCCTCACTTCAGAAGTATATAGTATAATCTAAAAATATGACTAGCTAAATAAATAATTCTGCTTGGCTAAAAAATGTGTTTAACTATTATTAAAATATTTTACAATACTATATCTTATTAGATTTATTCTAACTAACAGAAAAATTAATATAGTTCAATATCATGCACTAAGTAAATAAGTATTTATTAAATCATGAGACTATGAAGTGAAATGAAGTTACAAGTGGTAATATGAATTTATATTGAGCCCATGTCCCACAAGACACTACCTCAATGGCATAAGAATACTATTACCTCTTTATTACCTCAACTAATATATCTATAGCCCTCCTATGGCTTTTATAAAAATTAATTAACTAAAATAATAGTAATAAATAGATTTTAATATTTTATCAAAGGAATATAACTAAAATAATCTCAGGTTCTTTTAATTAACTTAATTATAATTCCTGCAGATAGGCATGATAAGGGATTTAATATCAAACATAACTACACCTAACTTACAATAATAATAAATAACTAATAATAACAATCTCTAGTGTATAAGTTAACCTTATCTGTTTTTATTATGCTACTAATCATTAAGAAATAAGTAAATAATTTACCTGTCTTTCATCTTCATATAGTATCTTAATTAAGAATATGATAAAATCTTATAATTTAATAATATATGGCAATAAATAATATTATACTCTTATGTAGTGCATTATAACTATTTTATGACCATCATAACAATAATATGTTAATGTCAATGAATTTCTGTAAAATCATATTAAGAACATACTGAATTTTTTTTAAAAAAAAAAATGATTTAATTCATACTGTGCAAATATTATGTTTTAATTCAAATTATCTGTTGTCATATGTTGCAGTGTAAAATAACTGATTTGACATAATTTTATAAACAAGTTTAACAAATTTTATTACATTAACTTTAATAAACAACTTATATACACTATTTACATCCCAAGAGGAAAATAAAAATTAAAAATTTTATTGCATTATTTCCATTACCCCAAATTATTCAACTATTCTAGACATTTATTAAAATTTTTTGAAAAATCACAGTTAATAGTATTTAGGAACCTGCATTTTTTTTTAAAAAAATCATTTAATATCAAATATTACTATGGTATAACTTTCATCAAAAAAGATATACATCATTTGTGTAAAAAAAATATACATCATTTGTGTAAAAAAAAATATAAAAAAAAAATTAACAACTAAAATGTTTATTCCAGTTAAATATACCATAGATATTTTCCATTATAATATAGTTATCATATATTATATCCCCTAATTAGTCTCAATTTAATATCAATTAAATGTATGTGCTGGTGTAACTCCTCAATATTAAGTAATATTTATCAATTATATCATCATTTATTTCATTCCGATGTTGTTCTATTATAATATATCACTAATTAAAATATGCAATACATGTAGGTATTTTTTTTTTTTTTAAAAAAAATAATACTTAAAGTTGTTCAACAATTTTTCAAAAACAAACTTTACTTATAAATTACACATCTTCATAAAGTTACTAGATTAAAATAAAAAAAAATTCTATGATTCTTTTCTTGATTTAACTTTTATTCTCTACTTTACTTGAATTGATCATATTCACATAATTACTAAAATCATATTCTATTCCTATATCATACTAATAAAATTCTATATTTAAATATCGTTTTAATCTCATTTTAATCTATTTTCAATTCACTATCCTTTTTTTTAAATTGCCATACAAACTCATCCCTATACCTCATCAAAATATTTGCAATATACTCTTAAACCAACAAATAAATTTGCATATAAAATATAAATTTAAACTATCTAATCATACCGAAAAGATTACTTCACTTCTTACTAATTTGTGAACAAAATACAAAAAAAAAAGAGACTTGTACCAATATAATAAATCAATACTTTCCATATAACAGGAATATTAAAGTTCAGTCACGAAAGAATCATACAATTACTTCCCTCATTAAGTTATAATAAATTTATACTATAAAATAAAGGTATGTATATTTTAAAAATAAATTAATTCCTATAAATCTTATGTGTGTACAATGCATTACGTATCCATACATTCATTCAAAATCATATAATATTTGGTTCAGCTAAAGAGAAGGAAAACAAAAATACATTAAAATTATTAATATTATACAATCATTACCATAAGTGATATTCCAACTTGTTAATCACTTAGACGATGTCTTCTCGAACCATAAATTAACAAAATAACGTAACATTCATACATTACAATCATACTCAAAATATTAAGCTTTTAAGTTATTAAAAAAAATCCATTATGAAATTAAGTGTTATAGTAATAAATAATTAATTCTTTTATGTATCTTTCTTATCCCTAACAGATAATAAACAACTTAATATTAATATTAGTGAAATAAATCAAAAAATATCTATGTTAAAACACCCATGTTGTTTTCACGCAATAAAATGTTCTTTTTCCTCGGGTAATGAAACTTCCAAACAACAACTGCTTCCTTTTCCTCGTAGCACATATGCTTAAATAGTTTCTATAAAATAAGACGAACGGCAGTTTTTTTTTTTTTAAAAAATACGTAAATAAATAAGTTCCACCATAAATAAATAAATAAATAAGTAAGTTGACTTTAAAGGATCCGAATTTATTAACAAAGAAAAATTCTTCAAAAGTTATTACTTTCCTAGGATTAAATGATGTCTCATAGTGTTTTTCTTTAAATATGATAAAATTGATTTGGGCGTCCGCATACACTTATTGCACATTTTCTTAAAAATCTTTCAGCAAAACATTTTTAAAATTCTTCTGTATAACCAGCATACAGAATTTAATACCATGACATTTTTTTTTCTGTCTACAGGTATTTATTTGCTATTAAAGTTTCCAAATTATCTGCTTTTAAAAAAAAATCATTTACATACGTATAGTCTTTTAAAATAACAAAGACTTATACTATGTCAGGTATTTCAGTAATTATCAGTAACTTTCATTTTTTTATCCAAAGACAGTTTTAAAATAAACTATTTTAAATACTTTCTTCACAAAGAAGTATTTTCTGTGATTTTTTACAAAATATCTATTTTTAAAAATTACTACAAGTTAAATTTATTTCTTTTACCGTATTATTTTGCCGGTCTTGTATAAATATTGTCTTTTCATATGATGTCCAACATTTTTTATCCATAAATTATTTATTTTAATTAACACGGCTTCAACTATATTTTTAATCATATATCTCCAATATAATTTATATAAATGTGGTACTTCCATGACTATTTGATAGCAAAATTAGGCTTTGACAAAAACGATCGATAGGGATTATGAACAATTAGCACTGCATATTTAACGGTAAACTTTTCTAAATTGTTTGAACTACTCTCATTATAAACTAATAACTATTGTGAGAGTGGTTATAATATTTTACTTGGCTATATTTAATAGCACACTTAACAACAGAAGAAAAAGCACCCTAAACAATTTAACCTCGGCTTTTTATACCAGAATAAATTATCCACTTGATTGGTAAATTAAACAATAACCTTGCTAACCTATTTACATATCTCGCCAACAATACAAAATCAAAACTAAAAATAAATAATGACTCATTTAATATTTATTATTTATTACATTACTTAATTCTTAAATTAACTTTTATCTTTTATTTAAATCCATTAAAAATTTTTTTTTAAAAATATATTTTTACTTTATCCCACTTTTAACTTTTATAAGTCTATTTTTCCTAAGCAAACTAAAATTTACTTTTATTCATTATATTCATTTTTTTAAAACAGTATATAAAAAAAAAATAAGATTTAATATTTCACACTAATTAATTTTTACTTTTTATCTGTGATAGCCAATATAATATTTTTAAATTTTATAATAGAATTTTAAAACAGTTTTTCAACTTTACTAAAAAACGCACAAGCATATGTGTACATATGTCTATCTGTCCCATGACTTCCAACACAGATAGAAACGCTTGTAATTATCTAAAAATAAACTAACAATCCAATTTTTGTAAAATAAAATATTTTTAAATAATAATATACTATAACAACTTTAAAATAATAATTCGATATTATAAAATCAAATATTCATCTTCTATCATATACTATTAATAACAAAAAATATTCTACATTCACTTACTAAATATTAATTTTTATCATCAATAAATATATCATTTATTTAATTTTAAGTTGTCATTTTTTAAACTTTAGTTTTAAACATCTATTTACAAACTTATTAATGCAGTATTGATCATGGCCAGTTTTCCCAACCATATAATATTATCATTTTTCTCTATCGAACCGTCTCTCTCAAATATTAGCACAATTTCACACATCAAATATTCATAGTTTAACTTAATTAAACTTTTAAAAGTTTATCAATAAAAATCAACATCACACAACTGAAATATCTTGAATTTAAATTTTTTTTTAATAAAACTAACAGGACAACTTATGAAGACCCATATAAAAGGGCACAATATATATATATGCAATTTGATTATTCATTAATTTTTTATATGCTCAATTACATTGGCAGTCCTTCATTTTCATTGTAACATAAGTGTTTTAGTATTAGCAGTTATATATGATGTGTTGACTATCACTAACTTGTTATACTATATTAAACAAATATATCTGTGAAGTCCAAACAATTATAATTCACATTGCATACTTTTTTCTTAATTTTTTTTGTTGTCAATTTTTACATTAAAAAGTTACTGTTACTATATTTACAAAAGTCAGTGCCTTTGTGATAAATTATTTAAGGCTACAATATGTTACTGTGACACTTGTATATCTAATGCATTTGATATTCTTTACCTAATCCCAGTAGAGAAGAAAATTCTGAGTTGTATGCCATTTGTCTAAAGATATGGTTTAATAAAATGCATCTCAATATTAATGTCAAGTTTTACCATAAATTAGCATTGGAAGGTGGGAAGATGAGATGATGAAAGAATGATGGAAGAAATGATAAAGATAATGATAAACTAATATTAGAGAAATGAGATGAAAGAAAATGAAATGATGATACATGAAAGAAGAGATGAAAGATAATGAAAACTATCAGAGACAAACTATCCTAATCTATTAGAGACTCCTAACGACTTAACTCAGTGGAGTTACAATTAAAAATTAATGATGAATGATGATTCAGAGATATACAATCAGACAAATACCAAATCAACACTAATGCACATAACTATTGGGATACATTCAATAATTTAACTTAATTTATGTAAAGTAAATTTATATCTCATTATTCAATAGTTATTAGAGTCAGTCTTTTATCAGATCATATACTCTGAATAAACCAAATGATACTTTATTGAAGGACTATATCACTAAACAGATTAAGAATAACAACAAGAGTAAACAATCTCAGGGGTTTTAACTAAACTCTTGTGAAAGATAAAAGTTAAAGTTGCCTAATAAATGATTGTTTGGATGAATAAACAAGTAAGTGATCTCTTGGCCGACTATAAGATAACTGTCTTATGTTCAATCACAACATAATAAAAGAAAATATATTCATTTAAACATTTAATTAATTAATCTAAATTAAACTAATTATAGCCTATTGCCCAGGAAGTCTCTCGAGTGGGGAAAAGGACAAGGGTACTTTTTATGTTTTTCCACCTACTCACAGACAACCTGCTTATAAAATTAAATGTAGATGGATTTTAATTTTAAAAATATGCAAGATAATGTAAGATAATTTGCAGCTTTAAAACATAGTAAATAATGTTCTGAATCATTAATATTCTTCATTTCACTTTATATGATCTTCAGTCAGAGAAGATATAATAATAACTTTAAATCAATTTTAAAATAAACATTTTATTAAGTATCTATAAATATGTGATTATCTGTTAAGATGATTCAATCTGAGAATCACAATGATAAGCATGGCTTTATAAAATTTTAAACCAGTATAAAATAATCTGTATACTTTGTGAACTTTTGGAACTCAAGACAATAGCATATAAAAGAAAAACAAACAGAAACTAAACTTTTGGAAGTCAAGACAATAGCATATAAAAGAAAAACAAACAGAAACTAAACTTTTTAAAATAATGACAAATTTGGTTTATTAATAATAATGCATGATAATTATTTACAAAAATTACTGGAAACATTGCCAAGATAACATTGTTATCTTTTAAACATTTTGTTTAACAATCTTTATTTTGATTTAAAGAAATTGCAACATTTTACCTGAATAAAGGAATTGATTATTCCTCATTAATTTTTTTTTTAACTGTTTATTTTAATAAAACAAAATTTACAAGAGTGTACTGAGGCTATTTGATATTTAATTCTATCCAAATAAGCTCCTTAAAAATATTAAGGATTCTAAACCTTTTAACTTTAAATATACTAGTATGAGCTTAACAAACATAATTCTAATTTTAATTGTCACATTTCATAATACTGTGGTAACATTTAACCATCACCACCAAAATAAAACACTAATAGGTTCATAGTGAATACCATAAGCTAAGCAAAAGCTAAGCTGGCACTGTCTTATACAGCATAAATTTTAAATTATCATTAGATCCACTTACATTATTAAGATTGTAGCTAGTGATGTATTAAGTAAATTTAAGCTAAATTTAAATTAAATTAAATGCATGGGCCGCTATCAGAGGTCAATTGTACACATATTTCAAGAAATTCTTGTCCACATAAAATAATTATACCAAATGTTTTAAAATTGAAATTTAAAAGACTTACAATTCCATCGGCGAAAACTCTGGTTGAACATATTAAACTTAGTATTGTAAATTGCCACTTATAACCATATGCATAATCTACATATTTAAAAATAAATATAAGTTATTGTTGGTAGGTTTGTGGATGATAAAACTATCATAACAGCACAATTCAGACATTGATATACCTTTAAGCTTTAAAAATAGCTAAATACAACCTGAAGAAACACTTCCTCAAACAAACATATCTTGTCATTACATATCTAAAACGAATGCAACATTAATACATCATGAATGATAGACCAAAATACAGATATACTCCACAGAGCTGAACAACTTCATAAAACTGTGGTGGCTTCCAAAAATACCTATTTTTGAGGCAAAAAAGAGGATGCCTGGATCTTGTCACAGCGCACCAGGAACAGGAAAGACACACCAGGAAATATATGATACTTTTCATGGGATCTAAACACTTCAAAATATGTGATTACAATCATTAAAAAACAAATATCTAATATACAATAATCCTCACTGGGAATGAGCACTATCACCTCATGGAAAAGCACTAAAATAAGGATGGAGGACTTTATCTACACCATCAAGCATACTAATAATCAATAAAGCCTTGCTCTATGAGGCCAACAAATACTAAACTAATAACAAGATATCAACATCACTTTGACTAAGTCATCTTCAAGAATTTTACATTACAATGCGTATTAACCAATGTCAGAACCAACAATGCAAGTCATATCAACTGACTATATAAGAACTACTTAAAAATATTAAATGCATATATATAATTCTAGGCAAAAGTATAATGCACACATAATAAAATATTAAATCTTAAAATATAGTAGTTAGTGGACATTTAAAAGACTGAATTAAGTGCGAGAAAATTAATTCTCAATGTGTATATAAAAAAATATATTTGCTGTTATTATTAAGTTAGCATTTATAAAACAAATGAATGAGAAAACCCTCTGATAAGCCTCTTGGGCTGTTTTACATAAAACTGAGAGAAATACACATTTAAATTAGCTAAGAGTGAGATATTAAAATCTCTAGGGATAAAAATGATTAAAATATACTTCACTTATTAAACACTTATCAAATGTAACATTACTAATATTACATTCTAATAAACCCATTAAGTCTAATAATATATAAATTAAATTATCTGGCATATTTATACCAAACAGTATTACTCATATTTATAAAGAAAATATAGCATAAAATATTTTCCCTTTTTTTTTTTAACCAATAAAACAAACAAAATAAAAATACAATAAACTTTAGTTCACAATTTCAGCTTTATCTGCACTGGCTATCTGTTAAATACATGTATATTATTTATTGAACACTATTTATCTGACAGGCCGGTATTCTGCACGAAGCTTTTGGTCAAAATATTTAACTTAAATATGGCGATGATTTTCAAACAAAACATATTCAATAGTTCTTTAAAGTTAATGCAATTCTTCCTTCAAAGATATTATAGTTTAAATAAGCAATATACTAAAACATAATAATAATAATAAGAAGGGGAAGAGGAAGGGGAGAGGAAGATTTTCTCTGTACTCTTCTTAAAACAAGAGTGCAAGCAGTTTACTAGTACGGAATTCAATGTGTTTAATTATTTGGAATAATTATCATAACTTTAAGCATAGATATGAGCATACGTATTTCATTATAAGTTTTCTTACTCATGAACTATATTCTTTCTTTTCAATTAAAAGAAATGCTCTAGCTGAGTAAATATTTCAGTCTATTATAAATATACTATAAACATTTTTAAAAAATGAAAAGTTCTTCCTTAAATAGTTGTGGTGCAAAATATTTTTTAATATTATTTCAGAAACAGGTAAAGTTACATAACGATGAATGTTTTAAGTTAATGTCAGGCACAATTAATTTAATGTGGAAGACACAAGGATTTTTAAACTTTTAAAATATATAATTAAGTCTTTATACATTTTTTTAAAATTTTCATTGTTTAAGTTTTACTTTATTTAATGAATAACTGAATAAATGTAGACTATATAGTTCTTTGCAACAATAGTAATTTAGCCATAAATATAAGAGTTGTATATATTTTAAATTTATTTCATAGAATATATTGTTTACATAGTTCCTGGTGAAGATAGCAAAAGTAAAATTTCCTAACATTTTTATGAAATGTTTTAAAAGTTAATTGAAAGTTCAATGACAAGAAACTGGTTACCTATTCCTTTAACAGTCGACCATGGAGATATGAAATAATTAAATATATAATTTACAATACTTTTGTTAAAAAAATAATAAACTTTTAAAAATAATTAATACTTATTCTATAGAAGGAAAACTTCAGGACCAACAACAACAATAAAACCTTCCTTTTTATATCAGTATTATTTCTATTTCTCCTCCCAAAATTTTCATGTCAAATTTCTTTTAAACAACCAATAAATACAACTTATTTTTTTTTAAACTGTAATTTTTTTTTTTAAATCAGCTGGAAAAATGATCGATTGATAAGTGACATTAGTATGCACTACATATTCAAATATCATGTGATCTAACAACCTTAAATTAAAAGTTAATAATTAATTCTTTATATAATATTAATAAAAAAAATTATATTACATAAAATAAAAATAGTAATACTGTTATAAAATTAAAACTGGTGTCATTTATCAATAGACTATTTAAAATATTAAATTATAATTATTTTATTCATTCACTTGTTTTTTTCCTTCTTTTTATTTAATGTTGTAACTAATTATCTATTCACTTTTTCTTATATCTCCATACATGCACACACACACTTACACAGAGAGGTGACCCTTAACTTGACCTCCAATATTTAATTATAACTTTTAATGACTACAATTAAAAAAAATATTTGAGAATATTATATTAAAATAACTTTTAACAAGTTAAGGCTAATTTACATTAAAGATTAAGTTGTCTTTTGACTGTTTTAAGAAAACTAAAGATTAATTTTAAATCAATTTCATATTATTTACTCTATTTATAATATTAGCTCATTTATTAGCTACAAACTAGAAATAAACAAAATAAAAGTCATCTTATGACACATTTAACATTATCTACTATTTTTTAAAATACTAACTTAAATATTTATTTTGAGAAAATGCTATGTTATACCTCCAACACAACTAATTACAAATATGACTTACTTTGCATATATAATTATATTAATTTATTAAAGATCACAACATTACCAATTATTATTACATCCTATTCATTAATTAACTAATTTTTTTTTTTATCATTATTTAAAAAAAAAAAAAACTCAGATAATTGCATAAAATGGTGAAGCTAATATAAGTTTTGGCAGCTAATGGAGCTTAAGTGACACTTCACCTAGGTACAATATGGAACAGATTTAATTTATACAAAACATTTTAAAATTACCCCCTTTCTTTCCCTGCTATTTAATATAATTAAATCCTACCTTTGCAAATTTTACAACTTGAAAATATCAAAGTATTTGAAATCTTAAGAGCACGGCATAGTAAAATGGATAATAGATAAAATAAAAATAAGAAATCACCTTTTCAGAATTAAATTAGCAACATAGCAAAATATTGGATAGTGTTAATTTTTAAATGATTAAAATTATCCCAGGTAGAATTTCTTCATTCTAAACCGAGTTACATAAATAATATTAATATACTAAGAAAAACATGAAAATAGGTTAACTCGGAAAAACAATCTGGCGAGTTATTAATTAAGAATGCATTCAGATGTAACTAAAGAGGAGGGGGGGTTTAATAACCTCAATCCATGGAGGTCTGAATAGATAGGGAAAAGAGAACTTTATATGTTAAGCTCACAAGATTGTTTTAGATTGGCAGCTTAAAATAATAAAATACATCATAAATTTAATATTAAGAAAGAACTGCACCTAAATTAAGAAAAGAGCATATGATAGACTTAAATACAAAAGCAAAATTAGTATGCGAGCTTATTTATATTTACATTTAAGAGAATATTTAATTAACTAATGTATAAAAGAAATCTAGATAGTAGAAGTCAAGATTAGTGGAACAAATTAGATTTAGATTTCACATGGTAGTTTTTAGGTTCATTACCTTGCATATATTCAAGAGTCCATTTTCACAGTTCGGCTCTGGCATGGTAATTTAACAGTATCCAAATGAGTTCTAATGCGGCAGCATGTTTCCATTAGGCATTTCTACATTCTTAGTTCAAACTTTCCATCATTTTAGGGCACAGAAAGTTTGTTATTAGTGGTAAGAGAAAGACCAGCAAGGGCAGGAAAGGTGATTAGCTTTACTACTCGTGCAGCATATCAGTAATCAGAGTAGTGTGGAATAAATTGACAACAGCTTATTTTTCCAATCTAGTTCTCTAATGGCAATCAAAATTGGCCCATTTGATACTGCAGGAATGCTTTTAATATCTTTTTTGTAATCTTAAATCTTCACTATGATCTAATAGGAAATTTTACATTTACTTTACCTATTGTTCTTGGAAATGCAAGTGGTAAATAACTGTCCAAAAATATATTCAAATCTATGTCCACATTAGAAATAGCTTTGACAACAATGTTAATAGCAAAATTACAAACCCTTAATCTGATTCCCCTTTTTACTTTTAGCAAACTTTAATTAGAAATCTTTCCCAAAACTGAAACAATGCAAAATTTCCGTCCCTTTAATTATTTTTTGGATAATTAATGGTTGCATTCTCCAGCTTGGATTTTTAAAAGAAAAAAATACAGTTTTTAAACAAATAATTTAAAAGAAAAAGTTTTTACAAACTACATATAAAAAAATATTTTTTAAATTAATATTTTGTTAGTAATAGCTCCTGTCATATATATATCTGAGCTGACCTAATATACTTAAATTAAAGAATTAATAATAATAAAAAAATTTTAAAGTTAAATTTTATAAATTTTAGGTGCGTATCTCAAATCTATATTCGTAAAATATATATATACCCAACTAAAGGAACGGTATGACACCATGAAGCTCAGTCTTAAGCTAAGATTGACCGCTTCAATATATATATATATATATTGTATCCCATCTGGACAACAAACCACTATTTTGACGGATTATCAGTTAGGGAAAATGATTGCGAGCAAAGCTCCACTAAACATTATGCATCAATTACTTAAGCTATACTTTTAAATCTAAAGTATCCTAAAATAGATAATATACTTCAAAATCTAAACAATGACCCTTTATGAAATTTTAACAAAGTTTTATACCCAATATGGCAAAAGATATACATCCATAAGGAAAAGAAATTAATATAATAACAAATTAGTGCTGGCATGAACCCAGAATGCACCTTCTACCTGAGGCTATGAAATATGTTAGTACCTCATCACTATACATATGAGATGGGCATGCACAACCACTATGACTACAGCTTACCAAAATAGCTCTTAAGGAATAAATTACTAATGGAGCTGGGAATACATCCTCGATCTCCTGAACACACTAAAATTCTTAACATTTATCATCACGAGAGAGCTACGCTCCATCTCAACCTCCAAGGCAGCGAGACCCGGACATTCCTTGATCACATAAGGGTCACTCACAATCACACATAATAATACAATTTGAACTCTCATAAAAAAAAAAAAAAATCAACTATATTATTATTGATGCATGAAACAATAATTTAGTAATAGTTTAATATGACTAAACAATAATAAATTAAACTATTTAGTTTTAAATACTAACTGAAACACACAGGCTTATTATATACCTGGGTTTATATATTTAATATATAGGGTATATGAGCACAGACTTTCACATTACCCACCACTCTCCACACTATCTCATAACACTGATACACTTGAACACATATATGTTGAAAAGATAAATAATCACCAATATACATATTTCATGCTAAAACCAGGAATCATCAGTTGGTCCAGATTACCATATCTACACATATATGCTATAAGTGCTATAAAATAAATGTGCATCATTCATTTTTTTAACATATAATGACTTTACAACTCTCAGCCTCTAGGACATAGCAATATTAAAATTTCAAAATATATAAATAAGATAAAGCATTCAAATATCAACTTTAACTAGAAGCATAAAATTATATTTGTGCACCTCTTAGACAAACATTTCATACTTTTATGTAGACATTTCATTAATTTCATGATAGTATTAAGGTTAAGCAATATCAACAGATAATAATTCTAATATAAAGGCATTTATTATTTTATTATTATTATTATTCCTACTCTAGCCTTAATCTAACACCGGGGATATTTTGCACTATGTTTAACGAACATACTCAGTATTGTAATCTTTAACCTATAACCAATAATAAGAGAAATAAAATTTTACTTAAGAGTTCTTTTGTTCATTACTGATGATGACCCTCCTCCTGACTGTTCAAGTTCATCCACATAAATTATGATTAGTGTGCACACATATAATCCAAATGTAGTACTTTATAATGGCTATAAATTTCGGACATCACATTATTTTGGTATCCTATGATTTTTCACAATATTATCGTATCCTTCAGTATAATTAATATTTTAATAAAACAACTGCATTTTTCTTTTGGATCCAATAAAGACGTTCTTTCCAGATGCATTTAAGATTCACATAAAAGGTTTGTCTATTCCAAGGTTGAATTTAACAGTGAGTCACGACTTTACTTATTTTAATAATTCCAATTTTATAGATTTTAAAATCCAGTTTTCACAGGGTATGTACTTCGTCTATCATCTATATGTCTTACACAAAAAAATTTCACTTTATTCAAATTTTACTTCATTTTGCATTATAATTAGACAATATTAAAGTTTTTTTTTCTTTTATTTCTTTCACACAAAGAATCAGTCTTTCTTTTACGATGAAGATAAAATACATAGGTAACTTAGCCTATACTTTTATTTGATTTTCAATGTATAATTTATAACTGCCTTTAATATTTAATATTTCAAATTTTTATTTATTTTTTACTTTTTGAACACTATTGCTCACGTCTTCTATACATGATAATTATTATAATAAAATATTATTAATAAAAATTGATACCTGCAAGATTTTGCATGGGGAAAATTTGCAAGCCCGCCTCAGATGCCTCATACTCCACACAGTCGTCGAACTGAAATTAGCTGCTCTGGAATTCCAATCCCTGATCAACTTCAGGGTGCAAAATTAAGTGTGCCTGGTTTTGGTCATTTACGTATGCATTTTTACAGAATACAATATAATTTTTCAATCAATTTTAGGTCAGAAGCTGGACAATCGAAGTGTATAAAAATTCTCTAGGCTAGCAAAATGAAGCTGAAAAAAAAACTGGGAGATGTGAGTTCAGACCAATAGAACAATGACAAGGAACCCTCCCAAAATGTGTGTGTGTCTTTATTGTAACCTTTGAATGTCAATCACGTCAGTTCTAACACATTAACCTTATGACTTGAGAATTAAACTTTTAATTGGATATTAAACATAGTTTTAATATTAATTTGTTTACAATATTACATGATAATTGTTATAATAAAAATATTATTAATAAAAATTGATACCTACAACATTTTGTATGGAGAAAATTTGCAAGCCCATCTCAGGTGCCTCATACCCCACATAGTCGTCATACCGAAATTAGTTGTTCCGATCCCTGATCAACTTCAGGGTTCAAAATTAAGTCTGCCTGGTTTGGGTAATTTACGTATCATCATACCGAAATTAGTTGTTCTGGAATTCCGATCCCTGATCAACTTCAGGGTTCAAAATTAAGTGTGCTTGGTTTGGGTAATTTACGTACACATTTTTACAGAATACAATATAATTTTTTAATCAATTTTAAGTCAGAAGCTGGACAATTGAAATGCATAAAAATTCTCTAGACTAGCAAAATGAAGCTGAAAAAAAAACTAGAAGATGTGAGTTCAGATCAGTACAACAATGACAAGGAACTCTCCCAAAATGTGTGCATCCTTTTTGTAACCTTCGATTGTTAATCAATTTCAGTTCTAACCCATTAACCTTATGACTTGAGAATTAAACTTTTAATTGGATATTAAACATAGGTTTACTACTAATTTATTCACAATATTAATAATCACGTGATTTCGTGAAATTTTCCCGGGTTTGACTTGTAACAAACAAACAAAAAAAAATGTCTAGCAATTTGAAAGAAAATTTTATAATATAAAATAATAGACTAAGTTTTGATTTAAAATTTTATGACTGAATATTAGTAAAAGATTTATTTAAAACTGACATGAAATGATTGTTTTTTCAATTTGCTATCGAATGATATATTATTTGAGACAAGGAAACCTATAATTGTCCCAATAAATAAAACTTTATGCACACCACACATGCACGCTCGCTTCCCAACTCTACTAGCTAATCCTATAAATTCCAACTAGCACGAAATATTATATAATATTTAAAATCTTGCAAGCTGTTTTCCCTGTAAATTGACTATTAAAACGAGTATGATTATGAACAAGCCAAATCTTTACGATCTAAATTTACCTCGATCTTTTCACTTATTTATTTAATATTTAGTAGATACATTTTACCGGTCGATCTTAATATTTAATCTTTTAATGATTAAGCATACTTAAATATACAGTGTATGAGTCTTCAAACTTATCTCCACACACTTAAAACAAACTTATACATTAATTTTCTTTCAACATTTTCTGAATACGATTCTCTCATACATTATATGACAATTATAAATTTTCCAATTCCTCTGATTATTTTTAAAACAACTGTTATTTATGAATTTTTTATTTGATTAATTTCTTCTATGAGAAATATTTTTTTTTCTTATTAAAGAACGGCATCTGCGGCACACTCTGCCATCTTTGGTCAAAAACAAAGGCTACAATATATTAAATAAAATGAAGCTTCACTATTTTAGTAAGTGGAACACATTTAACTATATTAGGAAATGCATCAATAAGAACTCATTCAACTCTCAAGGCATTATGTCCTAATACTTATTTTTTTATTTAGTTATGGAATATTGTTTATAGATGGCAACATTTTTGCAAATAATTTTAGGAAGAGAATAGTATTAATTCAGAAATTTAAATGTATTTTCTGAGCAATTGAATCAGGGACATTTGGTTCATAAATTATAAGTGTTGAAGTTGAGTGAGATGCTAGAATAAATTGTGTTAAGAAGATGATTAGGATTGGCAAACTATCACTAATTATGATCAAGTATTATAATTTAGTCATAGTCTGATATTGCATAGTTAATGTTCTTGCTTTTAGGCAAATAATTTAGGGTACACATATTTATAAATGTATGTGTTTATTAGATCATTTTCAGCTACTTAATAGGAAGAGGTTCCTAAAATATTAATAATTTTTGGTCTGGTTATTAATTTACTAATATCCTGTGCACTTAATACTGCAATAGAATGTTGGAAAGATCTAATTCCTGTATCAATTATCTATGGGTGATGTAAAAGAAAAAAATTTGGTTACTTAATTGAACTGGTCTCTTATGTTCTATCTACTAGCACTTAAAATGCTAATCATAATTATTTCTTAAGCAGTTAATAATTAGATTGTGTATAATCCACTAATGGTTTTGTAACTAGTTTTCATTATACTATCTTATGTAATAATAATTATCTGAGTGTAGCAATTGGTCACTGGTTTTTGTAGTGGTCGTTGTTTTTTTAAAATTGTACATGATTCATTTAATATATTAATTACAGGGTTTTCATAAATGTTATTATTTAGCAGTTAGACATGAATTTATATTCAATATTTATATAATAATAGATATATGAATAACTTATTGAGAAAAGCTTTCATAAAATAAGTTTTAAATAGTATGGAGTGAGAGAGAAGATTTTTGTCAGCAGTTGATAATTTAATCTTAGCATTCTGTGCAAATAAATAGTAGAGTAAAATTGGTGGCTGTGGATAATTTTTTTTTAGCAAATTAAGCTTTTAAGACTAGTTCAATGTTTATGTTAATGTGATATATAAAGTTGATAAAATGTAAAAATATATGTGGTAGTTGCTTGAGACATATCTATGTTAAATATAATATGACTGAATTGAAAAAGAAATAGTTTTAAAGTAATCTGATATATTAAAAGATGTTTCCAAGAACTGCTAAAAAGGATGCAGGATAATTAAGGCTGGAGAAAGGTGAAAAATCATGGAAATAAAGGAATCTATACTTAGAAATTTTGAAAAAATAAATGAAAGTGTGTAAATTATAAAAATGAAAGTAAGAAAACAAGTAATTAATATTTTTATTTTCTTATTGGCAACTTCATAAATAAGATAACTTCAAATAAATGTGCATAGTATCTGTAAATTGTTTTTGCTAAAAAATAGATCCTTTGATGTAGAAAAATTAATAGTAAAAGTTTAAAATAAATAGGTTAAAAATGTAACATTATTTTTTAATGATACATTTTTATTATTGACTTTTTTTATATATAATTTATTACAGCACCTTGCAAATTAAATTTTTTTTTATGAATTTGATGAGCATATCGGAGGGATAAATTGTGTATATTCAAATTAAAGTGTTATTTAACTGTTTATTAATTTTATGTAGTGATTTTTCAGCTATTGGATATCAAAATTAAATTCAATCTCAACTATTATTGAAATTTTTAAAAAATAGCAATTGCAAATGAAGTGAAGAACAATGAAAAGATTGAATTTATTAATTAGAGTAATGTAACATCGATTTGGGATTTCCATAAAATTACTTAATAATAAAATATCAGAGAAGGCAATGTTTTAGAATAGGTAGAAGCAGCTACCCAATGTTATGATAGTATTTTAATTATGATTAAGCATAATTAAAGTTATTTTTCATCAAATAAGTATAAGAAAATGGGTATTAAATTGAAAAATGGGCCATGAGACTTCTGAAAATAAATTGTAAATGTTGTAAAAGAAATCACGTTTGGAGAAACTATTTCATCTCAGTCATCAATCACCATTAGTTCAATTACTAGTTATTGGGAACTAGAAGTTTGCTATGTAATTAAATATGTGTTTTATATTATGAAAAATAAGCACTATTTATTAAAGAAACCGAAGACCGTAAAATGCATAAATGCTGAAACAAACTTGAATTGAAAACATTATTGTGTTTTCATTTTGGACTCAAAGCTTTATAGTTAACTAAAAAAGATAAAAGGTGGCTCCTAAACAGTTGCATTAGATCCTAAGATCTAGGTGTGGTGCTCTCAGATCCAAGACTTCTCACTGATGAAACCACAACCTAGAAACTAGTCTGGGAATTTTGGATAAGTAGGCACTAGATGGGGATTTTATGCACAAACCTGATACTATTGTATGGAGAGTTTTGCCTCAGTATTTAGTTAATTTAATGAGTACCAGTATAGTAGGTGCTCTAAGGTTTTTCTTTCAATTTCTGTTTTTACAAACTATATGGAGCCACTGATGAAATAAAGATGTGTATTTTACATTTATCCATATTTAAATATGTAAATACTGGAACATAGATTTTTATAATCTAAAAATAAATTCATAAATAGTAGAATATAATACTTATCTCTATTTAAATAATATTATTATTTTTATTTTTTATAAAATAATCTAAAAAAAAGAGTAAATAGTTGCAAAAATTGAACAATTATACATATTTTATAATTAAAAAATAAAACTTCCCGTTAATGTTAATAGGTTTTTAGAAAGTAATCTACAAATAATTATATTTTTACTTGTACAATAATAAAATATTCATTGCTGAAAAATTGAACATTTATTATTTTGTAATTGAAAAATAAAACATTTCCCCATAATTTTACATAGACATTTGACTATCAACCATGGAAAGGAGTATTTCTTTCTGGTGGCAGGAGTAAACATCCAGGTATTTATGGGATGAAGCCAAGCTTAAAATTTTTATAATTAAGAGAAGCATATATCCTTGAACTATTACAATGTTTTCTGGATGGTATATGTTGGAAAATGTCTCTGTAATAAAACAGCAATGAATCAGATCTCTTTTTAGCCTTTCTTTAGGAAGTTTGCTTTGTTTATTGGCAGTAATCAAATAAAAAATATTTTTTAATTTTATTACTAACCCAGTTCATTTTTATTGTATATTGATTAAATAATACAATTTCTTTATTGAACAGCAAAAAATATATATAATTAATTTGTCTTTTAGTATAGTTTTCATGAAACTAGACATTTACCATTAGCCTTATTTTTCATCCATTTTGAAAATCAAAACTAAAAATTGTAAAGAAAAAATAAATTAAAAAAAAAAGTTTAATTTGCAATTAGTATGAAAATTTTAAAAATATGTACTTTACAAATAATTTATACTTTAGTATTATAAATTTTTATGAGAATCAAATTTTCATTTAATTGTAGTTTTCATTTGCTTAATAAGAAAATATATAAAAAAAGACTTGTACTAAAAAATTTTAAGTAAAATAAACTTATTATCAATTGATTTCTGGATGCCAACAAAGAAAAAATTTAGGTAGTTATAGAGGTATTCTTGCCAGATGATGACATGATGAAAATAAAATCTAAAATGAATAAGAAAATAGTCATATAATAATTGTAGAGGAATCCTGAATAGAGATAATTTATGTGTTTTATGGAAACTTTCTCAGCTTGATGCATTTTGAATTTTAAAAAAATATATATATAACAAATATAATTTATAACATATATAAAAAAAGAAAGAGCAAGTATGAAAGAATGTAATAAAGCTGTTAAAATAGTCTTTATCTCAAAAAAAAAATTAAGAAAAAAATTTTTAACACTTTTAAATATGTTTATCTTTTACATTGGTTCACAAATTCTAAATTTTGAAAATTAAAGGTTAAAATGTCATTTTCACAGATAGCATCACATTTATCATAAAATGCTGAAAAAATTGATATATAACGTGACTTACCTGAGATAATTTTTCATTGTAAAACTTACAAAAATAAAGCAATTGGAGACTTTTATTTTTACTAGCTGACCCAGATCTTGTCCTTCCATGCAAAGTATCTGCTAGAAATATTTGTTGTCTTTTCATGCAGGGTATCTGTTAGAAATATGCTTAGTTTATAGTGGGGGGGGGGGGTAACAGTAAGAACATTTGATGAGATATCTCTTCAAATGAATAAATTAATTTTGAAATGTAAATTTGAAGCTTCTATCTCAGTATGAGTAATTATAAATTTCAGATAGTACATTCAGTATATCATTGCTGATGCTGGTACCTATAAATAGAAATAAAAGCCAGCAAGAGTTTATAGAATAATTATTGCTAATTCAAATAAAGTGTCAAATATTAACCTAGGGGAATCTGGATGGCCATGAAATATAATTATGTCTTTTAAGTAATGAATTATATTATTGGTTGCTAGAGGATATTATTTGGTCATACCAGTATTTCATATTAAATATACCTGTGAAATTCTTGATTATTTACTGATTCATCAAAATGAGTTCTTGGTTTCTTACGGCATATTTAAGGATAGCATATATCTATTTAAAAGATATATAAGAAACAAACGACATGGTACAATATATAAAGCAAAATTTCTGTCCATCATTTTTCAAGAGAAAGTAACTGATAATATCAGAAAAGCATTAAAAACTATAAGATAAATTTCTTAATTAATCAGTGAAATACATATAAAGTACAATTCAGATTCTATAATTTACAACAATTTTATCATTATAATAATTACCTATGTTATTATAAAAAGTGGAGTTAATTTAAAGCATTATTATAGTTTTGCAGATTTTTAATATTTAAATTCTGAATAATCTTAATTTCAATTTTGTAAGTGGCAATTTCAATTTAAAAATCTTTAGAGTCAGTTTAGGATTTTAAAATTTGTAGGCATTATTTACTGAAAGAAATTGATTGAAATTTATTTTAGCAAATTTTATAACTTCATTTTAAAATCACATCTCTAAAACAGTTTTATTGTTAATACAATTGTGCTATGAATATGACAATACACATGCAGTACAGCTGTGGGTTGAAAACTTTTACTTTTCAGAGCACTTTATTAATCACATCTAAGATGAGTCCAATTTCATAGTCATCGTGTGTTTTTATTTTTCTTATTTAAGGGAAAGTAAATTCTAATGCAGAGAAGAAAAAAATGGGTTAAATAAAATATATGGTTATGGATGAAAGTTATACACTTAAGTACTTGCAAAAATACTTGCAAATGAATTAAAGCTTGAAAGTAAATGCACTTAATTATTCTTGAAGAAGAATTCCTCATGATAACATTGCATAAAATAAATAAAATTCATAAGAAGTTTTATTAAAGATTATATCAACATAATATTGGTAAAATAATAGCCATTCATAAAATGTGTATAATTATTTTAACTCTCAAAAAAGAGAAAAAAAACAAATTGCTATAGAAAGTTATGCAATACATCAATCTATGAAACATTAATATGTCCACATATAGAATATGCTGGTCCTTTTTTCTATTTTCTTTGGGTTTTATGATGTTTAATTTTTTTAGCAGAAAGTTTTTTTTTCTCTGAAATACTTCAATACCACATCTAATTGTAGCTCTCCAATGTATTCTATTCTCTGTCATATTTTTCCAATTGAAACAGTTGATATTGTATTTTTTTAAATTATCTTTGAAATAATTTTTATAATGTAGATGGATCTTTTTTTCCCATGTAAATCATGCTCAAGTTCACCATAAAACACCATATTAGGAAGTCCTCCATTGTTCATTCATTTTACATATTCAGTCTAAACAAAGATATGATTTTACAAGAGTTGACTATAGTATTACATCCAAAAGTCAAAGAACATATAGGTTGGTTTTAGGATCATGCCATTGCGTTTTTAAAATTTTATGGAGCATTCCTAAATGCAACTTTCTAATGCCTTTGTATTGCACCATAGGATATCCACTCTTACATCCATATAATAACAATTCTATGTTCAGATAAATCAGTTGCTGTATACTTATTTACCTGTGATTAAATACTTTTTTTAAAGGCATACTGGAGTATGTGTTGTACTTCATCAAAATCCTTTTTTTTTTTTTTTTTAAAATAAAACTATCAAGATATTGTACACTCTGATCAGCTACTAAAAAGGGGTATGTATAAAAAAATTCTAGCCATTTATTTTATATATATCATCATCATCAACCATTATCAATCCACTGCAGGATGAAGGTCTCTCCAAGTTTAATCCATCTTCTCCGATCTTTAGCTTCTCTTCTCCACAACACCCCTGCACATTTTCTTATTTCATCCATCCATCTCACATGTGGCCTCTTTCTGGGTCTTTTACAATCTCTTGGAATCCAGTTTAAAATTTCAATTGTCCATCTATTATCATCTCTTCTAGCAATATGTCCAGCCCAACTCCATTTCAATCTTTTAATTTTTTCAATGAGGTCAGTAACACCTGTTTGTTGTCTTACCCATACATTGCGTTTTCGATCTTTTCTTGTTACTCCCAACATACATCTCTCCATACTCCTTTGAGTGGTCTGAAGTCTCTGTATTGCTCTTCTATTAAGTGTCCAAGTCTCAGATCCATAAGTAAGAACTGGTAAAACACATTTGTTAATAACCACCCTTTTCAAACACATAGGCATATTTCCTTTTAGTATCAAGTTATTTCTACCAAAAGCACTCCAACCAAGTTTAATTCTATGATTAATTTCTTCCATTATGTTTCCATCTGTATTAATAATCTGACCAAGGTATTTGTAACTGTGAACTTCTTCTAATTCTTCATAATCAATCTTTATTTTCATATTTTGAGCAAATCGATTAAACATTACTTTAGTCTTTTTAACATTTATCTTTAGTCCTACTTTTCTACTTTCATCTGCTAACTCCTGCAACATTTCATGCAGCTCTGAAGCATTATTTGCAAAAACAACTACATCATCTGCGAAATCTAAATGACTTAAATACTCTCCATTTACTTTCACTCCTTTAGTTTCCCATTTTAATCCACAAAATACTTCTTGCACTACTGCTGTAAAGAGTTTTGGAGATATGGAGTCACCTTGTCTTACACCTTTCTCAATGTTGATTTTTCCAGTATCATTATGTAATCTAATTGTTGCTGTTGCATTTTTATAAATATTCTTTAAAATATGACAATATCCTGGATCTATACCTTGATGATCCAATGCTTTAATCACTGAAGAAATGTGTATAGAATCGAATGCCTTTTCATAATCTACAAATCCAAAACATAATGACAACTCATATTCGTTTGTCCTTTCTATGACTTCTCTCAATACCCGGATATGATCTATTGTACTAAAACCACTTTTAAATCCAGCTTGTTCTCTTGGTTGGTGGAAATCCAAAGTTCTCTGTAGACGAGTTGTAATTATCTTGGTAAAAATTTTATATAAAACTGATAAAAGGCTGATAGGTCTGTAATTTCTAATATCTTCTTTATCACCTTTTTTAAATATTAATATTATTACTGCATTCTTCCAATCTTCCGGTACATCTTTATCATTTAGACATTTGGTATATAACTTTGCTAAAATTGTTTCTATTTCTTCACCTGCTTCTTTTAATATATCAATTATAATTCCATCACTTCCTGGAGCCTTTCCTTTCTTCATACACTTAATTGCATGTATCACTTCTTCATTTAAAATTCTGGGCAATTCGGAAGATGTAATAGATATAGGAGGTACTTGTTCTTTATTACTATATAATTCTTGATAAAAATCTTCTACCAATTTCATGATGTCATCTCTCTTTTTAGTAATAATTCCATCTTTTTTTCTTATTGCAGATATAAATTTCCTACCAATACCAAAATGTTGTTTAACATTTTTGAGACTTTTATTTTCTTCTACAGCGTTCCTTGCTATTTCACAGTTATACTTTCTTATATCATTTTCAACTTTTTTCCGTACCATTTTACAAAATTCGAGATATTCAATTCTTTTTAATACATCATTTTTGTATATCTTCATATTCCTTCTTTTCTTCATAAATTCTCTAGTCTCAGTAGAAATTTTATTAGTCAATTGCTGCTTTTTTTTACCAGCTATGTTTATTGCAGTTTTTAAAAGTGTATCAGCTATTTTCATATTAATTTCATTCAAATCTGAATCATGTTCAAAATCTCCTAACACTTGAAACCTATTTTTAAGTTCTAATTTAAATTCATTAGAATGTTTCTGAAGATTAGGAATATCAACTGTAAATATTGTTTTTCTTAATAATTTTTGTCTCTCTAGTTTTACATTAACACGTAACTTACACCTTACTAATCGATGATCACTTCCTGTGTTAAATTTATTAAGAACATTACAATCTTGAAATATGTATTTCCTGTTAGTCAAAATATAATCCAATTCTGCTGTACCTTCATTTGGATGCTTCCACGTCCATTTCCTTTTAACATTTTTCTCAAAAAATGAATTCATAATATAAAGTTTTTCTTTTTCTGCAAACTCCACAAGTCTATGTCCTCTCTCATTTCTATTACCATAACCAAAATTACCTACAGCAATTTCATCTTTCATTTGTCTACCAATTAATTATTGAAATTGTTTTGGTCGATATCTTCTCTAATATTTATCTCACTATATATACATATAATTTGAAGTAATTGTAAGCACATGCGTATATGGTCTGATCTTATATTACCTTAAAGAGCATATTTTGACATTTCATTTTTAAACTTGCTAAATTTAAAAGAGATGTATTTAATTTTGAGAAGGATTAAAATAACATCTTGCCTAATTTTATTTTTATTATGTTTAAGTTCATGGTTCATTTTAGTTCATTATCTAATATGAAGCAATTTGTTTTCCTTTTATTTTTTTAAAAATAATAAGATATTAACTTTTTTGAAAGTTATTTATACATTTAAAAAGATAATGCATATAGGTTTGCTTTTAATAAAACAGCAATATAATGTTTATTTTATGTTTTACCACAATAGGTTTTACCAATCTCACAATGTATGAATCTATATATATACCTATCATTGATGTTTTAAAATGTATTTGTTTATAATAATAATCATTCGATGAATTTTACAGAATAAATAAGCTCAAGCATTTCCAATGTTAACTTTGGCTTAGATTATTACATCATTCAAACAGAATATAAACAAGTCCACGTTGCCAGATGGAAGCTCTTTATTATTATTATTTTTTGCCTCCATATATATTTGCTTACTTTGATAGAAGCTACACTTTTCACAAACATTTTTTTTATAACAAAACCCCAATATACATATTTATAAAGGTGTTTATTATTTGACTAAACAATATGCACTGTTAAATAGGAAAATTGACGGTCTGCTTTTGAGGACAACAGAATGTGAATTTAGGTTTGAATAACAGTTGAAATGCAGCTACCGTCATGTCTGAAAAAGTTTGCTCTATTTTTTATCAGAGATTTCCAAAATGCTTATCTAAAGTCAAAGTAAAACATAATGCAAATGTCCATGGATAGAAATCAATAATGTTATCAAAGATATTAAAGTATAATATTAATATACTACACTGAAAGGGTCATTTATTAAGAAATTCTACTTTCCTTTTGTATAGTCATTATTACATTCTCAACACTTACCTATTGGAATCATCTTTTTGATATCTATTGATAAAAGCCTTTATTAAACTTACATCATATTCACAATTATATACTACAGTATGTACAGGTCATGCAATGCCCTGATGGATAGAACGATAATTACTTTTAAAAGAAAATTTTGAGATCAGAAATCAGATGAATCACCCATGGAAACTAACATTTATTGATATTTATGGCTTCATATGCATATATATTAATGGAATTTAAGCCATTGTGCAATAATGGATTAATATGCATAAAATTGCTTTTTTAATAAAATCAATATTTGATAACCTAATGGAATAAATTTCAAACATTGCTTTTGTATTATTAATGCCCCACAGCTATTGGATATTTGTGAATTATAGGTGGATTTCATTATAAAATCTAAACAATAAGAGTTTGAATATCAAGTATTTCACTATTATTGCAGATTGTTCAGTTTCATTTTAGACTTTTATTATGTGTATATTTGAAAGATTGCTTAATATATGTTTGCTAAATAACAAATGACTATATATAAAATCAGGGGGAAATCATAATAATTAGTTAATATTATATGTAACTATTAATTAAATTTTATCTGAATAATTTATTTAGATTTCTTATTATCTTTATAGTAACAAATTATAATAAGTTAAGGATTCTCTGTATATTTTATACTTTAATAAAATTAATGTAAATATATATTTTTTCTCTGGTTTTAGAATGAGTTTGTTGTTCAGCCCCACTCATAGGTACAAACATGCATGTGATCACTACACATGTAAATTCTATTTTATAAGTTTTTAATTTTACTTGCTTATTATTATTATTTAGTACAAATAAAATTGTCATCATTATTTTATTAAATTAGAAGTTTTGAATTTCATTTACTTTAATCATTTAAGGCCACTAGCCATAATTTGTATTCAAAGAGATATAAATTAATGAACTTTAACTAGCATATAGTTTGAATATTATTATTATACATCCAGTACATATTCAAGAGCTAGCATTCTTTATTATTCTATTATTTTAGATTATATGGGCTACATTTTTTTTTATTATTATTAAGAAATGAATATTTGCTTGCAATTTTCAAGTAATTATTAAATATATATCTTGATTAGAAAGACTATTGTTTGATGTTTTTTGAGGAATGCTATTGACAGTTATTTATGTGAGTTATTAAATTTTGCATGATAAGAGAAGATTCTATTAATATTTTTCAAGATATTGATTTTATTGAGTTGAACCAGTTTTTATACATGATATTTTGAACTTGAAGGATGATAGTTAATTCACATTCTCAGTATAAGATCATTTTTCTGTCTTACATGCCTAAATAAAATATTTCTTCTTGATTAGGTTTATAAAATATACACATTTTATATCATTCATTCAAAAACTTGAAAAGCAGTTTTATTTTTGTTAACACATTCTCAAAGCTTTCATAGGAATTGAAACTATTTGTTATTGTAATGAGGATAGGGTCATTTTGCATTAGGAGATTTGTAAATATTCTTTATATAAAGATGTCCATTATTGTATTTTATGAAGTATCTGTAGTAAATATTTACTTTGGTAGAATGTTTTCTACTAGAATTTCTTTGTAGAAAATAATCTGCACTTGAGATGGTCTTTGTGTACAATACTTCATTTTTATTGATAATTTTATATCTTTTGATAATGCTAATTCACTTCTCTCCAAAAATTTTATCAGATTCAATTCATGTAATTTTTTTGTTTTATTTTTGTTGAGTTTTATTAAAATAAAGGGTGATTCCCAGTTGTTTACATGCATTACAATAAATGTAAACAAATACACTGTTACCCCAAAATGCAATAGATCTTTATGTGAAAATTCACCATATTAATAACCATCAATTTGTATGTACTATTTTGATTTGCAAATTCTTATTTATTACAATGATCTTTTAAAAAAAAGTTGATAATTTTTTTCAAAAAAATAGTGGCCATTTTGTAAGATTGATGACATAGAATAGTGACTTCAATAATGTTACTTCATTTGAGGATAAAATGATTACATTTACGTACCAAAGTTCAATGTAATAAAGAGTTTATTTATTGTACAGTATACAATATTATGCTTTGATTATAGAATTAAAATATGCTAATTTCCATCCAGTATTCTTACAAAACTATTGGTGCTTTCATTTATGATGTATGCAAAATAAAGATCTTCTTTATTAACAACTACAAAAAAAAAAAAATTAGTTTTATTCTGTACATTATATAATCAAAAACATACTTTGATTACATATTGTAATAAAGTACATTAATAAATAATTTTCAAATGTATACATTAGATAAAATATATTCATTCAGTTTTGAATACAATTCTTATGTACATTATTTTGCTGCAGCAAAAAATAAGATCATCATAATAAATTATGATCATTGTAATTATAAATTGATTTGAGATAAAGAGAAAAAGGTTTCCTGCATTATGCAGTTAATAATCAGTTTTATATAATAAAGATTAGTAAACATAAAGTTTAAAATATCATTTATTTGCTCACTTTCCATCCCTAGTGCGAGTGATTTTTTTTGATCAGTAGTGACATAATCATCCTCCTGTCACTATCTTTAATGCTATTCCTCAAGTTTTAGTCTCAATCTGATGGCAAAATCATGAACTACAAGAATATTGTTGTTTAGTTATAAAACAAATCAATAAATGTCAGAATTTTTTAATATATTCTACTCTAACAGACTTTAGTCTCTGCCTTTCTCATCAGTAAATGACTGTTTTCTTGTTTTCATTATTTGAGAGCACTTCTGATTGGTTAGGACATTGTGGGTTTTTTTTTTCTATTTTGAAAATAAACACGCATTTTTATATTTTTTTTTATTAATTTATTATTTTTCTCACAAAATATGGCTGTAATGTTTATTTATTTAGAGGAGTAATGTGATTAGAAATAAATTTTCTTTGAAAATATTTAGTTTTAGAAGATTGCAAATTAAGAGAAATGATCAATGACTTATGATTGCAAATTGTAATTGGCTAAAAAGATCATTTCTATTCTATCACAGGAAAATTCTTTTTGTCATATTTTATAAATAAAATGATAACTGGTAATAATTTGTTAGCTCTTAGTTTGGCCATTACAAATTAATTTCAAATAATTCTGACTTTTTAATTTCAATTTTATTACATCAATATGACTAATCATCTAATGATTAGATGTATTTTAGTTTATTATTATTTTGTCTTTGAAAGTTAAAATAATACTTTTAAGAATGATTTTCATTTATGATATATATATCTGATGAATAATTCAAAATTTTTGAAAGTATAATAAAAAATAAAGATAAAACTGATTATATAAAAGTTTGCATTCCAGCCACCACTAAGGGAGACATTTAAATAAATAAACAGCTAAAGGAATCTAAATCAATAAATTGTAATTTGTTGTTTACATATTCACAATAATGGTGATTTATCATTAATTTAAAAAAAGTGTAAAGTATTGACAAAAAGGAAGTACAGCAATCAGTTATACATTATATTTCTTTATCTAATTTTCATTTAATTTCAGTTGCATTTATGGAAAATAAATTCTTATGAATGATAATTTTGTCTGCAACTAAAAATCTATTTTCCATAAGTGTAATATACAGTCATTAAAATTATAAGTTATTTTGAAGGAAAAAAGATAAAAAATGATTTTATGCAACATGCAGTTAATAATAACTTTATTATTCTACACGAATAAAGTGTGATAAACAGAGCAGCCAAAATGCAAAAAAAAAAACATTAATTATAAATAACAATTTGCCAAGCACTTTCAGTACTGTATACCAGAATCATGGCAACATATTGCTGCCATGATTCTGGTATACAGCACCGGAAGCGCTTGGCAAATTGTTGTTTATAATTAATGTTTTTATTGCCATGAATTTGGTATACAGTACCGAAAGTGTTTGGCAAATTGTTGTTTATATTAATGTTTTTTGCATTTTGGCTGCTCTGTTTATCATGCCTTTATTCGTGTAGAATAATTTTCATTATCTGACAGTTTTATTATATTATTTATTTAATCAACTTTATATGAATTTAAGATTACTAATCGTAAGTTAAAAGTATTTATTTCCTTAATTTAAATCAATTATCTCATAATATCTTTCTAACACATTCAAGGGAATGACAAACTTTTATCATAAACATAAAAAAATAACTTCAGAAAAAAAGATTTAATTATTTACACTCTTAAAACTATAGTAATTAACTCTACTATTAACTTTTTATATCTAATTATTGCTGTAAAAAAAGAAAAAAAATAACAGTGCTGCAAAAATATTGTTTTTGTAAAAAAATATTTGATAATTAAATGTAATCTGCACCAAAAATAAATTTAAAATGTACATTGTATTAATTTTTTTATACATACTTTAATTTAATGCATCATGTTTCATGAGATATAATTCTTGGTCTTATGAAAAGCATAATGGCAGTTGTCAATCAAGAGATCATAATTTATTTATTTTTTAAAAAAGAAAAAATTGTAGCTGCTAAAATGTTTTTAAACAATACATTTATTTATAAGTTGTTTTTTTAAATCAATAATATGGTTAATAAAATGTTTATTGATTAATTAACAAAACTTTTTTCAATTTAAAGCTTTATTTTTTTTAATCAGATTTTTTATATATTTTGAATTTAAGTTATTGAATTGATATTTTCTTCTTGGAACTTATCCTAATTGTTTTTTTAATGCAATATTTTTGATTTATGAGACTTACTTGAAGTTATTAAGCTCACTGTCTAAGGTTAAAGCATAATTAAGCAATATAGATTTTTCATGAAATAAGTTATTGAAAATACAATAATGCTTTTTAAAAAACAATAACTATATAATTAGTATTATTTTTAGATGTTATTTTAAATATATTCATAAACAATATATATATGAAGTGTGTGTGAATATTTAGCATTATAAAAAAATACCAGCTTATTCCTTTTTCGTTGTATTATACTGTTTAGCTTGAAATAAAAAATATCATGTTGAGTTATTCATCTTTTGAAAATTTTAATTTTTTTAGTATGTTAGAATAAAAATGAAAATATATTACTTAGAAAAAGAATTCAATCTGCTGATTTAAGCATTAATTTCCATTTAAACTTCTTTATGGGTTTCTATATTTTGAATATAATAATTCAGTTGATGTTTGTTCACATGAACTTAAAATATCTATTGATGTGTTATTTTATTGCTTCTTAAAGTCTTTCTTCTGGTATTCTTCTGAGAAATTGATTTAGTTTAAAAAATAACAATAGCAACCTGCTGATTTTTTTTAAATCCAAAGATGGTGTGAACTTTTATTTATGACTTCACAATTTCCCAGCTGTCTTTTACTTTAGAAAATCATATACATATACAAAATGTGTAAATGTAAAAATTATAGACTTATATCTGATTACTTATGAAGATATGATTTTTATTATGATATTTACATTTATATATGTATAGGTATATGTGCGTATATGCACATATATAAACATGTACGTGTCTGAGGGTAAGGTTATAATATATTTCCCCAGATTACTTCATAATTGAGGATTTGGCATTCAAAGTTTGAACTATTGCATTTATGTTTTAGTAGATATTTTCAAATCCTTTATGCTATTCAAGCTAATCGTCTGCAATTTAATAAAATTCCAAGGTTTTAAACCCTAGACACTTCATTAGTATTGCTTTATTAAGGGACTTTAGATAAGGTTATTAACATATAATTTCATGATGTCAGTTTTGTGCTAACTATAGGCTTCTTAATGTTTTAGATCAATTGCATAGTTCCCACTAATTACTCAAGCTTACAATAGATGGTGATACAATGGCTTGTGTTTAGCACATGAATACATTGAAAAATTCTGATAAAACTTTGTTGGTATTAACCTTCTTAGCCAAAGTCACCACATTGAGATTAAATATTTGATATTAGACATCAAATGCATCATGATTTGTATGTGTAAATGGTATTTTAGAAAGGTGATTGTTTGTTGTGCTATTTGATAGATTTCCAGTTTGAAGATCTGTCTAAATTATCTGCAACCCTCTTCTCACCTCATGATTGAGACTATTAGATAATTATACATCCAAAAATTTGGGAGAAAAAAAGTTATTGTTAATAGAATGTCTTTAACACTTAGTCTCCTGCAATAGTCAAATTAATGTATGTACACAGAGTATAATTCAGTGTAAAATATTAATATAACTATACTAACATTTTGAAAAAATAACATGTCTTCAATTGGATAAAGATGTTATTATGTGGTTGCTGCAAAGATATTATCTTTATCCAATTGAAGACATGTTACCTTGCTAAAAAAGTTGTACAGTATTTAACTATCAACAATGATAGTGAAAACTGATAAAATGATGAGCAGTTTGGTTTCGTAAAAAAGTAGCTTAATTTGAAGCAAAACTTCATGATTAAATATCTGAATGTTATTATTTATATTGTAAAAATGTAAAAGAAGGAAAAATCAATACTAACTAGGCTTGCAAAGTTGGTGGACCATGAGGATTTGAATATTTTTTCATTCTTAGTATTTTTTAATTATTCTTCGCTAGTTACCCATTTATCAGGCAGCTTAAATTATTAATTTGAATGGTTATGAACTGGCTGCCTGAAAGGAAAATCTTATGCCTGATTAGATTTCAAAGTTTATCATCACTTCACATCATAGTCATGGTAAGCAAATGCATACCACTAAGTTGTAAGACTCTTCATTAATATATGTATATATATTGAAGCAGTTGATGTCTAATCACCATCAAACTTCATGCTTCATCATCTACACTAACCTCCTGTGGGGTGTGCAATTCAGACCTCATCGTAAATATATGCCATTCATCCACACACTGTATGCATAATGATTAGAGAAATTAATAAAAATTAATTATGGTTAGTAATGTAAAACAGTAGTGTGCATGATGCATATATATATATATATATGAACGAAGCAATAATTTTATTAATATTTATTGATGAAAAATTAAATGTTTTCTTTGTATAATTGTAAATCTTTTATATATGTGTGTATTTAAAGCATTGGAATGTAAAAACAACGTAAAATGGGGAGGGCTCAAAATACCAAAATTATCCTTATCGATAATCAGATTTTCATTAATTAAAATTATAAATCTTAAAATTCTTTTGTTAGTTTGTTTTCAAAGCTTTCAAAATCTATCAAATAGTATTTCGAGTCTTATCTGTTTTAAAAATATTTTACTAATTAAATGTTTTTTTAAGAGATTACAGAGATAGCTGTGGGCAACTGAGATTGCATTCTTGGTGGGAAGAAAATGTAACTTTTTAGACCATGAAATAAGAGTCAGTTGAGTTTGGTTGTTTTTCGGTCAGTTTAGTTTCAAAGCGTTTCAGGATCTAAAAAAATTTTTAAGAAGTCCACTGAGGTTAGGTGCTATGAACTATGAATAGAAAAGAAATACCTTTCTTTCTCTCGGATAACTGTCTACCCTAATGCCATCAAGTTTCCATTCGTTTGACTGGCCAGTACAGGATGACTGTATAATTGCCAACCTGATTGCCTGCTGTTCGTAGGTGATCACTTTGTGTAGAACTGCCTTAATAAGTAATCCTTTTGTAATATGTAATTCAACCATTATATTTTCATTCATATATCCATTTATGAGTTTTTATTAATTATTCTCTGAGACTCTCTCTCTGTAGCAATTTTTAACTTACCTTTCACGCTTAATATGTGTTATATAATTTTGTGCAGTTCCATTAATATTTAACTTGTTTTGTTTAATAGATATATCTATAATTGATTTTCTTTAATATGCCAACAACCAAACTTGCGAGTTTTAAAAAGGGTGGAAAGAATAATTGTTTAATTTGGAAAGAAGCGGGAGCTTCATTTAAAATCTATCGATAAAGTTTCGTTTATTTAAAATTGAAATCGCTCGCTAGGTTAGTTTTATATTTACTTCTGTTATTCACGTTTTTTTTTTTAAATATTTTATTGTGGGTGCCCCTTTTACTTTGTTATTGAATCAAAAGATCGTGAATCTTAATGTAAGTATTTCACCCGTTCTTATTGTTGCCTGTAAGGCTAATTCTATCAGTTAATACGTATATGGGAATCGAAATTAAATATAAAATTTTGTTAGTTTAATGTCGTTAAAGAGTTATTTCCAGAATGATTCTTTATTTAAGTATATTATTGCTCAGGAGTCAAACCATTTCCAGGCTGTCGAATAAAGAAAGTATGTTAAGTTTCCTGTATATGTATAATACTGCTGGCCGATCTTTCCTTTCTCTTATGGTGCTTCCACACTTCGATTCCTCCATTGCGCTAGTTCTCAAATTCGTTTGTAATCGGAGATATCTTCCCTGTGGAACGCGAGGTTTATAGGGTTTTGATAGTGCTGCAGAAGTTTTATATAGCTGTCTTGGGTCTCAAACCAAACCTCTCCATCGATACTGTATCGTCAAAAAAGGGTGAATGTATCACCCCTTTTCGGTATAACATGTCTTAAAAGGATAAAGAATTGAAAGTACTATAAAGATTCGTATTTCTCTAGAGCATGCCAGCATCGTTAGCCTGTTTGACCCTTTTATTAGGTGTTGGAAAAATAATGATTCTTTCTTGAAATGTGCTACACGTCAATTAATTATTATGTTTATTTTGAGACTGCTTTCTTTGAAAATACTAATCGATTCCCATAGACATAAACAAATTTCTATTAATTATTATATAACGTATTCTCGTTAATGTAGTGCATTGTTTGGTTCTTATTTATAAAAGACGTTTCTTCCAAACAATGCCAATAAAAGTACACAAAATGGTTTTCATAAGATAGATAAGTGATTATAATAGGATATTTTGCCTGTTTATCAAATAAACCATTTAGCACTAAACATGTCACGACCTTTTTATATTCATTTTTCGGCATCCACAATGTCCATTTAGTAAAATATTAATTAAATTGGTATATTAACTCCGCACAAGCTATAACACAATCCATAAAATGATATTCGTTAAATAATTATAGTAAATGTGATTTTATAAAAACCAATCCCAAGTTTTGTAAATAGACAATGTCATCCCAAGCATGAAACATTTTGTAACATATATAGGCGTTTTTCAATATTTTATTAAATATTCATTAGAAAATAATTCAAAACAAACCAGGATTTACATGAAATTATATATTTAATAAAATATTGAAAAACGCCTATATATGTTACAAAATGTTTCATGCTTGGGATGACATTGTGATTTACATGAAATTATATATTTAGGATTATTTTCTTTGGCTAATAACTTAGCATTAATGAATAACTATAATAAATGTAATGACTGGGCTACTCTAATATCGATCATCATCACTAGTCTGATCTTATGCTCTACTGCTTTGCTTCTGAGCCCGGAAAAACTGTAGCATCAGGATTGTTGTTCATTGGCTCTGAGATTCGAAGAATAGGCCAATAAGTTAAAATACAGGATTACTCCAGGCCTGTGTATCTCAAGCATGATCGGATTCGAGGTACTGTGGCTTAGGATTTGAATCATGTTAAGTGAGCATACTGTTTTGACTGGTACAGTGAATTAATTTTTGTACGCCCAAATTGTGGGGCCTCGTTAATAACTCCACACCCTGATGAGATCATTGATGATATATATGTATATTTCCTTCCTACCCGAGTTTGTTTTCTGATTTTATATATATAAAATGTGAACCAATGTCCATGCGTTGCAACCATAAATGTAAATGTTTTGTTGTATCTGGTTTTGCAACTATAGAAAAATATTGTTTGTCCATGTTTATAGCTACAAAGGTAAAAATCTTGTTTCTAAAAATGAAAAGAATTTTGATACCCATATGTTACAACCATAAGTGATTTTTTTTTTTAATCTGGCTTTATAACCATATAAAATGTGTTTCTTATGTTATATACGCGAAAATAAAAAGATTTTGCAAATAAAACCCATGTATTTTCACCCATAAGTGATTTTTGTTCTGTATCTGATATAAAATGTGTTTCTTATCCTATATACACGAAAATAAAAATGTTTTATAGATAAAACCCATGTACTTCAGCGATAAGTTATAAACCTTGAAATTGTAACAAGGTGCACTTCATGTTTAACATATTTTCTTTACACGATATATGTGGTCAGAATTAATAATATGTAAACAAATACTTATTTGTATTTAATAGTTGAGTAGCCCAGATGTAAATGTTTGGAATTTTTGTATGTGCTGTTGGCTGGCGCCATTATATAAATGTGCCAACAGGTGATAAAAAAAAAAGGTATCAGAATGACTTCAAACCAGGATGTTAGGGGGTGAGAGACAGTTAAATTATTTCCTCACTGTTTTGCTATGTACAATTGTAATAAACAAATGTACAGATATTGTTGAAACAAATCACTAATCAATTGTTTTTGTAAGAGTCTATTATAGGTGCAGAAAAACAACCAAAAGTCAAGCAGCAAGGCAGTTAAATTTCAATAGATCATACACATACGCATTATGATCAAATATTTTTCCTGTTATAAGCAGCAGTCAGCAGCAACAAAAAAATGGCAGAATGGAGACAGTTGAAGAGAGGAGGGAGAGAGGTGCATAATTAATGAAGAAATAATATTGAAAGGAAGTCAGAAAGTATAGCAACCCAAACTTTCGTGCTTATCGAATTTTTAAAAAAAAATTGTAGAAGGGAATTCTAATAAATAAAATGAGGCATCAGGAACTACCCATCACTGCACAATTTATTCAGATCCAAATCTTCCATGGTGAATCACAGGAGAGTCCACAGGAACATATGGAAAGTCTTAAAGCGATGTTTTCACTCTATGCACTGAGCAATAGGGAACAAATGGCCATAGCTAGCCAGCATTTGGAGGCAACTGCTAAAGTCTGGTGGCAATCATTGACACACAAACCAACAGATCTCGAAGAATACTGCCGGGCACTATGCAAGATTTTTTGGAGTGAAGGAGTATATTTTGCACACTATAACCAATGAAAAATTCCCAACTAATCATCAAGAAACGTATGCGCAATTCTTTTTAAAGCAAGCCGCAAGACTCAGATTTCTACCGGATAACACATGGTCAGAGTCACATATCTGTACCATGCAACAGAACATGCCGATGAAGGTGCAGGGAATGATGATCATAAGTCGGATCAACAAGATAAATGAAATGGCTGAGTTTTTGGTTTCAATAGACTATGGATTCAGGAATCCTGAAAAAGATGAAACCCCAACATTGAACCCGGAACAAGGGGAGGTGGACTTACAGGAATGCCCAGAATATATAAAGAGACAATGGAATCAGTTTAAACCAGATGGTAGCCAGATGACTAACATAATATGTGAAAAAGAAAGCATGGAGACTGTTACAACCACAAGCTTGTGTCCTAGTATTGAAGTGATGATAGAATCAACGAAGGTATTAGCACTAGTGGATTCAGGAAGCCAAGTATCGATCCTATCATGGGCATGGATCAAATGGGAGATCATGCAATTGCTAATGCATCCCATCCAATTGACCTTGGCTAATGGGAAAAGAATCATGAGTGAGAACAGTCAAATCTGGTTAGAGATGAAGATTGAGAAATTCTGACTTTCTAACCCAAAATCATGGAGTTATCGATTATTCCAGAAGAAAATGCCTGTTCAACAATGAGCCAACACATTTCAAAGTGACCCAACAAGCCGTACCTGAGAAGCAAAGCTGCTTGATCCAGCCTGTTGATTCAGCATTGATTGAAAAAAAGTCTGTGACTCAGCTATTACAGAGTCCAAAGATAAAAGAAGTATCCAAAGCATATTAGAAAATTATGCTCAGGTGTTTGCCCAGACCCCTGTAAAAATAAAGGGGTATACTCATAATTCGACTGAAGGAGGAAGCGTACACCAATCCAAAACATACCCCATCCCATTCCAGTACCGGGATGAGGTGGAAAAGCAGATTCAACAGATGATCGAGTGGGATATTATTGAGCAGAGCCCATCTTCCTATAACAATCCACTGGTTGTAGTAAAAAAAATGGAGATTTGCGGCTATGTTTAGACGCACGGAAATTAAACAGCACAACCATCCCTGAGAGAGACATCCCGCCACCGATCCAGGAAGTATTTGACCAGTTGGCAGGGCAGACAATCTTTTCTACCTTAGATCTTACTGCCAGTTATTGGCAGATGGCCTTAGACCCTCAGGACCGAAAATATACCGCATTTCAGTATGGAGGATATACCCATGGGTTTAAGCGAGTCTCCTTTGGACTCATTAATAGTGGGGCAGGACTGATTCAATGTTTAAAACAAGTCCTATCCAAAGAGTTACAGAAAAATATGGTATGATATGTGGACGATATAGTAATTGCCTCGAAAAACATCACTGAACATTTAAAATGCCTTGAATAATTTTTCCGTGAGTGTGCCCAAGAGAACATAACTATTAACTTGGAAAAGAGTCATTTTGCGGTAAAAGAAATTACATTTTTTGGGCATATTGTTACTGAGTATGGGGTCAAAGTCCACCCTGAGAAATTTTAGAAGCTATCGCGCACTTCCCCAAACCAAAAATTCGGAAACAAGTCCGATATTTCCTGGGGCTTTGTAACGATCACCGGTTTTACCCAAATTTTGCTCAGGAGACACAAAAGCTGATAGAGTTACTAAAGAAAGATCATAAATGGGAATGGACTGAAGCTTATGACAAGGATTTTGAGAACAAAAAAGAAAATTTCCTTCAAGTTGTAATGTTAATTCAACCTGATTTTACAAGGATTTTTTACGTCCAGACTGATAGTAGCAAGCAGGGATTAGGGGCTGAGTTATTCCAAATTAATGAAGAAGGAAAGCATCAGGTGCTCTATTTTTGTAGCCACTCTTTAAAGGTAGCCAAAATACACTATACCACCACAGAACAAGAAACCCTAGCAATCATTTGGGCCTGCCATAAATTTTGGCAATTTCTCTGGTGTCTGATGTAACCGATCACAAATGTTTGGAATTTTTGAATAAAAGTTTCCTTACTAACGATCGATTAATCCAGTGGAGTCTGGCCCTCCAACCGTTCCAATACAAAGTGGCTTACTGCCTAGGACGTGAGAACATTATGGCAGATATTCTAAGCCACCATCCTGTACCTGCAAGTATCCAAAATCCCCACCTTAATGACCAGACTCTTAGAATCATGGCCTCGACCACAAAGACCCCTATGGAAACTGATTCTGGTAAGATGATCAATATGCTAACATTATTTCCAATCTGGGAACCAATCACCTAATGTGTACAAACAAAAAAAATGTGCAGCGATACTCCAAAATCCGTGTAAAAGATGGGATCCTGCAATGTAAAACAAAAGACGTTGAGAACCCATGGAAAATCTTAATGCCGAATAAGATTAGGATGCAACTGATCGAACACATCCACAAAACCTTGGGGCATTATGGGCCATGGATTACTGAGGAAGCCTTGAGATGCCAATTTTACTGGCCAGGTATGTACACACAGATCCTGACAGTGTTACGAAAATGTGCCACATGTGCCCGGACTAAGTTTCCAAACAAGTCTTACCCTGGAACTATGAAACCCATAACTTCATCAAGGCCTAATGAGTTAATTGTAATCGACCACTACAGCCCATTGCCCAAATTTAGAAATTTCCAATATTTACTTGTGACCTACAATGTTTTTTCCAAATATGTACGAGCATATCCTGTCCGGGCTGCAAACTCAAGGAAATACGATTCTGACCCTTCTAGATAAACATATCCCTGAGGTGGGAAAACCTAATTCTATTCTATCAGATCATGGTTCAGCCTTCATCTCTAAGGAATGGACTTTGAAGCAACAACTTGCTCATTGGTTAACATCGATTAGGAATCCCCAATCTAACCCATGCGAAAGAGTCATGAGAGAAATCAATCGTCTCTTTTGTACTGACATATCAACCAACCACGACCCCAGACATAGTTAACTGTATAAACCAGATGATAAATTAGTCTACCGGTTTTATGCCCAAACGCCTTCATTATGGGAAGCTATGTCGTAACTTATTTCCAAACCTGGTGCCACTAGATGAAATAGTGATGTTTGTGACCAAGAAGCTGCTAGAAGATGGTTGTTCCAGGCAGCCAAAAATCGCATAATGAGGGGACAGATGCAGTGTCACCAATTTCAGGAAGGGGATCAAGTATGGTTGAGATCCCCCAAGACAAGCAGTGTAGTAGAAAAGGAATTTAAAAATTTTTTCCCTTTGTATAGTGGACCATACCTTATTCGGAGATGTCATGAAAATGCTTTTCTATTGGAAGGAGAAAATGGGTTTAATGGCATCTATAATGCACGACAACTGAAATCATACACACCACCCGATCCTCATACCAAATATTTCCGTTAATGAAAACAACGACAATAAGTTGCAATAAAAAATATAAAAAATAATGAAACATTCCTTCTACTCCATACTAGAAACTTGATTCAAATAAGAAGGCAGTTTTTTTTATTTGTCAACAAGGAGCCAAGTTTTCATGCTCATTTATTAAGGTTGTTTTTCTCACCATCATTATATTAGACTCCAACCAAGATAATTTTTTTATTGATTTTTTTTGATCACTTTAAGTGGGGAAGAATGAAGCAGTCCATGTCTAATCACCATCGAGCTTCATGCTTCACCATTTACATTAACCTTTTGTGGGGTTTGCAATTCAGACCTCATCATAAATATATGCCATTCACTCACACACTGTATGCATAATAATTAGAGAAATTAGTAAAAATTAATTATGGTTAGTAACGTAAAACAGTAGTGTGCATGATGCATATATATATATGAACGAAGCAATAATTTTATTAATATTTATTGATGAAAAATTAAATGTTTTCTTTGTATAATTGTAAATCTTTTATATATGTGGGAGGGCTCAAAATACCAAAATTATCCCTATCGATAATCAGATTTTCGTTAATTAAAATTATAAATCTTAAAATTCTTTTGTTAGTTGTTTCAAAGCTTTAAAAATCTATCAAATGGTATTTCGAGCCTCATCTGTTTTAAAAATATTTTACTAATTAAATGTTTTTTAAGAGATTACAGAGATAGCTGTGGGCAACTGAGAATGCATTCTTGGTGGGAAGAAAATGTAACTTTTTAGACCATGAAATAAGAGTCAGTTGAGTTTGGTTGTTTTTCGATCAGTTTAGTTTCAAAGTGTTTCAGGACCTAAAAAAATTTTTTAAGAAGTCCACTGAGGTTCGATGCTATGAACTGTGAGTAGAAAAGAAATACCTTTCTCTTTGAGAACTGTCTACCCTAATGCTGTCAAGTTTCCATCCATTTGACTGGCCAGTGCAGGATGACTGTATAATTGCCAACCTGATTGCCTGCTATTCCTAGGTGACCACTTTGTGTAGAGCTGCCTTAATAAGCAATCCTTTTGTAATATGTAATTCAACCTTTATATTTTCATTCATATATTCATTTATGAGTGTTTATTAATTATTCTCTGAGACTCTTTCTCTTTCTCTCTCTGTAGCAGTTTTTAACTTACCTTTCACGCGTAATATGTGTTATATAATTTTGTGTGGTTCCATTAATATTTAACTTGTTTTGTTTAATAGATATATCTATAATTGATTTTCTTTAATATGCCAACAACCAAACTTGCGAGTTTTAAAAAGGAGGGAGGGAATAATTTTTTAATTTGGAAAGAAGCGGGCGCTTCACTTAAAATCTATCGATAAAGTTTCGTTTATTTAAAATTGAAATCGCTCGCTAGGTTGGTTTTATATTTACTTCTGTTATTCATGTTTTTTTTTAAAAAATATTTTATTGTGGGTGCCTCTTTTACTTTGTTAATTGGATCAAAAGATCGTGAACCTTAATGTAAATATTTCACCCATCCTTATTGTTGCCTGGAAGGCTAATTCTATCAGTTAATATGTATATGGGAATCAAAATTAAATATAAAATTTTGTTAGTTTAATGTTGTAGTTAAAGAGTTATTTCCAGAATGATTCTTTATTTAAGTATATTATTGCTCAGGAGTCAAACCATTTCCAGGCGGTCTAATAAAGAAAGTATGTTAAGTTTCCTGTACATGTATAATGCTGCTGGCCGATTTTTCCTTTCTCTTATGGTGCCGCCACACTTCGATTCCTCCATTACACTAGTTTTCAAAATTCTTCGTAATCGGGGATACCTTCCCTGTGGAACACGAGGTTTATAGGGTTTTAATTGTGCTGCAGAAGTTCCATATAGCTGTCTGGGCCTAAAACCAAACCTCTCCATCGATACCGTATCATCAAAAAAGGGCGAATGTATCACCCCTTTTCAGTATAAAATGTCTTAAAAGGATAAAGAATTCAAAATACCATAAGATTCGTATTTCTCTAGAGCGTGCCAGCATCATTAATGTTTTAATTAATAGATTTATGTCTGTTTGACCTTTTATTATGTGTTGGAAAAATAATGATTCATGCTTGAAATGTGCTACATGTCAATTAATTATTATGTTTATTTTGAGACTGCTTTCTTTGAAAATATTAATCGATTCCCATAGTCGTAAACACATTTCTATTAATTATTATATAATGTATTCTCGTTAATGTAGTGCGTTGTTTGGTTCTTATTTATAAAAGATGTTTCTTCCAAACAATGCCAATAAAAGTACACAAAATGGGTTTCATAAGATAGATAAGTGATTATAATTGGATATTTTGCCTGTTTATCAAATAAACCATTTAGCACTAAACATGTCACGACCTTTTTATATTCATTTTTCGGCATCCACAATGTCCATTTAGTAAAATATTATTAAATTGGTATGTTAACTACGCACAAGCTATAACTCAATCCATAAAATGATATTCGTTTAATAATTATAGTAAATGCGATTTTATAAAAACAAATCCCAAGTTTTGCAAATAGACAATGTCATCCCAAGCGTGAAACATTTTGTAACATATATAGGTATTTTTCAATATTTTATTAAATATATAATTTCATGTAAATCACAATGTCATCCCAAGCGTGAAACATTTTGTAACATATATAGGCATTTTTCAATATTTTATTAAATATATAATTTCATGTAAATTTTGGTTTGTTTTGAATTATTTTCTAATGAATATTTAGGATTATTTTCTTTGGCTAATAACTTAGCATTAGTGAATAACTATAATAATTGTAATGACTGGGCTACTCTAATCTTGATCATCATCATCAGTCTGATCTTATGCTCTACTGCTTCGCTTCTGGGCCTGGAATTAAAAATAATTTTACTGTAGTATCAGGATTGTTGTTCATTGGCTCTGAGATTCGAAGAATAGGCCAATAAGTTAAAATTCAGGATTGCTCCAGACCTGTGTATCTCGAGCATGATCGGATTTGAGGTACTTTGGCTTAGGATTTGAATCGTGTTAAGTGAGCATTCTGTTTTGACTGGTACAATATATAAGTAATGATATTCTTATCCGATGTCTGTATTTCTTCAAAATTATATACGTAATCTTGTAATTGAATATTAATAAATGTAGTAATCAAATATATGTAAAATGTAACTTTAAAAAGCTTTTATTCACTTACGAGCACTTTCGACTATTTTTGTCAATTAACACTTTCAAAGACTAACCTTCACACAATTCTGTGATTTTTACATTTGCTGCCTGTCTATTAAGTCTTGCATATATTTATATATTAACATGGCTTACTTTAATTTTCTTTTATTGTTGTTTCTTTCAATTTGCAATATTTTTACATTATTATAATTCAAATTAAAACCATATATATACATAATCTATTATAGTCATAAAAAAACCGATGCTGAAACATTATCATTTCCATTACAATTTTGTTTCATTTTTTTGAACCCTTTTTAATAACAGCAAGTGCTCTTTAGTTTTTTTCTCCAATGTACATCTTGATTGCCTTATATACACTACCATGCTTACATCTGCATTTATAAATAATGCAATTTTTATTTTAAAATGAGGTTTTATCTTTTGAATTATTTATTAATTTGTTTAATAAATGTAAAGTAATAAATATGACGATAATTAACTATTATATACAGTCTTTCAATCCGCAGAGTACTTTTGGTTAATTTTTTAACTCTCCTTAACTGCATTAAATTCAAAAAACAAAACAGAAGCAAAAGTCATCAACTCAAATCCCATGAACCCCAAATTTTAACATTAGCAGCTTGTCTATTAATTATATTCATTTTTATTTCTATTTATTAAAATTGCCTCCTTAATTTTTTCTTTTATTATGTTTTCTCTCTTCATGAAGAATCTTAACACTTTCAATATGAAATTTAATTTTATATTTGCATGTCCTTTCATGATCCAAGAAAACTGGTAAATTAAAACATATTGAGATATTTGGCAAGGAATTTCTTAAAGTTGGTTATAAGATTGAACAGATTAATAATACTTTATATCAATTTAAAAAGAGTTATAATGAGTTAAAGGAGTTGAATATTAATAGTAAAAAATGGATATCTATTCTGATTTAAAGGAATTGAAGATTAATAGTAAAAAATGGATATCTATTAGATATATTTCAAATCCTCAAGTGAAATTTTTTAAGGATATATATAAGGATATGTTTAATGTTTCATTTTATATTACAAATAACATTAATAAGTTAGTAAATAATTCTAAAAATGTCATACCTGTCAAGCAGAAAAGTAATGTTGTATATCAAATTTTTTGTGGATGTATGTTATCATATATAGATGAATCGAGGTGCAGTATTGAAAAAAGATTAAAGGAGCATAATAGTGATTTAATGATTGCTTCAGTTTTTTTGGATCATGAAAACACATGTAAATATAAATTTAAGTTTGATATTGAAAATGTTAAGATTCTTCATGAAGATGGATACCATAACAAAATAAAAATTAAGAAGGCAATTTTAATAAATAGAAATAAAATGAATATAATAGACAAGCTGCTAACATTAAAATTCAGGATTCGTGGGATTTGAGTTGATGACTTTTGCTTCCATTTTTTTTTTTTTTTTAATTTAATGGCAATTGAGGTCAGGTTCAGGAATCAACTGAAAATACTTCTGCTGATGGAAAGACTGTATATAATAGTTAATTATCATTATATTTATTATTTTATTGTTATTACAATAGTTTTTAATTAGTTGACTTTTATTTATAAACTACATACATGAAGTTGTATAGAAATTCCATCAGTTTTAATTAGATTTCACATTGCAGTTAAATCATCCTATAGTTTTTTGTCATTTTTCTACTTGTCAAATTCATATCCAAAATCTTTTTGTATCATCAATTCTTTTTCTCTCCAAAGACTATTTCTATACAATCATCATGTTTTCTTCTAAATAATTTTTCAAAAAAATTCCTCTAAAACTTCATAATTTTCTCTGTATTGTTTTTTGTTTTTTCTTTGTGTCACGAAGTAGGAATTTATCTGATCAGATCTATCAGTTTTTATCATTGTGATCATAATCTTATTATACATATTGAGAAGTTAATTATTAGCTGAGTTTGCATAAATTTTTTAGGGATGATCTTGTATCCTCTGCAAAGATTTTTTTTGTTGTTATTGTTGCTACTTGTCAGAATTTTATTTTATTTTATTTTTGATAAAATAAATGTTTATATATGTGGTTTTAAATAATGATTGCATATTATAAGTAGAAAATTTAAATATAGCTAATTAATCAAGAATATTTAAAATTTTCCAGAGATTAAATTTAATTTAGTTTGGCTTCTGGTAATTTTAATATTCCCAATATCTTTTCTAGATCTGATTCTTCTGTAAGAAAATTAATTTCTCACATATTTTTGGTACATATATTATAAATATTGTTATAATCATATCTTTTTCTCATTTTTATCACAAGGAATCTCCTGCCCTTAAAATCTCTCAATATGGCTCCCGAACATTTTCAAAAACATATATAAAGTGGTCCTGTATAAAACTTCTATTTAAACATGCATATAGTTCAAATATTGAATTAAGAGTTAAGTAAAATAAAATATTTATTTTCTCAATTACATTAAATCTTTATAATAGTTCTAGTTCATTCAATTTAAGGTGCAGTATATTATTCCAATGATGCTGAGGGCATTTTGTTTGTTTTTGTAATGATTTTCTCAGATTAATTATATATTCGCAAAAATAAAATTAGGATTTTATTTTGTTTATTATTGTTATGTTGCATTTTTTTATTATTATTATAATGGTTACATGAAAAACTGACATGTCTCATAAAAAGTCCAAAGGAAGTCAGAAAATTCTGTGAAGGTAAATTGCATTATTTATTTTTTTTAAAATAAAAAAAATCACAAACTTCAAAAACATTTTCTGAAGGGGAGTTTATAAATTACTACATGCCATAAAAGTAATCTGTCCAGAACATCAAAAGAAATTTGAGAATATAAATATATTTCAAAGAATAATGAGGCAAATTGAAAAAATTGTCATTAAATGTGGAACAGTTAGTTATTAATAGAAAAGATTTTACTTTATTTTGAATACACAAAAAAATTATGACTCTCATTTAAAAAGGGCAAATTGAAATTGGTCTGCCAGCTGAAAAGATTATTGATCATTAATTCTTAGAGAGATATTAATTAAATACTTGATCAAATATAGCAGGCCAATTTTTAAGTCAATAATTTTATATGGCTTATGAATGATATTATAAATATCTAAATGTCCCTTGATAGGAAAAAGGTTCCTTTTCCCTGATTTAAAATATTTAATAAATAGCTCACTTGTGTATCAAATGCCTCTTAAACATCAATGTAGCAAATATTAATCTCTTTTTTTATTTTATATATAATATATCTCAACAATAATGCATGTATATATTTTATTTTTTATTTTCTACATGCAATTTGCTCTTCAGATGTAAACATCTAATCTCCCATAATCTCATATTATGGATAGCAGCAAATAAAAATAAAGTTATTGTAAATTTTTCATAATTTAATAGGTCTAAAGCAGTAAGCCTTAATTAGTTTACTATAGCATGTTATTAAAAAGATATATTTTTGCCTCATATTTTTGAATATAAAATATCATAAAGAATAAAATTGTCATTAGAACATTATTTTCAAATCATTGTCATCGAAGAAATCAGAAACATTTAGAAATCAAAAAATAAAAATTGCTGTCATGACGAATCTTTAATGATAATGAGAAAGGTATGATCTTTTATAATGTAGTGGAAAAATTAAGTCTACATTTTTAAATCATGTCTATGTAATTATTTTAAGCAATGGAATTTTAGAATTATATATTTTTTATATATTCCTTGCAGTTTAGTCTAGTGATAGCATAACGGAACTACAAGTTTAAAATTCTTGGTTCAAAACTTAATTCCATTGCATGAAATTATTTATTTTGAATAAAATCTTAGGTAGATAGTAATCTTAAAGCAAATTTATTTGTAAATATCTATTTATAGCATGCCTTTGTTATTATACTGCACTATAAAATAATTATATGTAAGTTAATAAAGGAAAAATTGCATATATTGAAAGAGGTTTTCATAAGCTATAGCTGTAAAGAATATATATTATTCAGGTTGATCTATGTATAATCAATAATAATAATAATAATATTCCAACATGTGGAACATGATTAATTGTCTATCCAGTTTTTTTTTTCTAATGTGAAGAACTGATGATGGATTAATAATCTGGCATTATAAAATTAACAGTTGTTTTCCATATAGGATGTAATTTTGATATATCATCATGTTTGTTGATATGGTACAGTTTTTTAAGAATCTAATTGGCTTTCAATTTTTTCTTTGGTGTTAGAAAAATCTACATTGTGACCAATATCCATAACCTAGAAAAAGAATGTTGATAATGATAACTGCTTTACCCCAATACAATGCTTATTTCTCCATGAATTGATGTAGTAATTATTCATATTAATTTTGAAGAGTCTAGAAAACTCTGCATGTGAGATTGCAAGCTCTATAAGTCTCTCAAGGATCAGATCTTCAGAGTTGAATAGAAAATTGTTAATTTTTTGATTAGCAGTATGTTGTAGGTTTTGTGTGATTGTGTTTCCAAATAGTTTCAAAAATTTTATTTAAGAAACTTAAGCTTTTATGACCATGATTTTTTTTTTTTTAAAAAAAAAACTATGATAATTTAAAAAAAAAAAAAGGGAAAAACTAACAAATCATTAGAACTTTGAATTTTTATACTGTTGATATTAAAGGGACTACTGACAGAATTTGGTGTATTCTAAAATGCTATGATGTAAAAACTGTCTTATACTAATCAAAAAAAAAATTGTAACATTCTTTTCAAACCAAGGATTCAAAACCTTTTGAGGCTAGGGAATTTATAATATTATATATGTCAAATATTTGTGTGGCATCTTATATGCAGAGTAATTGTTACATCAGCATTAGTATTTCCTCTATTATGAACACTGATCGTAATATAGATTTCTCTAAACCAAGATCTTATCAAAATGTGACATTTTCTTCATTTTAAAGTCATACATAGAGGTTATCAAAATTTTTAAGAGATGGGACTGTATGAATAATATTATGGTACTTTCTATTTTAAAAAAAAAAAATTAAAAACCCTTTAATAAAAGCAACTGCTAATTTTATAATATCAGATTATTTTTCTATTATCATTGATATTCCGTCACATATTCCACATGCGATTTGTAGCATTTCTGTAACATTTTAAAAATAAAATTCCTTACCAAATGATAACAAATACAATCCAGTTGAAATATTGACATAATATTAATGTTAATTGTATTTGATCAACCTGAATAATATATCTTAAATTTATATATGTGTGTGTTCACATTTAATTAGAATTTGTGATTATTATTACTATATATTTATGTATGTAATACTTTTTTTTTTTTTATTCTAGTATATTAATTTAGCAACAGATATTCTCAACTTCATGAATGAACATTTACTCAGCTCTGACAATGACTGCATCAAAAACTATCTTAGGTAAGTCTGCATATATATATATATATATATATATATTGATTAATAATTTATATATATATATATATATATATATATATATATATATATATATATAAATTATTAATCAATGTCTATATTCCAATTATAATAAAATATATATAATTGTTCAAAACAATACAATAATTAATACAGTAAAAAATATTTTAAAAGCAAATATATATCATAATTTAATAGAAGTACTTTAGACTATCTATGTAGTCGTTATCTATTAGATTTAAATTGTATTACAAAAAACCGTTACAAATATATAGAAAAAGAATTACGTCATACATAAATTTTCCCACAATTCGTTAATTTTTATATTAGCAGCCTGTCTATTTATCAAATATTGCTTTTCATTTTTTTTATTAACATAGCTTCTTTAATTTTATGTATTATTTCTTTCAATACACAAAATCTTAACTTTATTAAAATCAAAACCATAATTACATGTTACATTATGATCAAAAAATACTGAAGGTGATACGTCGGAACATTGGTTGTTATATAAACGAGTACAAAAATCAAGACAAAAGAATGTTAGAAATGATGACGTATCACCTTCAATATTTTTTGATCATAATGTAACATGCAATTATGGTTTTGATTTTAAAGTTCATAAATTATAAACTTATAAATAATTCCTTACTAAATAAACTGTAATAAATCTTTTGTAACTTTTAATTAAATTTTATAACTGTATCAGTCTTGCCTATCTTAAATGAATAATTATAATTTTAAATAATTCTATTAAACATAATAACTGTAACTGGTTAAAATATATACTTTTCTAATCTGTGGTCATGCCTATTTTATTTTATTTTATTTTGTTTTATTCCATTAATATTTTATGATATGCCATCATTTAAAATGGAGATTAATAATTTAGTAATTTTAGAGAGACGATTAGAGGCTCTCCAGTAAATGATTTGTGCTGCTCTTTAGCAAACATAAATCTTTTTGAAACCTATTCTTATATATGTATGTTTAGTTAAGCTACTATGTTCTAGCTTATCATTAAAATTTGCATATTAATAATATATGTATAGTTAAATAATAGCAGGGATGATATTTGCACAGAAAACACGCATTAAAAAATCACACAAAAATAGACTTAACTTACATTGAAAAATGTGGGATACATTTTTTAATTTTCAGAAATTGCATAAAACCAAAGCAATAAGGTAAAATTACTTTAAAATTCACATAAAAAAAAAAAAAAAGGAAATAAAATATGACTAATAAAAAATGTCAAATATTTGAAAAAAATTGATACAAGATAAACTTTTTTTTTAACTATTTAATTTTATTCAAAACAATGTTTTTATATGCAATTTATTTTACATTTTTTCATACATATTTTAATCATTATCACTATTTGACAATATCCAGGTTCGTTTGTGAAGTGAAGAAATCATTCATCAGAAGTGGAAATACAATTAGCACCAACTTCAGTCTCATGCTGGTTAATGGTTTTCTATCGGCATTGTAATTAGTAATTAAACTTTGAGATGATGATTTTACTAATTGTTTATGAAGCTCGCAATATCCAGACTTATGTCTAGCTGTTAGAGAATTCACTTCCATGAGTGCAACTATATATATATATAACACGCTTCCACGATTGTGTTAATAATGAGTAATGATTAAATTTTCTTTTATACACATGGAGAAACTTTTAGACAGAAAAAAGTTACAAGTAAAAACATTTAAGAACTTTTAAAGATGCATTCTTTTTAAGTAGAAATTAAAAGTTCTTAAATATTTTTACTTGTAACTTTTTTCTGTCTAAAAGTTTACCCATGTATATATGCATATAAAAGAAAATATAAACATACATAACACAGACATACCAATATTTAGCTCTCATTAGAATTTAAGCGCTCATTCATAATTCATGTCATTAACAAAAAATGATTTTCCAATTGATTAAAAAGTTTAAGGCTTTCTTGAATCATTTTTGCTGTGAAACGAATAAGTTCCACTTTTGTTTCATTAGCTTTTTCTAAATCTTCTAAGGTATCTAAAATTATTGCCAAACCTTTTTCCAACAGGCATTTAAAGTATGTAAAATTTAATGCATATATATATAAAATGGGGAAATTCCAATTTTAAGTGAAATATGAACTTTTTTATCGTATAAAAGAAAACCATATAAAAAGATATTAAGAAGAAACATGAATTGCATATCTTCAAAATTTCATTAAAAAAATCCATGTAAAATTAGATCCACATGTATTCAGATTTAGTACTCTTAAACCAAATTGTTAATGAGGCAAAACCTGAGAAAGAGGTGAAGGGTAAAGGAAAAACACCTCACTCAGGATAGTTGAAGATAGCAGTACAGAAGGAGATGTATGAGAAGTAAGTGTAAGTTGATACTCTGAGAGCAAGCCAATAGAGAGCTCTACGTACATTAAAGAGTCGTCTAAATTAATATAGAAGCGGAGATCCGAGAAATAGGAAGATAGGTGGGCCATTATAATTAGAATGATAAAACAGATGCCAACAAAGGAGTTAGAGGCTACAGAAAAAAGGGCAGAAGAAAAGTTAGAAGCTAGAGACCAAAAGGCAGAGGAGGATTTAGAAGCTATGGACCAAAAGACAAAGCAGGAGTTAGAAACTAGGGACCGATAGGCAAGGGAAGAAAGAGACATGGTAATGAGTAATAGCCTTCAAGATCTAGGCCAAAAGATGGAGCAGTTGAGAATAAATTGCTGAAAAGGTTATGAGGAGGTTATGCTATGTTCATGGAACTCTTGGGTGATCATAGAAAGGAAATTGCAGAAGCCATACAGACTGATAGAGTTTGAACTGACTTGAGATAAGATAGCCAAGCAGGAAACATTCATCCAGGGTTCAATATCCCAAGTTCGAACGGGCTTAGAGGAGGAATAGAGATGTCAGAAAGAGCAGAACATCACCATCAAGGTCTTACAAGAATCACACAATCTTACTTTACTTGAAAGTGATCTGCAGTTTTAAGTATCTAAATAAAAAGTCAATATCATATGGTAGCCTGGGTTTGCAATCAGGATTTTTAGACCCTCCACCTTCGGCCACTAACTGCCATCTTGGCTGGTGAATTTACAACCTTCTGGGAATAAAGTGCATGATTTTTTTTGACTGTTATGATTGTATCTATCTATAAGAAAAAAATTCATTTGCCTTATCGGACAACAGAAGAAAGACCATGGTGTTTCTTGATCTTAAACTCAGAGGGAAAAAGCCAATCACCATGCTGGCTAATGCTTGTTGGTGAGCAACCCATCCATGTTTCCCTATGATACATGAGTAATAACAGCTGCAATGACAAGGACATATGTAGTGGACACTAGTAATTTTCCCTTCTTGGTTTCTTTAAGGCATCCAAGAGGAATCAAAGTGTCATTTTTCATTTAACAGTAAACTCCTTTCTGCAGCTGAACAATAACATAGCAAATGTTATATTTCAAAATAATTTATTATATTAAAATTATGAGATCGTATTATGATTTCCTTAGGAATAATATTTTTCAATGCGTTATTAAACTCTTAATTTATACTTTTTTTTTTTTTACCCATGAGCAATATTTCTTTAGTTAGAGAATAGAATAATAAATACAAATATATCTAATATATTACTTTAGTATCTACAGTATAGTCATACATAAACATAAAGTTAAAATAAAATTTCTAAAAAAATAATAATCTAATTTTACATTAATTCTATATTTTACCTAAAAAAAAAAATATTTTTATGAATCCAAATGATATCTTCCCTATTTTTTGCTTACCATTATAACAAATATTATCATTAATATAAGCCAAACATTATTTTTTTAAATATAAATATATCAATAGTTCCTCTTTTTGAAACCTAAGCACATTAATATTTTTGACATATTAATTTCTTTGGCAACAAAAGAATGTCAGGAGTTTCATTGAAACAAACTGTATTTTAATTTCCCCATTACTTCTGCGATCATAATGAAAGTAAACAAAATTTTCCATAATAATAGTAAAAAAACTAGTATACAGATGAATGTTTTAATATTTTGTAATGCTATGTAGTACCAAAGATTAATAATCTTGGAATTCCATAAGGTTAATTTTTGATCTGTGCACATTCTTAAATACTTTTGATTACAAATCCTTTTTGTAATTATTGTTTTGAACATTTTGCTTTTAAATCTTTCATTGGAAAGTTATACTAGTCATTATAAGAACATATTTATATCAACATTAAAATTTAGTCATGAATTATATTTTATAAATTGAAACATAATTTCATACATTTAATAATATATTTCAATATATAAGCAATCTTCATCGATTAATTTTTTTTATATTTCTTCATTTATCTGTGATCTTATATTTTATTATAGGAAAAATTTATCAATTATTTAAAACCTTTAAAGAATTATAAAAGTTTTTCTCTTTCAATTTAAATGTTTTTCTTCATATGATACTGGATATTTATCATATATTTTTCATATATCAATTCATTTATATTTTAATAAAGTTTTATTATAATTTATAATGTCATTATCTTGATTCTATAAAATATGCTCAATTGTTCCTATTTAAATTGTTCTGATTATTATAACAAGCAACATTTTTTTAAATCTTACAAAATATTTCCTTAATTAACAAATTTTTTTTCATATTTTTTAGTTAACAATTTTTTAAGATTTAAATCAGCTGTATTGTTAAAAAAATAATTATAAATACTTTTTAAACTAAGTAAAACAAACATCAGTAGTTCCTTTCCAAAGTTTTTAGCCAATCTATCTTCCAATATTTGATTTTAAAAAAAGCATTTTTCCTGAAATCATAGTAGAACTTTTTGTTTTTTAGCAATGTATTTTCTTGAAGTGAACAAATAGTAGAAGTCAAGGTCTTTCTCCTGATGAAGCATTTGTTGATTTAATCCATTATTATTATTATTATTATTATTATTATTATTATTATTATTATCATCATCATCATCATCATCATCATCATCAGAATTTAACATCTTCATTGGATCAGGAACTGAAAACATTGGCTATTTATCTTGATTTATCTAAAGCATTTGATTCTGTTAATCATAATATTTTGATTAAGCATTGCTACTTGTATGGTTTTCGTGGATCTATAGGTAGTTGGTTGGAGAGTTATTTAAATGATAGGAAACAGTTTACTAATATTTATGGTACTATCAGTGATGTGGTCTTGACTCATTCTGGAGTTCCGCAGGGTTCAGTACTTGGTCCTCTATTGTTTTTAATTTATATTAATGATTTATTTTCATTGAAATTACATTCTAAGATTTTTGGTTTTGCTGATGATATTGCTTTATCTTGCAATGCTGTTTCTTATAATCTTCTTGAAAAATTAGTGAATGCGGATTTGGACTCAATTGGTAAATGCTTGGCATATAATTCATTGTTGGTCAATTTAGATAAAACAAAAGGTATTCTTTTTTTCTTGCAAGCATACTTTTTTCTCTCTTAAGATTAAAATTTGTTGTAATTATATTTTGCATTTTAATAGTATATGTACTTGTGAGAATATTCCTTTGGTAGATAATTATTGTTATTTGGGAATATATATTGACTCCAGATTGTCCTTGACAAATCATATTACCTATCTTTGTCAATGGTTACGTAATTTGAACTATATGTTTTATTATTTAGTTAAATTTTTTCCTAGGTCTGCTCTCATTTTTATTTACATTGCTTCTTATCAGAGTATTTTATCTTATAATATCATTATTTGGGGTAATGCCTCTCCACATATTTTATCTTTTTTGCGTGTTTTGCAAAATTTTGTGCATTATCTTTGGTAGATCTCATTCCTCTTCTGTTCAAGATATTTATATTGCATTTGGTTTATTTGATGTAAATCACATATATCAATATAGGGTTGTTTTTGATATTTTTTGTGCTAAACCTTTTCTGAATTCTAGAGTTTATGTTCTAAATACTTGTCTTTCTAATAAATTTCAATTACCTTTACCAAAATTTTTTAAGGAATCTAGTAGAAGACAATACGTTTATTCTGGGTCAAAGTCGTTTAATAAATTTGTATATGAATGTTCAATTGATCTGAATAATATTTCTTATGCATCTTTCAAAAAATATTTATGTCAATGGTTGTGTAGTATGTATTAATTTTGGCATTTAATTAATTTTACTTATTTTCTAAACTGTTTTTTTTTTCTATTTTTGAGTTTTTGATTTTATTTTTATTTTTATTTAATTTATTTTTACATGTAAATTCCACACAAGATTTTTCTTGTTTGGAGTTTTTAAATATTTGTGATGTACTTTGTTTTATTTCATAGAATAAATTGAATTGAAAAAAATTGAAAAAAAAGTTGTTGTTGTTGTTATAATAATAATAATAATATATTTACTTATGTATTCAGCAATGTTTATCACATTTCTGAAATTTCAAAATTAAATTTTCAATATTTAAAAACTTCATGAAAATAATTAGTCATTTTGATTTTTCTTTAAAAAAATATTGTCTGCTTTTTTTCCTATTAAACAGTGACGTAAGTATTAACAATCTCCTGATCCTGATTGATCACTTATTTTAAAACTAACTTCAAAATCGAAGATTTAATAAACGTATTTATATTTTCTAACATAGAAAATCACATATATTTGATTTAATTTACAATATTGCTAACATTTTTTAAACACTTTTTTATCACATATAAATTCATAATAATAAATTTAAATTCATATACATTTTTTAAATATTTTATTTATTTAAATGATTTAATAACATTAATTTATATTTTACCAACTTCTTTTAAATATAAGAATTTTGTTTTTCCAAAAAGATGAAATAAATTCAATAATTGTTAAAATTTAAATTGTAATTGCATTAAGATTTTTTACACACATTGTTTGAAATAACATTATTGACTTTAACAAATATAACTGATTTTAAATCATAATTATAAAATCATCTTACTAATCAATGTACTATTGATGTATACAATTTATACTATTTAGTAGTAATTGTTTAATTAATTCTCTACAACTCACCCCACATAAAATATACTAATTCTTGATAAATATTTACTTTAAAATATATACATTTATTGTGTATCTATACTAAATTTAAAATGTTGATAATATTAATTAAACAACTTGTCTTTTTAAGAAAATCCATCAAATCAAAAAGGTTACAATATCCCTCCTCATCAAATAGAAAAAGTTTAAACTCTATTTAATTAAATTTGATACTTAAATATATTATATTATAGTATCCAGAAGTATTTTATAAATTTATTTATTTATTTATTTTACCATTGTAATTAAAGAAAATATCTTATTCCTATAATATTGATGATTAATGTTATTTTTTGGTTGATATTACAATACTCTAAATTTGCATGAACAAATTAATAATTTATTTTAAACAAGAATCATTAAATATTTATATTTACTGGTGAATAATGAATTAAACTCCATGCATTATAGGTTTCTTTATAACCCTTAGGTGTTGAGAGCATGAATCTTTTCATCTACCTGACTACTAATTCTAAAAGGACCCACATAAACTAAAAAAAACTTTCTAAACTGTTTTTTCTATATTGCTTACATGAGGTATATGTATAAGTACAAGATCATTGATGTTAAATGGATATGTTTTAGTCTTAGATTGTCTTACCCTTTTATTAGCCATTTTTCATTTGTTTTTAGCCCTTTCAAGATTATCACAGCTATTTATTTCCTTTAGGTTTTTTCATAATTGTGGCTATACCACTAGGTGAAGGTTTACTATTATTTATGACTTTGCTTCATTTTAGGGTAGCTTCTGCAAGTGTTATTACTCAAATATGAGATGTCAATTCCCTATTATCCAAACATCATTTTTTCCTAACTATTCTACTAGATGACATAGGCACAACATGGATATTAGATAAAGGATAATTAATTTTATTCCTTATGCCTTTAGACTTACTCTTGTACATCTGCTCAGAAATCTCAAGAACATCCAGAACTTTTATCACTTCTTCACATCTATTAATATCTGCTCAACATTTTTAGGTAAGCTATGGTGAATAATTCTGACAATTTGATTCTCCATGAGAGGAAAAGCAGTAATATTAAGTCCGGCTATCAGAAAAATTTATTATAATTTTCTTTTGTTAGGGTTCTATTTTTCCAAGATAATTTGATAGTGTTTATTATCTTGTCTATCTCATTACCCCAAAAACTCTAGCATTGCATACATAGGTAACAGGCTTATCAAAAAGACACCACCATTTTTTGCAGCTGCATAAAGATGGTTGTTAGAAATAGCCAGATTTTTTTTTTCTGTTAGAGGGCATAAAGAAAATATTTTCTCAAGTTTATTAAGAAAGGTGTTCCATATAATCCCCTTGAAAAGGCTTTATTCTAATAAAGTATAAGGTCATAAAGTTAGAAATATACACACTATAAATTTTTTTTGCCTTATTTTGTCCTACATTATGTATTGAAATATGGTTTAATACTCTATCTTTTTTAAGGTCTGACTCTGGTCTAACTTCATCCTCTTTACAAAAATTTATCCTATTAGAAATCCTAACTAAAGTCTTATTCTTTACATCTTCAAGCCTTACACAAAAATCATTAACTCTACATTAACATTTTCAAATAATTCAACAATGTAATCATTGTTTTCCTTTCTTAACTCATTTAAACTTTGGTCCAGTAATTCTTTGTGAGTTGACAATGAACTATTTTTATCTAACTTATACTCAACCTCTTATGAAATTTATTCATCTGATTTCCTACTTTAGATCCAAATTTATGGCTCTCCATCATGTTACTTTTGAAATTTTTCAATTCCTCTAAAATTTCATTTTTTAATTCTTCACTTATCTTATACAATTATGATTAGTATTCTCACATTCTTCCGTTATTATTTCAATTTGAGTCTCTAAATTTACCATGTCTCTACATGCTTTTGGATTATATGATTTCACTTTTTTTTTTATTTGAATAAATTTTTCATTAGTCTCTCTTTATAAGGTATGAAGATTTGATTTAATATAGATATCCTACCATTAATGATCTCATTTTCCATTTAAGAATTATCTGCTATTATATCTAAATGATTCATTACATTTTCTTAGGTCGCTCTCACTAAACTCTTGAAATCGAACATTCATTGATTTCTTATTCTCAATAATAAGGTGAGTCATTCTCACTTCCAAAGATCCCATAGATCGTTTGATCTTGTCTTTAAATTCTTTATTGTCCTTTTCAAATTTATCTAGTTAAAGATTTAAAGTTTCCATAGATTTATCTAACTTATCATTTTTTAAAGATTCCATTTCCCTTTTATTTTCATCAAATTTCTCATTCAAATACTGCTCATTTATATCTTATCTATTATTCATAGAATCCATTGATTTATTTAAAACTTCTACAGACTCTTACTCTCACCTTTCCAATACTTCCAAGACTTCATTGACTTATTTAAAGATCGCTCATTTTTATCTATTCTATTTATAGATCCTATTTGATTTATTTAAAACTTCTATAAACATCTTACTCTTATTTTTCCAAGACCCATTGACTTATTTAAAGATTGTTCATTTTTATCTAATCTACTATTTATAGCCTCCATTGATTTAAACATATCTTTCATCATTTGGCCTGTGTACTCATTATTTCTTCAAAACTGGAATCTTCCCCCTTTACAACTTTTTTTGATTTACTTATTTTTCTATTATTTGCTGAACCTATAATACTATACTTATATATAATTATTTTTTCTTCTTATATCAATATTCATAAAATTTTATCAAAAGAATAACCATGCTCTTTTTACGAAGCGATGATACCAAAACATATAGTTATTTAATACTTTATTTATTAATCTCTATAATTAAAAATTTTCTATTTTAATTATTTTATTATTATTTACTATAAATCAAAATCACCATATGCAATTTTCATTATTTTCCATTAGAATTATTACCATTATGGCACATATATCATCACAAATAATTATAAATATTTACTAGTTTGAAAACCAAATTGCAAGACCATTTTCCTCATATAAAATAATATATTATTAGGAAAGATCACATATATTTTATAACTTATCTTATAATTTAATTAGATTTAACTATTTCACCCCAATATAATTTGTCTATTGTTATGAGAGTTTTTCCTTATATACTTTTATAACTATAAATAAAAGTTTATAGGAATTATCATACATTATTACACTAGATCATTATGCAACTAATCTGGCCACTTGGAATGATACTCAAAAACAAATAACCATAAAGTTTTGAATTGACTATACACTTAATCCCTTTTCTGTTAAATGTAGTCAAAACATAGAACAACAAAATGCCAACACCTGTGCTTTTTTTATATATCGCACATACTACATCTCTACTTACCAATCTTCATAACAATGCGTCTATTAAGTGATTAGGTTCACTAATCGAGCCATGAGTTGGATGCCAAAAGCTACTAATTACCATTTTTAACCTAAAGTTATTTATTCAATTACTATCAATAATAGTCAACAAAGAGACCTATCTCAGGATAATTAATTAATAAACAATAAAATACTACAGTCATTATTTTAATGATATAAAATCATATTTAACTGTATAATATAACTAAAATCCTATGGTATTTAAATAATCGTGAGACCTAGGATTAGTTACAAAAGTAATGAGCTTGAACATTGGATTCATACAAAGTATTTCCCCAATGGCGTTGAATATTACAAAATATGTTACATTATGATATATTATTAACTATTTCTAATACCTTTCAATAAATCAATGACTAACTATGCTAATAATTTATCTTCTATTGTATTGGAATAATGTTTAACTTACATAACAATCAATAGTACTCCTAAATAATATCTTATCCTTTTACTAACTTTAAAATTAAATCTACATATTAATGTAAAATAGTTTCATAAATTTTCATGGTTTTCTATTTATTTATAATTCAAATAATTCTAATGCAGGTAGTGAATTAATAAAAAGGATTTTATTAATATTCCACTACCTATAATATTAAAATAACAATAATCCAATTATATTAATATTTTTAATTGTATTATGTTCATTAATTATTCATGAGGTTAAATAAAAACTTATGGAATTACAATTAACTTGATTATTCTTACTATTGAACCTTTTATAATAATAAATCATAGATTTATACTTTACGCTTGTCAAAATTATAATAATAGTAAAGTTGGGCTAACACACATATAACGTAAAGCTGTATAAATTAACAAATTAATTGTAGTCAACAAATTAAAATGGCTAATTGTAAAGAATCATGTTTTGCTAAATCCAAAAGATGGGCTATTTGACTCATTTGCATAAAGTTTACATATGTCCATATATAATGATTCCAATCAGTGAGTCATAACAGGCTATGATTATGAGAAATACACTTTCTCAAAAGTGCTTAGCCATTTTAATTTGTTGTCTACAATTAATTTGTTAATTTATACAGCTTTACGTTATATGTGTGTTAGCACAATTTTATAATAATAATAATGATGAATGATAATTTATTGGGATTTCATTAAGCAATCTATAATTTCTAATCATTATCTTCTCCTTTACTTTTTTTTTTTTTGCATTTTTTTCTATATTCATATATATTACTTTTTATAAATCTCCACATACACACTCTACTGCAAATTTTTTTATATAATTCCTTTAATTTTCTAAGAGTTTTGATTGCCCTGCAGTCTTCATCAGAGCTTTTACATAACCTTCCTCTTTCTTTTTAAAGAGGAAGGTTATGCAAAAGTTCCGACGAAGACTGCAAGACAGTTGAAACTGTTAGAAAATCAAAGGATTATAAATTTAAAAAAAAAAGAGGAAGGCTATGCATAAACTCTGATGAAGACTATAGGATAGTTGAAACTGTTGGAATTAAAAGAATTATATAAAAAAAATTGCATTAGAGTGTATATGTGGAGATTTATAAAAAGTAATATACATGAATTTGGTTCATATATTTCATTTCATTTATTCCTGAAATAGTATTCATTACATTCAACTCCATCACATATCAACAAATACAAAGAAGTGAAAATAGTTTTATTAATATATTCACTTCTAAAATTTCAAATTTATTAAAATTTAAATTATTTTTAACTTCATAATATAATTTTAATGACACTAAAATATATGTTTTCTTTTCATATGTGAATCCATTAGACTATTCTTGCTTTTTGAAACAATTACCAAAATGTACCTTTATAATTTTATTTTCCATTTATTAAATTTTTAAGTATAATTACATTATTAAATCTTTATTTTAGTCTATTAATCTCAAAATAAAGTATATATCCTCTAACCCACCCTGCTATGTGGCCGCTAGAGACGCTGCTTCTGTGTTTCCACACAGAACATAGAGGGTAGGGGCCTCGAAAGCAGACAGTGCTTTTTCCTGCCAATAGGTGGCGCTGTTCACCATGTGTATGCACAGGAACCTTCCACAAGCTAGCTGGCAGCTTACATCGTCTGCTACCAAGAACCTAGGTGGTGCTGATTGCCTTAAACACATCTAGCTTATGTGTCGTCTGCTATCAGAAACTACCAAGATTCTAGCCCACTATGTGGTGCTGTTTTTCCACATCATACATCGACAAAAATAACTATCTGCATTTTCAAAACAATAAATAAAATTCATTTCTAATTAAAGCAATCTCACTGATCCACAAGAAAAGTTTGCCTACTTCATTATTCTATATTCTTAACCATATACAATCTAATCAGATAATATTTGAATATCTACTAACATGAAAGTTTTAAAAGAATCACATAAATATTTGTTATTATGTTGGGTTATATCACTAATATAAAATCATTGTATGCATATTTTCAAATAGATCCTAATCTCATAATGTCTTAAAATGTACGAAAAAATGCGTTTACACATAGTTAAAACATTTATACTTCATTCATTGTTATTCATAGGCAATCTAAAAGAAAACAAAATATATATCATAAAATTAGCAATATTCATTAACTAATACCAAGTAACTTTTATCTGGTCATCACTTCTGTACTAGACTTCCTCCATCCACTGGACATGGCATTGCATACATAAAAATATATACATCCATACGTTTTTTTTTAAAAAAATGTTCTTATCTAAATTATTAAATTATATATTATAAAATTTTAATGTTATTAATAGATTAATGTTCATGTTTTTCTAATCTTATAAAAAAAATTACATTTAAACTAAGTTACTAAAATAAAAAATAATCAAGACTATAATTACATATCTCTTTCCTTAATTCTTCACTTGACAAAAGTTCATAATAAAGTTCAAAACATTTATTATTTTCTTGAGAGTTTTTTTTTTTTTTAAAATGTTCTCCAAGCGTGTTATTTTTTCAAGAGCATTCACTCTCCCGTTACTATGACGATGAACAAGAACAATTCATTTTCTTGGTATGTGTCCTATTAACTATCGGAATAAGAATTTCAGTTTTTAAACAAAATGAACAAATAAAAATAATCCCACGTCTTTAAAAAAAATCTTTAAAAATTAAACAAAATAATTATCAATCTGTCATGTAAGAGTTTATAAATTAACAGTTTAAGGATTAATATTCCAGAAAGATAATTATTGAAGTCATAATAATAAAATAAAATAATCCGTGAAGCTTCCTAAATATCCCATGCTAGCGTATTTGATGCATCATTCCGTCTAGTTTAATTTAATATTTCCGGTAACTTTTTGTGCAATGTTTGTATTTTCATGGATCCATTATTCTATTTATCCATATGTTCAATTTCTTATAGGTTTCCTTCTTAAGAAATTTAATTTCATTTGGTATTTTATATATCAGTTTTTTTTTTTTTAAAAAAAAAAACTTCAATTTCTTTAAAACAAATTTTATAATGCGTTTTAACACTTTTAAGACTAAGGTTTTTTTTTTTTATCAAAGTGCTTTAGTAAAATATTCTCTGTAAGTCATTCTCTAATTTTATTCCCTTTATTATGATATTTTATAAACTATCATAAGGTATAATTGTCTTATTATTTTAAAAATCTGAGACAAGCTTATATAAAATAATACGTCTCAACTTTTTTAGATGGCAAATAGATTTCTACTTAAGCTTCCCGTATTACAACAGTCCTCTGGTTAAGCATAAATAAGACAGTAACAATAACTATTCCATACATTTTTATAGTATTATAACTTAAATATATTTTATTCTGCAGTATATCCATTTTATTGCGAAGTTCTGAATTAAACTTAGATAAAATAATCCTGGCAAGAAAACTTTTAAAAATTAGCAAATCATTTTAATGAAGTTCCTAATTATATTTATTTTAAAACTCTCTTTTTCAAAGTATTTTAAAAGTATTTTATTAGTTTTTATAAAATGAATTATAAGAGAGCACTATAAATTGACTAAATAATAAAATTTAAAGTATAATCACTTGGATAGTTTCTGATATTATTAAGCTACCTTTAATACATTTCGATCTCCTCTAATACATTATTAATCTCCCCTGATACCCCCGTGCAATTGGTATTTATATTCTAGAGAATACATCATTTGATTGGTTGATTCTCACTTTTAGTTTGAGATCAAATTTACATATTATTGCAAACTTACACAATTAAATTTCAAAAATAAAATTATGACGTAATTAACCTTTGAAATATTATTTAAAACACTACTTTTAAATCAATTATTTTTTATTTAAATTATTTAAACACTTAAAATAACTTTTAAAATAATATTTTAATATTTATCCCAATCTTAATCTTCAATTTATCTATTTTTATTTAAACAAATATTTAATTTTTTATTATAACTGTATTCGTCTTTATAATACTATTTTAAAACATTTTAGAAACATTTTATAACGACTATTTAATATTAGCTTCTATGATAGATAGTAATTCTATTCAATTACATATTACAATTTTAAAATATTTCAAAGTTTGTTAATTTAAATAAGAACAAGCATGTGTGTGAAACCAGGTATTATAAGTCACATGATTAATAAAATTGAGACAGACGATTTTCAATCTATTTCTCTGTCTGGATTAATAAAATTGCAACACTTTATTATATTAAATAAAGTAGCTCAAATAATATAAAAAATTGGAGTAATAATTTAGAAAATATAGAACCAAATACAACTTTCACTACCATAAAGCTTATTTTTAAAATATATAACATTATTTGTAATTATTAAATATGATTTATAACTTTAAATATAACATTTATTTAATTATACGTTTTAGACTACTAAAATTTAACATTTAAACATACTTTTAAATATTTATAGCTGGTTTATTTAATATGGCCAGCTTTTGCAACCATATGTAACAATATTTTTTAGCTTTACATAACTATTTTTTAAATGATTCACCATAATATTATATACACTATGTATTTTACTTAACTTCAAATTGTACTTTATAATATTATTAACAAATATAATCAACATATTAAAAGAACACATTCTAAAATTTAAATTTTTTTTAGTAATTTACTGTAATTGACTATTTCTGACCTATAGAAAAGGGCACAATATAAAGCTGAGCACTGATTGTATATATGTGTGGAGATAGTAATCTGGATCAACTGATGATTTTTGATTTAGCATGAAATATATATGTTGGTGATTAATCTTTTCAATATGTATGATCAGGTGGGTCCGCAATATGAGATGGCATGGAGAGCTGAAGGTCATGTGAAAGTCTGAGTTCGAATCTTTTATATTATATTATATATGTGCAGGAGGTGTGGGTAAGCCTGTACAGTGTATTATTCTATCAAGTTAATGAAAATAAAACAAATTATAATTCCAATATAAAAATGTAGCAAGCAAGAATGATTTAAATAATCATAAGTATAAAATAAATTTCATTTCTGTTAATATGGACATCAACTGGTTATTCTTTATAGGTGATAAAGGTTTGGAATAATAATTGAAATAAACTATAATCAAAGAGTAATCATGGATTAAATATTTCATATGTTGTTATTAAAATGTTATTTATTGTAAATATATTTGTTAAATATATATTAGTGTTTAAATTTAAAAAAATGTTTGTATTTTTTTATATTCAAATTTTCAATTAGTCATATCTTTATATACATTTTTACACATTTACACATATTTTCATGTAACCACACCTATCCTTATACACCTACATACTTTCAAGCATACTCACATTTTAAGTGATATTAATATACTCTGAGCTAGACAACTATACAGATTCTTCATGAGTTTGAAACCTAGGAATAACAGAAAATGAAAGACGGTAAGGATGACATGAGTGTAGGTATATAGTTTAATATTTATGTGATTATTGACCTCTTACCTCTCAGGAATGAAGTTGAAGTACATGTTGGTATATAGGTGCAAGGATTCAAGATAGACTCTCTTATTCATTGTGATGCCTTAGCTAACATTATTATACTAGGTAAAAACCCATTCCGTTACACAATATATATATATATGTAATAAATCTAAAGTAAGCATAACATCTACATATATAAAATGGAATTGAAATTGACTGAACTCCCTGTAGCTGTGTTTAGATACACAAACAAGCCACGATTTGCTCACGAAAAGGTAATAAGTTTATGTATTTATTCACAGCTAAAGGAAACAATCTTTTCCAACACTATTTCACACACATCTTTATATCATTTTCAAATATTATTGATCCACTACAGAATGAATATCACTCCAAGTTTAATTCAGTTAATCAGATTCTTAGTCCTCCCTCCTTTTCCACAATACATAGCAAAATTTCTTATGTGGTCTATCCATTTGGGTGTGCAGTTTTTTTAGGTCTTTTACAATCTGCTAAGATCCAGTTTAAACCATCAACTATCTGCCTATTATCATCTGGTATACCAATATGATGAGCTGATTTCCATTATTCTTTCATAGATGTCAGTGATACCTGTTTGTTCTCTCACTCATGTAATTTCATTTCAGTGTCATTATTTCTACTATACAACTTTTCATAATTCTTTAATTTGTCAGAATTTTCTGTTATTTTCTTCTCTTCAATCACCACATTAGAGCCATAAGTAAGACTAGGTAAAATATATTTATTAAGAATACCATCCTCTTTAAATACATAGACATGCTTCGTTTTAATATTAGATTATATCTATCAAAAGCAATCCATTCAAGTTTTTGTCTGTGTTAATAATCTAGCCTAAGTTATTTATAATTGTTAATTTTTTATAATATTTGATTATCAGTTTTTATTTTTTTCAGAGAAAACCCATTGAACATTTTTTTAGTCTTTTTAGCATTTATCTTTAGTCCTAATTTTTTACTCTCTTCTGATCCCAGAGTTCTGAAATATTATCTGCAAAAACAACCATATTATCTACAAAGCAAATAATCTTCATCTTAGCTTCCCATTTTAATTCACAAAATACTTCACATAAAAATGCTGAAAATTTTTTTGGGAAATATAGTTTCACCCTATCATATATCTTTTTCAATATCACCATATAATTTAATCATTGATGTTGCATTTTGATAAATATTATTCAGAATATGACCATATCCAGGTCTCTATACTGATAATCCAATGTTTTAATCATCATATAAATGGTTATAGAGTCAAATACCTTTTCATAATATACAAATCCTTAGCATAATGACAACTCATATTTATTAGATCTTTCTGCAATTTCTTTCAATACTTGAAAATGATCCCTTGTAGTAAAACCACTTTTAAAACATTTTTTTTTTTTTTTTGGTTGGTTAGAATCCAATACTTGGATAATTTTTGATTTTTTTTTTTTTTTGTAATTATTTTGGATGAAACTGATATAAGGCTTATAGGTCTGTAATTTCTAATATTTTTAAAATATCAATCAATATTACTACTGTATTTTTTTAAACATTTATTTCACCTTTATCATTCAATCATTCCATATATAACTTTGCTGTTTTTCTATTTCTTCACTTCTTTTAACCAAGAATAATTGCACAATTTCATAAACTTTTTTTGTCTACATAGATTTAATTGCAGGTCTCATTTCTTTATTTAAAATGCTGGCCAATTTAGATGTAGTAATTATAGGCGAAATTTTATTTTCTTGCTCTTTATATTACCTAATTCTTTATAAACTGTTCCATACATTTTTTGATGTCATCTATCTTTTTAGTAATAGTTCCATTTTTCCTTCTTATTGCACAAATAATTTTTCTACCAGTACATAGACACGTGAATATTGACATTAGTAATCAGTAATAATTGGTTTATGAAAACTCATTAATAATAAATAACTACTTAAAAGAGAAAGCCTCAAAACTATTTTTATCTACATTCATTTAAGATATATGTAAATTATCGAAATTGAAAAACGTTTGTTTTTAATTGATTATTTTAATGTTTTAGAACGTCATTTGGAGAATCTCATATGGCCAGTCTGGCTAGCGTGATTAAAGATTTAGATAGAGAAACCGCAAAAAATCAGTCAGGTAAGTTGTTTTATTATATCTAATACTTAACCAATTTATATGGGGGAAGGGGATGGTTTTAATGTATTATTATTTTATTTTTTTAGTTGTTTTTTTTATATGTTTATACACACCCTTATTCACTGACTTTCATGAGTCAGTTTAACCTGAACCAAGGTAAATAGATAAATATTTTTTATACATATTGTAACCTAAAGAAAATAACATAAATGTTCAACAACAACGCTACATGTTATATAAAGCTAAAGTTATAAAGTGATAGCTAAGTTCAGTGGGTTTATAAAACAAATGCCATAAACTATGATATGAAGATATATATAGGGGAAGCTTTAATAAGCATTATACTAAAACATAATTAAAATACAAAGCAACATCACTAATAATCTCAAGAGGAGGAGAAATGTCATCTCATTCTAGCACACATAAAAGACTTAATATTGAGAACATATGCCATTGAGGTAACATTTAAATTTTTTTCTTCTACAAATATCTAGTACTAAGCATTCCATTGCTCCGATCAGATAAAACATTATATTCAATTCTTATAAAATTTAGAATTTTTTTTTTTTAAATCTATGCCATATAAGATCCAACTCTGAATGTACTTTGTTCATTTTCAAAATAAAATTAAATAATATAGTTTACGAAACAAATCAGGGTAATAAATTCTTTTAGACTCTTTAGATTCATTTTACATAATCCTGATTAATAAAATAAATAAGACATACACTTCCCTAAGCTAATATCTTATCACAATTAATATAACAACAATATGATTGCTAATTTAAATAACATAAACATGATTTCATTTTTAAATATGAATTACATTTTTGTAAAATTAATTTTATCATAAAATAATAAATATGATTTTCAAAAAGAAAATGATTTAAAAATAAATATGCACAGTGATTTGAAATAAGCAAAGTGAATTAGTAAAAGTGATCCAAAAAAATAAATTATAATTCTTTATTAAGCAAAATACATTTTTCTTAGATGTTCTACTAATGTTTAAATAATTCAATAAAGTGACTTATTAGTGTCAATATCCATGTTATACTCATTTAGCAAATACACTTAAAATAATTTATAATATTTTATAAGTATTTAGATTTTATTTATATGTGGAATGATTTCTGATTATTATGTGGAATGATGTGAACAAATGATTATGAAATTTTTTTAAAATAACAACAAATAGTTATTCTACAAGAACACAAATATAAAATTACAAATATTCTATATTTGAGTTCACATAGCCAAAGGCTTTCACAATTTTACTTCTTCAAAATTATGACAGAAGCATTTCAAAATTTACATCATGTTTTATAAAAATAAATTCAATTGGATTAAACAATAATAATCCTGTAGATTAAAATGAACTTTCTATTGGTTAATTATCAAAAAGTCGTTATTTATCATTGCATTCATACTTTTTTATAAATATTTAGCATAATCATAATATTAGCTTACCAATCCAGCATTGAAGGAGTGATATGACATGCATATTGTCTATTTATGCCTAAATACACTTAAAAAAATTTAAAATTAATTATCATATTTTGTCCTTATTAGAAAAGCTCAAATATAGAACTTACACATTTACAATGAATTATTTACATTTAAGCCAACCAAGATGCTATAGAGGTATGGTAGAATTCCTCAATACTTTGATAAAACCATTAAAATGCCAGGTAAAACATGGGAAAATATTTTACATTCTTTATAATCCATGTTCAAATATAATAAAATAAGGCAAAGTGAAAAGTATGGTGGAATAGCTCATAAAAATGCATCTATTTTTGAGGGCTAATAAAGGATGTAGGACTTTGTCATTAGTCAGGAAAAATAATGGGAATATATGTCAGGAACAAACCATTAAATAGGAAGTGCCTTAAAATAGAGAGAACTAAGCTACTATCTCCAAAATATATGCTTTGAGCATACAAATGTTAGCAAGACAACAAATAGTAAGAGAGTCTCTTTTGAAAAATAAGCTAGAAAAATATTGATAGAGACTAACATTATCATTTTTAAATATACTGGCATATAAGCACCCCTAAAGCAAAGAGAGAATAAATCTATCTCTAATAAAAAAAATACAGCTAACAAATGTGAAATATGATTAATAAAAATAATTAATGCCAAATATAGGTATTAACATTAGTAGGCAATAAATAATCATAAAACAAATAATAGAAACATCTAATTATTTAGCTTACAGCATAACAATATATCTTCATAAATAAATAATTCATATATAAAAGGGAAACATACTATTTTAAAATATGCAAACATGAATAAAGTACTATTCTGACAACTTTAACCTATAATATTTCAAAATATGATATGTACAATGTGAAAATAATATGCACATAAATAAAACATGGTATGCAAAATCATAGTGCAAATAAATTCAACCATTTTATCATTAAATAAATTAAAGAACAGTTCTGCTTTTTTTTCTTGAAAAACATGAAGAGGAATGTTAGTGATAACATCTTGTGGAATGCAAACATATCCATCATATATAATATAACTACGATAATAAAATCTATAACTTAATTATGAAATATAGTGTAACGGGATATATATATATGCGTTACATTTAAATTTTAATACTGACTTTTTTTGTAAATACCTAATACTGAATTAAATGCACAAACTTTCAAAATGCACAAATAACGAATTATTAATTTATTATGTTTGATTTAAATATTAAAATAAGCTTTAAAAAAATTATAGAATCGAAACAAAGATTCTAGTGTTTGAATAGAATATAATAAAAAACCTTTTGATTTTAACAATAATGAGAGTTTTAATCTTAAAAATAAAAATTACAAACAGATCCTTAAGGCAAAATGACAATTAAAAAAGTGATTATGAAATAGATAAGAGTTCCCGCCCAGAGATAGAGACATAGACCTCAGTGGAAAACCCAAAATCTACTTGGCCACAAACTAAATTAACCAATAAAATAGAGATATGGATTATGTTTGATGAATGCTGCATTCCAGAGATAAGGTGCCTGAGGACTGTAAAAGGAAAATCCAAAATAATAATTGATTAGAAAGAATTAGAAAATTAAAGTTTTGATTTCATTTGTATTTGCTAAAAGTAAAAATAAAGATTTTAAAAGTTATCACCGTCACCAAAAATGTAATCAGCTTCATCGTGCTTCCTTCAGTGCGGCCTGCCGAAGGCAGCTTCCATCTCCATGGATTCCAGGCTCGAACCATGGATCCCGTCTTCAGAACTCATCGGAAATCATCATAAGTATTCATAGATCTTCATCGCGGAGGGACGAGCTCGGACAAAGGAAAGTATAATTTATATATGATAAAAATGAAATCTAAACTCTTAAATATAAAATCTTTGAACTTTATTTGTTCCTAAAAATGAACGATAAACTTTCTTTCCTGAACAAACCTGAACTTTATCTTTTATAAACTTTTAAATTTTAAACTCTGATCTAAAGTTTTAAATGTAATATCTTAAAATATGTATTGTTTTTTATTTTATTTTTATTCATGCCTAATTAATATCTGTTTGTAATAGGGTAGGGGTTTGCGATTGCAAACTTAAATTTAAAAATAGAAACGTATCGTTATTTGTGCATTATTAAATTTAAAAGAAAAAAATAGGTTAAATAATATTTGTAGTAGAAAAATAAGTTAAATATAATGTCATTTTGAAATGATTTTAAAACATTAAACTAAATATTTTTTTTTAGAATTAAACTAATAATATGTTTTAAAGGGGTTTTGATTTCAGACTATTTGTTTTGGAGTTGTGTCAATGCTGGTGGAGAGATATATGGACGTTTATATCAATGAAATGTGAAGTGTGTTAGCACCTAGGGTGACGAGCCCAACTGTGTGCATGATCCCAAAGAGGTAGTCGTATCGTTGAAATGGATGCAGACATATTTCCTGCACCATTGACCCCTTCCAGCTCTATGGATTTTGGATGATAAGCCGGCAAGATAAGACTGCTCTCCCATCCATACATAGCATTTCTCTTTATTATTTTATATGCATGTTTCCATCGCCCAACAGATGCACAATCCTGCTGGACGAAGGCCATGTTTTCTCCAATAATATCGCACTGTTCAGATGCACATTCCTGTCGGCATGATTCTATGCTAACATGTTCACATTGCATTGGTTGCTGATATATATCTGGAAGTGAGTATTGGTGTGGCTGCAAATTTTTAGTCTGGAGTCAAGTGATTTGAAAATTTGTGAATGTGTCTAGGTAGCTCATTTATATTCAACATTCTAAAGATTTAAAATTAGAGTTAAAAAACAAATAAAATAATAACTAATGAACAGAATAAAACAAACTTTCTTCTTTTGTTATAAAAAAAATTTTTTTTTTTTAAAGTTTGTACGTTATTAATTATATCCGTAAATAAAATCTTTTGTGTTGTTAATACTGACAGTGATTGCTTTTATTATTATTTATTAAAAGAAATATATTTAATAAATGTTTTAAACCTCTGCTACTTCATGAGCTAGTGGCTTGGGCTGGTGGTCGTGATCTTCCAGCGCGTATCTGTCTACTTTATAAATTTTTGAGGTCCAATTGACCTAGATGGCGCCCTTGTAGTGCAGATGTGATAGACTGGATGTTCACCCATTTCCCGACCATTATAATAGAATGTGTTTCTTTTGGATATTCTTAGTAAAATTTCAAATAATCATGCTAACAGGTATAGGATAAATTCATGGCCATTTAAACAAATATCCATGAATTTATATCATAATATGTTTATTAAATTGGAATAAATAGTTCATAAGTAATTGAATTCAGGTTTCCAACTTAATTTATTATTTTAAATTGTGTTCATAATTAGAATATTTTATAATATCATTACTTCTGATAAGTAATATCATATAACCACAGCGGTCTCCATAGCAATACTCGGAGGGAAGAGATAACTTGCACATCTTAAAAACATTTTGCAGGCATTATAAAATAATTAAATACAGAAAAGTTTTTTAAGTTCATATAAATATAATTATTTTTACAGGTAAATTTCATATTTCCATTTTTTTTATCAAGTGAAACATTTAAAATTTCACATACTGTTTATTAACTAGTTTGTTGCAAGCTGATTTTTTATTACTCTGCTTGGAGAAATTTTTTTTTTCTTTCCAAACTGTCATAAGTGAATTTTTTTATTTGTACTTTTTTTATTGAAGTATAAATTATTATTAATTTAAATCTTTCTTGTAGACTTAGTAAATTTGTAAATGTCTGAAACATATAACTTTTTTTACTCAAAATAGATAAATTCTAGATAATCTTTGTCATAAACAAATATTTAAAAAAAATATCAAGAAATTATTAATACTTTTCATAATGTTCTTGCCAATAGGAAATTTAAATATTTCATGGCAACTTTAATTATAATATAGAAATTTAAATGGTCTTTAAAATTTACAGCAGTTTTTGAATCATTATAATGGCAATAATAACAATAACTGTTGAAATTATCCAATGCAGAAAATTTAAAAAATTATATTCTAAACATTGTAATAATTAATGATATTACCATTAAAGCTGGCAGATATAAAGATTTCAGTTGCTTTGGCATTTCAGTTCAGATAAGTGTGCCTAGGTAATTTTAATTCAACCTAACATACTTAGCTTAAAAAATAAATAAAATTTTAAGAAAATTACATTTTAAATTTTAACCTTTTTAAAAAAATTCAACTGCTAGAAACAAAATTAAATTTAAAACTGATTGAAGACCTTAAACAGGTAACAATATCACCTATTTATACTATTAGTCATGTGACCATTTTGCAAGACTTGTGATTAACCATTGCACCCCTTCCCTTGATCTATTGTAACTAGGGAAGGTTATTAAGTAAACATGTACTTAATTAATATTCAAATTGAAAATAAATCAATTTTTGTCTAGGCAATTACAAATTTATTAAAAACTCTTTTTGATTGCTAATAATAAAAGTAATTACAGACACCAGTATAAGATAAAAATATAACAGTGAAATTTACATTATATTAAGTAAAACAAATATTACAGATAATATTCAATATAACTATTTATCACTATTTAACTCTAGTTTGTCAAGCATTGGTGGCCAACTAGTTAGCACAGCTGCCTTACAAGCAGTTGCCCTGGCTTTGCTTCCCGGCCAACACTTTGACATATGAAGAAAAAAAAAATCTAGACAAGTCTCAAAATATAAATTTAAAACTATCTTTTAAAATCAGTCATTTCATAATATTTTAAAAATAAATGTTAAAATTTAACTTTTATTCACTCATTTATTCAGTCATTCTTTTTATTACTTTTAAAAATCCTATTTTTACTTACTAACTTTATTAAACTCTTTCTAAGTAAATGAAATATTTAACTAGAATATTGTTTTAAAATTAAAATATAGTTTTAATTTAAATAACAGCAAACCAAAATATAGTGTTTGAACTTGGTTTCTTAATCTTAAAATTAATACAAGCTTTTTGAAACATTTTAAATGATTAAATCATGACCTAACTAACATTATTAACTCTTAAATGCATTATTATTTATCGTATAAATTACCAGCTATTTAAAAATTTAAAGAATTTAGCATGATAAACATTTATTTAAGCTTAAAACTATTACAATTTAAGCTATGTAAAAATTATTTTACAGCTGTACAAAGTACTAGCAATAATTTATTCATAACAAAATTAAACTATATAATGTTTTTCTTTTTAAATGTCTTGGTACAAAATTTGACTTAACATTTAGCTTCTGCCAAAGCTAAAGATTATAGTATATGCTCATGTAAATATTAGAAACTGTAACATTTTTATCTGCTAATACATATAGGTATTAATTATAAATGAATATAGTCTCACTTTTATAATTATTTTTTTTCCTTCCCATGAATTGTTTTTAATGAAAAATCTATAGCAGTTTTTATTGCACAATATTTGTTTTGTTTTTTAATTTTATTGATTGATTTTTTAAAATATTGATATAACTAGATTTTTCTCATTGAATTTATCTCATTCTGTTTAATGGGTTTTATTATTCAATTAAATGGAATTTCATAAATAAAAAAATGTCTTATAATATGCAAAATCAAAAAAGTATGTTGATTTAGAGATTTTAAAACAAAATTAATTATCTTAACTTAAGGTATTATAGTTATAGGTTAAATTATGGGGGGAGTGGGATCTTTTTCTGCCACAGACCATTTGGATATTTATATCATTTGCAGGCCATACAAAATTACATTAGTCTGCTACATTTGATGGAAAATGTAATTAATATTACTCCTAATCATTGGTTATGGGCAACCTTTTCAATTTGCAGACCAATTTCAATTTTTCCTTTTTAAAATGAGGGCCACAATTTTTTTTTTATAATTCTTTATGACAGATTTATTTTCTCAAATTGTTTTTTAGTTTGGACAGATTAATTCTATAATAGCTAGAATGCAATAACTTTTTTAAACTTCTTTTCAGAAAATGTTTTTTTTTTTTTTTTTTTTTTAATAATGTAACTTGCATTTACAGAATTTTCTGACTTGTTTGTACTTTTTATGAAACCTTTGTCACTTGATAAAGCTCCTTTTAAAGTTTTCTATTTTAAGATTTCTTTCTTCCCCAACAGTTTTGTTATATGTTGTGTTCTTTATTAATTAAAATATTTTTCAAACATATCAGCACATTGATTTACTGTTTCTTTCTATAAAATCTATGCATTGATCCATTCTTTTGATAATGCTCGATTTTCCGTGTCAATTTTTAAAATCTTACTCAGTGTAGCATTCCTAATATAAAAATAAATAAATAAATAAATAAAACGAAGCAAAATTTGTCTTTTATTTTTGCTAGTATATGTTCTGCTAAAATCACTATAAAAACAAAGAAAATGCCCTCAGCATCATAAGATTAAATCCGTAGTCAGATAGATCACACAATATAGATAATTTATTGGAATGAACTAGAACTATTATAAAGATTGGAGAGAGAAAATGTTGTTGAGAAAATAAATATTTTACTTAAATTCTTAATTCAGTATTTAGTAATTAGAAAATTCTGTAATTGCATAAAAATTGTAAATGTAATACATGTGAATAATTAATCTTAACAATCATATGCAGTTTTTCCTGTGTTTAAATTTGTAAATTCTTGTCGTCAGGTTTTATTATATCTTGCTTAGTGATGCAAAATAACAGGATAAATGAATTATTAGATATTTCTGAAAATGATATACTTGGATATAATGGAAATGAAAAATGAGATAAAAATGTGTGTTTATTCTTCTGGGAATAAAATAGAGATAACCAAGTAAGTATTGCTTTAGATAGATGGCCTCAACTCCCTTCAAAAACCTAAATCACAAAATGGGCTCGGACTCCATTCAATCACCACTTTAATCCAGAAAGCCCACAATATTTTAACCAAACTTTTTCAGGATTATCCAAACATGGAGAGCCCACTACCGATAAATGAGGTTGAATCCACTGACCGCCTCCCCCCCAAGAAAGGGTAACATTTGGTTACAGCAACAGGTCACACTTGTGACTAAAAATGTAAATTCCCTTTTTAATGGGAAGCTTTCCTATTGGGACATTCATGCTCTAATCAAGGGCAGCAGTCCCACCACTGAGACTAGATTCCATCTAGGGATCAAGCGGCTTGCGAGGTTAACAAAGTTCTGGAAGCTGGAGGCGAAACTAGTAGATTTTATAATTAAAGTTAACCTCGAGGCCCTACCAACTGCTGCATTCCTCCACCACAAGCGGAGGTATAAAATGGATTCGGTGTGTCCACTGTGCAAGAAAACCAATGAAACAATTTTTCACATTCTTCAGGAATGTGATACCTGGAATAAAGTACGCTATTTAACACTGCAAAAGACCACAGATAAAGACTGGTCCTGGGTGGATATGGCAAAAGCTTTTAAAAAAGGCTCCTTTGGCAATATTAGATTGGCAACTTATGTTAACTTTGTCATCTGGTCAGCACGAAATAGAATAACTTTTGAAAAAGGAATAGATTACAATATTGAGTTATTATACTTCAAATTGCTAAAAGATGCCAAGGACCATGACAAGAAGACATGCCAGCCATGGCTAGCTGAACAGACTTGGAACCAAGTTAAACTAGGGCCATGCCTTGCCTAGTGTAGTGTATACCTTATATACTAAATAAATCGATATATTAGTGACTAGAAATTACAAAAACCCAAAGGTCCATAAAATATCAGGATGATAATTCCTAGGAAAAGGTCACTAAGGTTGAACAAATTAGAAGTTTAGGAACACATAGAAGGGAAAGTGACCACCTCACAAGTGGTATGCCTTGCAAACCAAGAAGTAAGCATATATATATAAAGACATTTATAATAGAACTGTGAATGCTTAAATGGTGAAATAGACTTGTACAATTGGACAATCCAAGGACAATATTTACACTGCAACTGAAGTGGTTGCCTTATTTCTTTCAAGCTTATGCCTCCCAAGTAGTCATGAGGCATGAATAGAGGTGTTTTGAAAGTTTAACATTGCAGTTAATATAACAAAATTTTGAATAACTAATGGAGAAATGGACATGTATAATTCGACAATTTTGTGAACAATAATTTAAGCATAAGAAGTTGGGTTTATGTGTGTGAGTCTGGAAGGGCAGGTGAATTTTGTGTCACTGCACATCTGGAACCATATGTTTATACTTGAATGTTTAAAAATCATATGCACTGAATCAATTGTATGGATGCGGATGCGCTTGACACGCACCAACACTCCCTAAATTTGTTTGTAACAATTTTTTGTTGATTGCATTGTAATATCCAAACTTATGCCTCTCGAATTGTCTTGAGGCACAAATAAAGGCATTTGGAATTCAAATCATAAAATAGTTTTATATTGCAATTCGGATTATTGATGATGAAAGAATTGAAAAAAAAAAAAGTATTATTATCAAATAGTTATTTAATGATAATGAAAATATTGAAGTGCTTAGAGAGATCAATGAAGAAAATATAATTTATCTGAGCTTATAGATTAATATATGATCAAATAATAAAAATAGTATAATAATTAAGGAATCATAGTTTAAAATTAAAAAAAGAAGGCTATATACATAGAAATTAAATATTAAAAGCAATATTAGAAATAGGTCTTCATAGAACTGATAATTCATGTGCTTTCATGAGATTAACTCAAGAGAGAATGGGCCATTAATTGAATAAAAGATTTTAGATTGAAATTTTTAAATTAATTTGACAAAAAAAAAACATTTGTAAATAATAAGATGTTGAACAATTTAAGTTCAAATAAAAGATAAGAAAAATATCCTAGTAAAATTTTAAAAAAGATGCGATACAATCATAAATTATGAGAGGAATAAATAAAAAAAAATGTTTTAACAATGACCTTATTTAAAAATCAGTAATAAGAAAAAGATGGAAATATATTTTAATATTGAAATAGAATAGAATAGACATACAGAAAATAAATATTTATAGATGAAGTTAAAATAAAAACAGATATAATTTAATTTATAACAAATGATTTTTGGTTTTAAAAAAAAGCTGGATCACAGTAAGAAACAAGAATTAAACAAGTGGATATTGTTAATATAGTAGGTAGAGGTATTGAAGTAATGAAAAGAGTATATAAAAACTTTTGGAAAATAGAATTAGATAATGGTTAAATAGTTTATGCAATAATGAAAGATGAGATTATACAAATTATAACCTGAGAAGATAACTGACAAATTTTCAGGGAATTGATAAATTTGTACTTGAATTACAAAAAGATCTGGGCAGAGGAAGAGGACTTGGAGAATTAATTGTTTGTAATTTAATTATGATTTTTGGGAATGCCATTAGATTTTTTTTTAATGGTTTTGACTTCAGTAGAGAAGAACCAAATGTGCCTAAATGTGAAAACTTTAAAATGCAAATTTGTTACACATTCAAGTATAATGTTGGTGGACTTGTATGATTTATGAAAGATTATTATTGTTGATGATAGCACAATTTTGATAGGAAACCTAGAAATAAGAATGGAAACTAATATTTGTTTCATTAATCTTGAAATGGTATTTGATAATGAAAATAATAATTGATGATTTAGATTACATAGATGACTTAGACAATTTATACATGCATCAAAAAATAGTTATATGATAAAATTGTCATCAGTTTGATATAAAAAGGAATGCAAAATAGGGATATATCTATCATCTATTTTCTTTAAATATTTAGTCAGATGAATTTCTGACTGGTCGTTTTTAGATATAGGGGATTAGCATTGGGGATAGAAAAACATATTGCATCAGCTTACTAATAATATACCAGTTTTTATAAATATTATGAATGTGTAACTAAACATATAAAAATTAAATAATGTAAAAAATGAATACATTTCATTCTGACAGTGATTACAGGTAGTAGTGATAAAAGCTTAAGAATGATATCCATGAAATAATAGTACATGTTAAGATCTTTAAAGAATTTGGAATTTAGTTATTTGATGATGGTATTAGTGACAGATATTAGAGTAATAATCACTATAATTAAACAAAGTTAATAATTAAGATTTTTCTGTGGCCTGTTGAAGTTAAGTTTATTTGAAATTCATATTCATGTGGTTCAAAAATTTGGATTGTTAAGAATACGAGGGGAAAAGATTTGATACTTTTGGAATTTAGATTTGGAAGAGAAAGGAAAAAATGTATAGAAGAATAATAAAGTATATTATTAAAAAATAGTGTAAAGTATAAGACTGAAGAAAAACGTTGTTTGTTGATGTAAAAAAAAATCATAGACATGATCAATTGAATAGTAGATAGAAAGATTTATAGAAACTTATTGAAATCATATGTACAAATTTACCCCTCCCCTCTTTTTGTGCAGATAACTCAATAATTATTATTTTCTTACTTACCTAATATTTTTTTCTGTTTTAAAATTGATTTTAACATACACCATTCTTACATGATTACATTTTTTTATTTTTTTTATTTTGATTAACATAGATTATGCAATATGGTGATGGAGCAATTATTTTTACTGAGGTATCAAAATCAATTGTTAACTTCAATAAATCATTATATGATAATTATGAACCAATCAGATATTTATATATTCTTTTTTTCATTACTGACATATTTAACCACTAAACATTACATGATCATCTTTTCTTATGCTTTCTCATAACTGTTAAATGCTTTCTCATAACTGTTATTAAAAACAGGCAAAACTCCATATAGTAGTGTCACTCAGTGTAAGCCAGAGTAAGCAATGAAGGTTTGTGCATAAAATTCCTATCTAGTGCCTATTCATCCAATATCCCCAGACTAGTTTTTTTATCTTATGGTTTTCATCAGTGAGAAGCCTTGAATCTGAGAGCACTGCACCTAGATATTAGGATCTAATGCAACCTTCCAGAAGCCACCTTTTATCTCTACTTTACTACAACCTCCAAGATTCCATAGAAATGTGGGTTTTTGCAGCTATTAGACTATCAGTTTTTCTCATCTATGCTCTGTGGTTGCTCCAATGTGCCATTATCTTTGACCAGTGAATCAAAACTTCTTGGACCTAATTCACTCTCTCAAAACCAGAGATACCAAATTAGCCCCACCTCCACTCCTCACAGATACTTGGGCAATCCTCCAATTCTCAGCCTCTGTCATAGGACTCAATCATGAAGACATGCATTTCGAACCGGCCTGGACTACACACTGTTTCCCCTTTCCACTTCTCATTCCCTTTTCACTTGTATCCTTCCCATCTTACCATGTTGCTCCTGAAATTTCAATTTATCATATAATCACTCCCTTGTAAACCTTTTTCTAGTATCTGTATCTTTTTTTTTTTTTTTTGATGAATAAACGTTTCATCACTGAGAGAAAAAAAATTGAAAATACAATATTTTCAATCCAAGTTCATTTGCTTATATAGTTATATAGGTGTGAACTCAGTTCAGTACCCATACCTTTTGATGTCTTTGGTTTTTTAATAACCATAGTCATCACTATCCTATTAGGTAGGATTGGTATTAAACCACTAAACATCACATGATCACCATTTTTTCTGCTTACTCATAATTGTTATCATGCAATGTTTAGTGGTTTAATATCAATCTTGCCTAATAGGATAGTGGTGGCTATGGTTATTAACGAACCAAAGACTCCAAAATGTTGAGTTGAGACCTATATGACTATATAAGCTAATGGTTTAATAATAACATCTGTTTTATTTGATCATGAAAAAACATGCAAATTTGATTTCAATTTGGAAAATATTAAGATTCTTCATGAGGAGAAAAACTGTAGTAAAAGAAAAATTAAGGAAGCAATTTTTATAAATAGAAGTAGAGTCTTTTTAATTAATAGACAATGTGGCAAAAGTTAACATACATAAATCTTGGGATATAATATGATGACTTGTGCTAAATTTAAATGGTTTTCAGTTAAAGAAAGTTAAGAAATTAACTTAATTAAAGTACTTTTGCAAATTATTTTAGTTAATTTATAAAATATATTATTACCATTATACTTTATTATTTTTATTATAATAATTATTCCAGTAAATTGTAATAATTATTCTATATTGGAAATTTTATTTTATTTACATTTATTATTGAATTTACATTTAATAAATGTTTAATGCATATATAAACACACATAAACTATAATACATAGTCTGTCACATTTGCTGTAATCAATATTTGAACTGGCAAATTAAATATAACATCAAGTATTAAATACTGACATTAATCTTCTTAACTCTAATATGTGAGCTTAGGAATTTGGTTGTAAGAGTATTTACTTAATAAGACTGAACAGTATTATTTCAGATGGTAATAAAATATTAATTCTCTTTTTCTGACTAATTTTGTAACTCCATAGGATCTCTTAAATAACATATTTTTCTAACTAGAAAAGAGCTGTTTATAAGTTGATTTGTTACAGGACCACAAATCAGTTATGATGAGAAAATAGAAAGATTGCATATTGGGAATACTATCAAAATTATTTTAAGCAAAAGTTAAATATAGCTCAAAGTTGGCAATATTTAACTAAACAAATCTATTTTATGTACAACATCCCAGTAACAGATAATATTTAATGAAAATTTTAAGAAATCATCTATTGTTTAAGTATTGTTTTGGTTATATGTGTGTGATGAATTAGTTATAAAAATCTTCAATTTGTTTTATGTTGATATTTAAAAATAAAATTTATTATAAAATCTTAAACTTATTTTTGTTATAAGGGTAACAATAAATTATAGTACTTTATTAGATGTATGGGTATTAAGTAAGTAAAACAAACTTAATTAATACACTACAGGTCAAATATTTCTGGATAACTTGCAATTGGAGGATTAGATGGACTGACTCTGGGATGCCTTCATATAAAAAAAAAAATTATGCTTGTTTGGAAATCCTTAATTACCAAAAGAAAAAAAAGGCTTTTTTTTTAATTTTAAACTCCAGGACATATATGGTCATGGCCACAAAGATTCTTCATAATTCATTAAATATAATAGTGCCTATATATATTAATTTTTAAATATTTTTAACTTTTTATTTAATAATTGGATGATAGCAACATTAAGATAAAAATGAAGCAATAAGGTAATGTGTCACTGTGGTTTGAATATATCTTTGTTTTTCACAAAATTTGTCATCTGTTTGTGAAATAATACTATATATATATATATTGAATATGTTTTCATCATTTTTCTCATGTTATATTTTTTCCCACTGAATGTAAATGCATATTTAGATCACTATATGGTATTTAATATTTAGAATAATACTACTGCTTTACATAAGTTAAAAACTCACTATTTCAATTAAATATCACTTGAGGATTACATGTTTACTGTAATGCATGAAGCTTGAGCTTAGCCAAAGTAAAAAAAATCAATGGAGTAGAATCTTTTTTTTTTTTTTTTAAGTTATTATATAATGTTAAAATTGAATTAGAAATAGATGATTAAGAATATTTTAGTTGAATTGATGTAATGCTAAAAATAATAAGTCTGGGAGGAGTTATCCAAGAACAGAAAGAGCAATTTTTGACATTGGCCATATTTGATTTTTTTAATTAGGCAATAGAAGATATCACTTTTATATGAAGATAAAATTGTAAATATTTTTTTCATTAAATAAGTTCACAGACTTGTAAATTCACAATTTCCATTATTATTTGTGTTAAAATTTTTATATATAAGCATTCAAGATATGAATTTAAATAAAATGGTTAATATTTAAGTATACATATATGCTATTATTATCATGATTAACATTTACTTATAGATATGGGCATTCTAATTCTTGAAGATTTAACAAAAAAAAAAAAAATAGAAAGACAGAGAACAGAATTAAAGTGAGTTTTATACTAACTATATTACACCATATATAACACCCTTTACTCCTGTAGTCTTTTATTGTCATTTGCAATGCTGATTTTTTTTTATCCTTTTTCTTGTACTAGTTTTTTTTTTGCATTATATTGATTTCTTAGTGATATCATACCCATGAAAGCAATCACTAATGTGCCTGTCCTTAAAGTCTTTTTTTCCCCATAAAAACTATGCACAAACACACTGTAAAAATGTGTTTTTACTCTTCAATTTGTTTGATGCATCCAATATTATAAGTATGTATCCCTTATAACATTAGATTCAGTTATTATTATTATTATTATTATTATTATTATTATTATTATTATTATTATTATTATTATTATTATTATTATTATTATTATTATTATTATTATTATTATTATTATTATTATTATTATTATTATTATTATTATTATTATTATTATTATTATTATTATTATTATTATTATTATTATTATTATTATTATTATTATTATTATTATTATTATTATTATTATTATTATTATTATTATTATTATTATTATTATTATTATTATTATTATTATTATTATTATTATTATTATTATTATTATTATTATTATTATTATTATAATAATAATAATAATAATAATAATAATAATAATAATAATAATAATAATAATAATAATAATAATATTGTCAGAATCTTGTGGAATATAAATTTTGCTTTAGTAATGAGTCCATGTTTCACTTTTATACAATAAATTTAGTTAATAACAATCCTTATTTACAATTAATTTGGTTGAAATAGTTATATCTATAATGATGATGAAAACTTACTTGTTTTTTATTGCAGAAGCACATTGGAATTTGTATTGCACTCAACATATAATTCCATATTTCTATTTAAAAAGCTATAAAGATATCAATTGATTCATGTTGTTAAGTTGATATTTGTTATATAGAGTAATAACAATATAGAATAATAACAATTGACAACGATTGCGGATTGTCCAGCTAATTTTCGTAACTAGTGTATATAGAATGAAATAAATCAGTGGAACCCAAATCTAATGTCTGACAGATACAGGTCACCACCTACTCCAGAAATATAAAGAAGGCAAATGAGACTAACTCGCAACAGGTATGAAAACAAATGTCAAATCACTTGAAGTCTTTTTCCTGTTACAGTGCTGGTGGGTGCATGTTCAAGGAGACAATATCCTAGGTACTCGGTGCCTGTAGGGTAATCCAGCCGACTAGGACCTTGAACAGATTGTACTGATCTTTTATTATTTATAACGCCCAACTGGGCTCTTCGTGATTAATTAATTTATGCCTGTCGCAAGTAGAGTGAACTTATTTATAAACTTTGGTACGCAGGGAGCATTAGGATATTAAGATCCTCAACTGTTGTAGTTAGTTCTCCATATTATATATATATATATATGTTTTAGCTATTTATGTATATTAACCTATTTATTGTATATTAAACTATTATATGCCATACCTTGTCTGTTTACTAAACCAAAGTTATCATTGCTGATCCGTAGGCTAAAGCTGGGACACAGCAAATTAAGTGGTGCAGTTAGGAGTAAACCTTGTAAACAGGGAAGGGAGGAATTATTAGGAAATAGTAGTTAATTGCAAAAATCGAACGGTTTGATTCATAATAAAAAAATGTGTTCGTTTGGTCAAAGTAGCATAGGAGAATTTAGTGTAGATAACATGTCTGAATAGTCATTATATATAACCCAAATAGAAATTTTTTTTACCTTGAATGGGATAGACGATAATAAAAAGAAACTTGCAGAACTCATGTGTTTCATGGGCAAGAGGGTGATCGAAGTTATAAGTAAATATTTTGAACTGCCATTGCCTGAGAAGGTTAAATGTGAAGAAGTAATTAAAAAATCAAATGAACATTTTAGCCAACGTCCCTCTCGTTATATTGCGAGATTAACCCTATATAATAGAAAGCAACTAAAGGAAGAAAATAAAAGAGTATAATTTGGCTTTGAAGGAATTAGCTAAAGATTGTGGGTATGGTGATTTTGTAGAGGAGATCCTTATGGATCAATTACTCTGGGGGATAGTGGATGACAGGCCTAGGCAACAATTGTTAGTAGAACCTGAATTAACATATGAAATGGCCATTAAGAAGAGCATGGCGTATGAGCTCATTTTGGAACAAGCTCAGGCTTTTAGAGCAAGGTCGGATGAGAACACAAAAATGGGCATTTTCAAGACAAGTAGTGAAAATGGTAGCCCTCATGAGCCAAAAAGTAATAACACTAAAATTACTTGTTACTATTGTGGTGAATTAGGCCATACGAAGAAAGAGTACAAATGGAACAAAAACTCATGTTTCAAATGCGGTAAAAAAGGCCATTTGGCGCTAGTGTGTAAAAAAGAGGGTAAAATTGAAAACTCTATGTTAGAAAGTAAGGGAGGGAAATTAATAAGAAACCCCACGATTAAAAATCTATACGTAAAAGAGATACGTCAGTTTATGATTAAAGTCAAAATTCAGGAAAAGGAAATAGAAATAGACAGTGAATCAGCCATTTCTATAATGTCTCATACAGATTGGGAGAGTTTGTCAGCAATTAATTTAACGAGTTCACTAGAGAAAACAAATATTAGAGCGAAAGACGTAAATGGCCACGAGCTTAAAATTTGCAACCAGGTTACAGTGCCAATCAAATTTAACGGTAAAAAACGAAATCTATGGTTATATATCGTAAAAAATTAATGCCATTATAGAGAGAGATTGGTTCAGGAATTAGGAATAGAAATTAATATTATAAAAGGAATTTCTGTAGAACAGGGAATAACTAGAAAATACCCAGAGCTTTTTAACGAAGAATTAGGGTTGGTAAATAAGAAACCAGTCGAAATAGAATTATTAGAAAATGCGCATTCAGTAGTTTGCAAACCATGAAAAGTGTCGTTTGCACAAAGAGTGAAGGTTGAAGATAAGCTTAAATCATTAGTCAAAAAAGGAGTCTTAACGCCCATCGAAAGCTCTGATTGGGCTACACCGTTAGTGGTAATAACTAAACCGAATGAGGATGTTAGGTTGTGTGGGGATTACTGGGTTGCAATAAATAAATATTTAAATAGGGGAGCCTACCCTGTCACAAATGTAAAGGCAAAACTGGCGGGGCTACAAAACGTTTCGTATTTTGCCAAGTTAGATCTAAACTCGGCATTCCATCAGATTCGTGTAATGGATAAATCAGCGGAAAAATTAGCGCTTACAACCCATATGGGCTTTTATAAATGCAACAGACTACCGTTTGGCATTTCTGTAGCACTGAATATTTTTCAAGCAAAGATTAATGCTTTGTTACAAGGTTTAGAGGGAGTCATTCCATACTTCGACGATATACTCGTCACAGCAAATTCGGAAGACAAGTTACGAGAAAGGCTCCTCACTGTATGCAAGAAATTACAGAAATTAGGTGTAAAACTGAACGCCCAAAAGACCGTATGGATGAAAAAAGAACTTTTTTAGGTCACTTGATTTCAGACAGGGGCAAGAAACCATCATCGCAGAAAGTAACGGCAGTGATGAATGCCTCTCCACTAATCAATGTCAAACAGCTGCAAGAATTTTTGGGATTGATGAACTTTTTTGAGCCTTTCTTGAAGAACAAGGCTCAGATTGCAAAACCCTTATATGATTTGTTAAAAAAGAATCAAAAGTGGAAATGGGAAAAGGTGCATCAAGAGGCTTTCCAGCAAACAAGAGCCTTACTATCATCAGATAAACTGTTAGTGCATTGTAATACCACTTTAGAAGTATGTTTAACCATGGATGCATCTGAATGGTGAGTAGGAGCAGTACTATCTCATCCATACTACAAAGGAGAATGCCCCATTGCGTATGCATTAAGGACTCTTTCAAAAGCAGAAAAGAATTACAGCCAATTAGACAAAGAGGCACTGGCTATTATTTTTGGCCTTAAAAAAATTTCATCAATTCATGTTTGGCAGAAACTTTACAATAATTACTGATCACAAACCACTACTTGGAATTCTAGGCCACGATAGACTGGCACCTGAACATTTAGCTCACGCATAATGCGCTGGAGAAATATTTTGGCAGGATATGATTATATACTTCAATATCAAAAAGGCAAAGAAATAGCACATGCAGATGCGCTGTCACGAATTCCAGATAAACAAGAGAAAATTAGTACAGAGGTTGAAATAAATTATATTAGACATATTAAATAGTAAAAGGGTAGCAAATTGGACAAATGCCGATCAGGGCTACCAGATATTAAAACAATGGATTAAAAATGGATAACCACTTTCAAGGCCTGAATACGTTAATCCAAGTTTTTGGGCAAATAGAAATAAATTATCAACTTGTAAAGACTGTGTGCTAATGGGTGATCAGGTTGTGATTCCTATGGAGGGCAGACAACAAGTTTTAAATTTACTGCATGAAGGGCAGCCAGGAGTAGTACGGGCAAAAGCACTGGCTTGTAGCTACATATGGTGGCCAAAAATGTCAAGAGACATCGAGCAAAATATTAAAAAATGTGCACCATGTCAGAGATAGATGAATATGCCAACCAAAGAGTACCACTCATGGCCAAGGGCAACAACAGCTTGGTAAAGACTTCACATAAACCATGCTGGTCCAATAAATGGGCAGATATTATTGGTGATTATTGATGCGTATTCAAAGTGGACAGAGTGTAGAATAGTGAAAGATGTTAGTGCCAATGAAACTGTTAAGATACTAAGTGCAGTATTTGCTTGCCATGGACTGCTAGAAACAATTGTGTCTGACAATGGAACAGCATTTACGGCTATAGAAACTGAAGAATATTTCCAGAAGAATGGTATCAAACACATACAGACACCAGCTTACTACCCAGAGTCGAATGGACTAGCTGAAAAGGCAGTACAGAATATAAAAAAAGCCTTAAAACTAGGTAACCAGGATCTTCAGAGTACTATCAATGATGCAATGCTACATCAACACTCAACGCCATCAACAGCTACGGGAAAGTCTCCAGCAGAATTACTAATGGGCAGGAAATTGTGCATTAAATTATCATTACTGCTTCCAAACCCCACCGAAAAAATGGATAGTGAAAATTATACAAACATTTTTGCAAAAGGAGATAGAGTTTGGGTCCGGGATATGCTATGGAAAAAATGGGTAGAAGGAATAATTACAAAACTGTTATCACAGCACATAGTAATCATACAGTTACAAGATAGCACAACATATAGAAGACATATAAACCATCTCAGACATCGTGTTGTGGAGGAACTGCAAATGTTGACACATATCCCAAATGAAGTAGGATAACAAGACCAAGAGAAATTGGATGTAGAACAACAAGCAGAAACAGAAGAAGAGACAACACCTGACAATAATGAAACAGATGCGATTCCTATGCCAAAGACAGATGAAGGAACAAAAAGGAAAATACAAAAGCCATACAAATTGAGAGAGTATGTCTATATAATAGAGAAGCCATTTCTGGTGTAAGCGGAAGAGTGTTATATATAGAGAATAATAACAATATAGAATAATAACAATTGACAATGATTGCGGATTGTCAAGCTAATTTTCGTAACTAGTGTATATAGAATGAAATAAATCAGTGGAACCTGGATCTAACGTCTGACAGATACGGGTCACCAACTACTCCAGAAATATAAAGAAGGCAAACGAGACCAACTCGCGACAGGTATAAAAACAAAAGTCAAAAGACAAGTCTTAAGTCTTTTTCCTGCTATAGTGCTAGCGGGCGCATGTTCAAGGAGACAATATCCCAGGTACTCGGCGCCTGTACGTAATCCATCTGACTAGAATCTTGAACAGATCGTACTGATTTTTTATTATTTTATTACACCCAACTGGGCTTTTCGTGATTAATTAATTTATGCCTGTTGCAAGTAGAGTGAACTTATTTATAAACTTTGGTACGCGGGGATCATTAGGATATTAAAATCCACAACTGTTGTAGTTAGTTCTCCATATTATATATATATATATATGTGTGTGTGTTAGCTATTTATGTATATTAAACTATTTATTGTACATTAAACTATTATATGCCATACCCCATCTGTTTACTGAACCAAAGTTATCATTGCTGATCCGTAGGCGAAAGCCGGGACACAGCAATATTATTAAGCTAAAAGTTTTTTATGACTTTTCTTTAATCAGTGGATAATAAGGTACTCGAAAATTTTGAACAATAATTACTAATCAATTTTTTTTTTATAGTATTTCAAAAGATTAATAACATTTTTCAAATCATTTTTGAATGGGTCAATTAAAAACTCCTTCCTATTTTATGAAGCTCTTTCTAAACTGGTGCAAAGACCTCTATCAAAAAATTGTAAATCAAATATAGGACTGGTATATATTTCTTATTTAAATATCTCAGATTTTTCATCATGGGTGTTTATGCTTCTCATAGAACTTTGGTAGAGAACCAGTTCATTTTAAACATCACTATTTATATCATATTTCTGTAGGGTAATCTCATGCAAGGTTGGGACCAGTTTCTATCCATTTTTAATATCTTGTGGGGAGAGAAGAGAATATAATCATAAACATATGACCAAAGACATTTTCACTACATTACTCTCATGCAAAGTATAACCATAAAACAATATAGTCGAAACAGAGTATTATTTATTTTATATTTCATATAATAAAACAAGATTTATAAAGAAGAAGAGCATGTGCTTTAGTTACATCTTGAAATTAATGGACTATTTTTAAATAGAAGACTGTGTTTATTGGTTATTGATTTAATTTATTTGTGAAAAAGATGTATATCTTTGGTCATTTGTTTATTAATCCCCCCCCCCCAAGGTATTAGAAATGGATAGAATCCAGTCCCTACCTTGTGTAAGAATGGTGTAATGAAAATTACACTACAGAAATATTATTCATTAAGTGGATAATTTCTAGTGTAACTGATGTCTGATTAATAATTGAGTTAAATGTCTTGACCAAATCATTAAAGCAACATATATATCACTTATTTTTTTTGTATAGAAATATTTTTTGTTTTCAAACATTGTTTACTGCTTGATTTTAGTATTCTACTTGATGGAAAAATTGTATTTTTAGTTATTAATTTTTGTATAAAATTAAAATAAAAAGAAAAAATCATTCTATTGTTATGGTATTTTGTAGAATGTTTGAAGAATACTTAGCCTTAAATTTACAGTATTAAAATTATAAACTATATTATTTACTTATGTTTATTAACTTATTTTATTTACTTATTCTGATTTTCTCTATTCTTTTGCAATTTATAATATTTTATTTTTATTGCAGTTAGTTTATATGATGATTTTTCTGTGGCACTTGCTCGATTTAATCATAATCTGTTAGCCACTGGCATCCTTCCTGCCAGCCTTCAGGTAAGCTTTTGATTTAGACACTATTTTTTTTCCCCATGTTAAAATTATAGATTTTTTTATAATTGATTTTTATCATAACAAATAGATATGATCATGATATTAAATTGATATATAATGAAAATTTGATTCATCATTTTATAAGTGAGCAAGAAAATAAATACTTTATAATTCAAAATATTCCACATCTTGTTTTCAAAATTTTGTGTATATATATAAAATATAAAAATTAATACAAATGATATTCTAGTCAGCTTAGATGTTACTACATTATTTACAAATATTCCAGTTGACAAAGCTTTAAATATAATTTCTAAATGATGCAATTTACCAGACCATATTATTAAATTAACTAAACATTGCCTTTCAAATACATATTTTATGCATAATGAACAATATTATAAACAGACTTTTGGTATTCCAATGGACTCACCAATCTCAGTAGTAATAACTGATTTATTTGTGGAAGATATAGAAATTTGTGCTTTAGACTCGGCACCTATAAAATCTCGTTTGGCTCAGATACATAAATGATACATTTATTATCTGGTAACATGATAAAGGCAGTTTACATGCTTTTTTCACAAAAATAATATACATCCCAATATTAAATTTACAATGGAAACAGAAACTGATGGGGAACTTCCTTTTCTTGATATACTTGTCACCAGGAAAAGGAATAGTTTTTTATCTTTTTCAATTTTCAGAAATCTATATTCACTAATAGATATTTAAATTTTTCATTAGAGTTCTTAACCTTCTATCAGATAAATCAAACCAGAAGATGAAATAAATCATATAAGCAATATTTTATCAGCAACAGGCTATAATAATAAAACAATATGCCAAGCCTTAATTCAAACCCTAAACAATCAAAATAAAAAACAAAAAGAAGAAACAACTAGTAGAGTTTATATTCTCTATATAAAAGGAACTATAGACAATATTGGACACATTCTAAGACATTATAATATAAAGACAACATTTACCATTTATCAAAAAAAATTAATAGAATTATAATCAACCTAAAGCATCAATCCCTCTTGATTGAAGCACATGGAGTTTATGAATTCCATATAACATTTGTAAAGCTTTCTACATAGGTATGAGTAATCATCACATTAATATCAGAAAGATGAACATATTAATGCATTTTAAAAACACTCATCATCAGTAGCATATCACTCCATGCTATAGATACAGGTCATAGTATTGGTTTTGTAGTATGAGAATACCTTCTAGATGTGTCACTCCAACAATGTCGGATGAGATACGCCATTATGAACTTAGATTGTATCAACAAATGTGATAATACATGCAAATTACCTTCTATTCTGAATATTTTTTTAAAAAAAACTTATCAATCTAAATACTTTCTCATAATTATTATTTCTATTTTCTCTTAATTGAATGCTTATTATTGTTATACATCTGTGTTTACAATGCCTACAATTATTTTTATAATATTTGTTTTCCGGTTGATGACCAGTGTGGTATATATATATTTTCAATAAATTATACATGGATGTACCCGGATATTGCATTTATATCTGTAGCCCAATGATTTTATATTTGCAGATTTTAATCAAAGAATTGAATTTTATTAGTGATTTATTAATATACACAGAAAATTTATTAATAATCAATCAAGATTGTGGTCATATTTAATGATAATAACACAACAATAAATATAATCTTTGAACTATATTTTATGATTGGAATTCACTAGTGATAATGATGCTGACTAAGTTATTTTTCAAAGGAAGACAGTCAACCTTGAGAAATCTTATAAACTTCTTTGATTAGAGAATTTAATTTTATTATTAGTTATTCATGAATATACACAGAAAAATTTACATAATAATCAATAAAGATTTATTACATTTAATGATAATAACAACAAATATATTCTCCCCTTCCCTATCTCTCCAATGAAATTTAAACTCAATCACTAGATGAATGTAATGTGATATGTGTATGTTGATTCATTTAGTAGGTGTGTAGATGTTTCAGATCATGGAAAACATTTCACAAAGAAACACTGAAAGCACACTCATACGTGATTAGTATATAGCACATAAAATTTATGTAAAAAACCTTAAAAAAAAAGAGATAGAAATATCTAAAGAGAGATCTGTTTCTAATTATAATCTTCATTCATCCCCTTCTCCCATTAAACTAGGTTATTGATTACCTTAAATTTATTTCCCACTACAATAAGTTTCGATCTTCAATCTCTTTCTGGATTTACATATTCAGATCCGACCCACATCCATGCATACAGACAGTATTGTGTGTGTGTTATTTTCCATTATTACTAAATCTTGTATTCAATCTTTATATATAATAAGAATAACAACAAAAACCTTTTCATAATACCAAAATTAATAACCAAGAAAACATTTTATAAATACATACTTATATAAGTGATTACATAAAATATTAATATAAAAAATGTAATATCAATATCAAGCATTATTGAAAACTTTAATAAGTAATGCCTATTATAATGTTTGGGAGTAGAGAAAAGAGAATGAATAATAATAATAAATTGTTCAGAGTTATTTGGAAAAAAGTTTAATATTACCAGATGCTTTCCTGTTCTTTGTTTTCTGATGTAGAAACCATCTCGATTAATGTAATGATTTATTTCAGCTGGGTTTATTCGATAATAATAATTTGAATTTAGCCACATACTAATGTTTGACACATGTAAATATAGGTCACAGCAGTTTATCTGGAAAAATTTCTTTTAAGCTCAGGCTGGTAATTTTCCCAGGGATGTTGATAATTATATAGCTCTTGGACAAGAATTATTGGTTTAAAGTCTTATTCCTTCAGAGACAAATTGCTTTAGTATTGCAATGGGTTCTTCCTTTTTTTGCTCTGTTTGTGAGCATGCCAATATGTAAATGGGTATTTTTTTTTATTATTCTGTTTTATTTGAATACATCTGTGGGAAATGTGAAACAATAGGGAGGTTAGAGTTCCCTTTTGTCTCTTATAATCGACCATAGAATCTTCTTGGTTTACATAACTCTATTCAAATTTTCAGATATGCAAGAATTCTTGGATAGTCCATGGCCTCCCAACAAAGTATATCAAGTTTAGCAGTTCATTTTGTTTGTAAAATTTCATATATATAAAAATTCCCTGATGAGTTGGTTCTAAGTTTACTAAGAAGCAATAATACTTAATCTAACCTCCTTTCCCCTTTATATATATGTGTGTGTATGTTAGCTTTTGTGACATTGCAGCACTCTTATCTATTGGAATATCTATATCTATGGATACCTCATATTATTTGTAGAATGTCTTTAGCTGTATTGTTGTGAGACTATTATTTGATAGTTGATTTTTTTTTAAATTTATTCTTTTCCTGGTCTATAATAAGCAGTTTCTTTTTAACTCTAAACTGCTTCCTAATGTTTTTTTTTTTTCTCTCTTACCTTTTTTTTTTTTAACACTGGAGTTATTTTTATTTCCAAATTGACTTTATCTTTCTTTTTTAACACAAGTTATCTCTATCCTCAAAATTGACTATCTCTCTCTCTTTCTTTACTTTAAAAAAAAAAATCTGGAACTTAAAAAAACAAACAAACAAACAAACTCTTTTATAAAGAAAATATGAAATTATTAAAACCTTTTGATATATTTATGTCAAAATTATGTTCACATATATATATGCGAGCATATACATACACATGTAAAGCCTGCTTAATTAATAAAAACAAAGAAAAAAATATTGAATTAATATATCATTGGTGAAAGCAAATTAAACAATATAAAAGCTAAAGATTATGAGTACTATCAGGAATAAAAGTCATAAACCAAATTTAGTATGAAAAGTATTAAAAAAAATCCTATTAGGAAAGAACCAAATTATAATTTATTAGATATAATTTGTAATCTAAAATTTACTAAGTGGACTTAGAAAAAAAAAAATCTACAGGTTTTGTAGCAACATAACTATTTATACAAGCTTAAAAACTTTTAACTCTGAGATATAAATATGTTTAGATGCATAAAACCGTCGAGCTAAGTCATAATTATGGATATACTGGAAATTTAAAACTGGGACAATAGTCAAAATTTTATTTTGCAGTAGTCTGTTAAAATATTCATAAAATATACATCATCATCTTCACTGGTTAAAGTTTTTTTAATTCTTCATATTTTTTTACTCTATGTTTAATAATTTTATAACCACATCCCTCCTTTAATTCATTTATCTTTTTTCTTTTACAATCTTAGTTGCTCTATAGATAGCTAATATATATCACACTAGAATTTGAAGAATCGAAACCCCACCTCCCTTCTTTCTGGAATTCTTAGAGTTGGGATGACTGTTTGAACTAAATACCCAGTAATATATATATTATTGAAATAAAAGTTGTCTACCAAGTTTTCCTCCAATAGAAGATTATTAAATTAATATTTCTTATTAAATATGATTGGTTTTAAAAGACAATTTCAAATTTTTTTCTTATCTTTTGAAAAAGGGAATTGGTTTGTTTAAAAAAAAAAAATGTAATTAAAAGACTGATTCATCAAGATAATATTGGATGTAGACAGCTTGGAATTGGGATGGGCATATCTTATAATGATGAAGTTTTAAAAAGAGCTTAAATAATTAATTTAAATCAGAACATGCTTGTTTAGCAAGACGAATGTAAAATAAATTGAACAGCAAGGTAGAATAATTTAGTTGCAATCTTTTACAGTGAAATTAAATCCAGTAAATTATATGTGCAAGTGTTGGAGAATAATACTTTCACTATCATCAAATTACGAAATGATAAGCAAACTAATGATTCATACTCTCTTGTACATGTGTTCCATCTCTGTGCTATAATGTAGCATTGTGGAAAAAGATTCAAAATCTAACTTAATATGAAAGAAAAAATGAATTAATGCCCATCGTCAAAGATATGTTTTTCCTTGCCTGGAGATTTGTCTGACAATTTCCGTTTTTTTTTTTTTTTTAAATTAACAGAATGATAATAGCTAACTTGTCAGTGGATAGTGATGATGAAAGAATGCTAACCAGCCTGAAATAAGTTTATCATTACTTTCTGGCCAAAAAAAGAGAAAAATTGATGTTGATTGTAAAGAAGAAATAAGCCTACTGTTAATAATCAGCCAGAAAAATTGGATGGTAAATCTAAAGACTGATCAATATAAATGATAAAATATATGAATTATCCTAGATTTGCATATTAAAAATATATAGGAAATTTAGAATTGCTGGCTCAACAGACTTAATCATAAGTGCTTACATACATAAGAAAATTGGTAAGATGGTTTTAATTAATGTCATTAGTGACATAATTATAAGGTCTTAAATTATTAAGTTTCATATTTTTTTATTATAATGATTATTATTATAGTTTTATTTTTTTGAAAACATTGTACATTTATATATATTTCTATTGAGTGAATTATGTTATGGAAATTATTTTTTTATTAGTTTGAAATGCCCATAGTTGAAATATTGATTAGTCATTGAGATGAAGAGCAATAGAAATATTGTAAACTGTAAATTTGAATGTCTTCTCAATGGTATTAGTTTTTTTATTTTTATTTAGAAAGTTGTAAAGTCAATTACATAATATGGAAAATATTGTCACATTTATATTTTCGTTTCTGTCTGAAATAAACTACTGTTAAGATCTCAATTCCCATTTTTGTATTCATTTATTGAATAAATGATTTACATTAGTTGAGTTTTTACAATATCACATTTGATTTTAGTGCATCCATAATCTAAAGAATTCAAATTTGAGCTTCTGGACATTTTTCAGAGAAGTATTGAGATAGAGTCTGAAGGGATTTTGGTTAATTGTACAAGAACTAAATAAATGAAAAATGTCCATTGAGCTCAAATCTTTTTAACAGCATTAAATAACATAAATGCAATAATGTATGAGCATGGTGGATGTATCAAATATTATTGATGCTACCAGATAGACCTACTAACTGATAAAACCTTCAATATATTAATCACCAATCTTTCGATTGGAATTTACTGTCAAAATTCCATTACAGTATATTGCATATTAAAATCAAATTTTATTGTTTTATAGTGATGCAAATATAATTACTCTGACATTGAAATTTGTAATCTGATGACTGATTATCTTGACTTGGTTTACACATACATTTAATGCTGCATGTCATCTATGTTGAGGCAATTAGACATAGTATATTCCACCATGTGATAACATTGGTTATTATTTGTGCTTGTTAGCTATGGTTTGCCATTTTTTTTATATACTTCAGTTTAGCATCTTTAATTTAGACTGCATCATATAATAATAAAACTCCTTATATCTTATAATTGAAATTATTATCCGTTTTTAAATTTCTTTCATATTCTTTATTTTTTGTTTTAATCTTTTTATACTTTGGTGTTATCTTTTCAATTCAAGTGTCTTTTTTTTTTTTTTTTAAATTCATCTTTTTTAATGATTGTTAATACATTCAAATATAAAAATGCTCACAAAAAAGAATGAAGTCACAAAGGATAAAGAAGTATAATATATAAGTAAAATAGGTTATACATAGGTTTTTGTTAATTGAGTTTTTATACTAAATGATTTCTCATGTTCATTCATGACTAAGTAATTGTAAAACTATCTGATGAAGCATTTTCACCAAGAAAATGTTAAAATTACAGCAAAAATATGAAATTAGAAGTTATATATGGCTTAAGAAATGCAGATATTAATCTTATTATTTGAAAGGGTCACAAGTAGGTCTTAGATAAGAAATTATAATTATATGTGATTTTGAAGCTCTGCTTCTAATAACTGAATATCACACAGTGTTCTGAGTTATTATAAGTAATAACAACTGAAAACATTGGATATATTTAACATTGTTAATAGTGCTGTGCATATAAAGTTTTAAAAAAGGTTTATCTAGATAGATTTCTTTTGCTGTGGACGATTATACTTATAAAATATATTTTTAATTTTGATGAGTATGAAAGGAAAATAGTCCTCATTGAACTTTTCAAAAACAGACAGATTTTAAAAAAAGGTGATCTTTTAAAACATAATAAGATTCAAAATTTTACTTAATTTTGCATACATCAATATATATTTAAAAAATGTTTTTAGTTTATAAAAGAAAAATTTTGCAAAATACTCCCAAATTTTCACCACCCCCCCTAAAAAGAAGAATGGCATTCTTAATTATGTTTAAAAAAAGATAGATTCATTTTCTAAACTTGCCTCCAATTTGAAAGTAAAATTGTTAAACACTTGGAGATATTGTTCCTCTATGAAAATAAAATTACAAGCTGTGGGGTGCGATATATTATTTCATAACTGGAAATTAAGAGATTAGAGATAAATAGTTTTGTGGGAGCTTTGAAAATTCATAACTTGTTTTTATTTTTTATTTTTTATTTTTCTCATTTAAAATTTTAGTGCTTATTTAATCTATATCTTTCTGTTTTTAAATAAATAAATATATATATATTCTTGACAAATCACTCTTTCTGAACATTTTATGCTTTTTTTAAAAATTAATTATAATGTGCAAAAATAAAGCCATTGCAATTTGGTTAGTTATTTGTGCTTCAAGTAAAAGTTGAGATTTAATTTGATCAAATACCTATTCATTCATTTTATTTACTGTTCATGGTATTTTCAAAACCTTTTGCTAAAACTAAGAAATATATAATATTTACCCCCCATTCATTGGCAATTGTCACTTCATAGAAAAGCACAAACTTGAACAATTCTGATCTTTGTTTTTGAAATATGCTCTTGCATCTAAAGATTGTGTTTAAACTTTTTATTGTAACTTTGCTCAATGTTAATTTGTGGTGAATCTTTTAATTCCTGTATTTTTTGTTCTTGAAGATTGGTCCAAGATAAAAATTGCCAATAAGCTTCTATGTTTAGAATTACATTATATTAAAAGGATGAAAATTTTTTTAATATGATACATTACTAATATCCCTTAACTTTTTCATATACTTGCTAAATTTCCAACTGCAGTTCTCTCTTCATTCTGCTTTAGATCCAATTACTATAAACCTGAATGGTCATTGATTAGCAAATTGTTATAGTGTTGTAATGTTCACCTCCGCTTTTGTCTTTGTCTATGAGGACTTAAGATTCAAAGCTAATAATCCAATATGCATCTGGTAGCATTTACTTTTTACTCTTTCCAAGAGCATTTCTCTTACTCTACTTTAGAATCATCTTTTGCAAGCCTGAACAATCACTGGATACCATATAGTTATAATATTATCCATTTGCCCAAATCAATTGCTAGTTTTTGCCTTTTTCAATAAGAACTTTGGATTTAAAAGTGTAACTAATCCATTTATGCATCTGGCAGTCATCATTCATAGATAATAGCCAGAAATTCAATTGTTGTGGCTATAGAATGGAGGTGGGCTGAGTATTGAGAAATAAAAAAGGTGGTAAAATCATTAATTTAAAAGATCTTTGATGTCATTGATTTTTTTGTTGGCAATATTGTTTTTATAAGTATTATTATATATTTACAACACTGATGTACAACCTGAAAGGTAAATTTATTAATTGTATGATTGCATAATATATATATTAAATTATTTGCCAGAAATTAATTACTTATATAACCTGAAAATTTGCAAATTTTTAATACATTTACAATTTTTTTATTGTTATGAGAATTTGTTAAAAATTAAATGAAAAGTGATAATAAGCTATATCACTGATAGCTATTAAATGTTTTTAGCATTTAATAATTATCAGTGATATTTTGTTATTGTTTTCTTCAGTTTGAAAATCTATTAAATATTTGGAAATGTTCCATTATAATTATTGGTTTGTCTTTATTTCATCAAAATTAAGTTAAATTGATCAGATTTGTTTATACTATTATATAGCCTTGATTTGCAAATATCTGCTAATTTTTTATTTGAATGCAGGTTTAGTATTTCAATGAAGCATTAATAGTTTAAAAATTGTTAGTGATAGTACATTTTTAATTATGCTGCTTGCAAGATATATTCTTTCTAAATCAAGGGAATAAAATGTATTTTTATTATTTAATACATGATGTATAATTTGCATTTAAAGAAATCATGTATTTTTGGATGCATGGGTAATTGCATACAGCAAAGAGAATATTCATGTTTTGTGCTCCTAATTTTTATATGTAATGAATGCAGAAATGAAAATATGATTAGACATAACCAAATATTGTTATTAAAGTATTTACTAGTAATCTTTTTTATATTCTTGAAATACTATAGTTTTGAAAATTTTTCATAAACTATTGATATTTGTTTATTACTTTCATCATTAGTATGTTTTATAGAGTTTTTCTCATCAGAACAAGAATCTTCTTTCAAAACTAAGATTCTTTTGAAAAGTATGTTATAGAAAAGCATCATTTTTGAGCATTATAAATATATGGTTCTTAGGCACCAACAAGGATTGTAATTTTTATCAGTTTCACATTTGTGTCCTCTGTTGCAGCATTATTTTTTTGACTATCTTTTTGTTTATTGTTATGCCAAGACCTTAAACATTGTTATTCAGCCATTGAATGCAATGCAATTTTCTTTGGTCTTTGCCTCTTCATGAAGAATAGTTACATCAATTGAAATATTTGATAACTTTATTAAAAGTACACTTCCAATTCTGTGACACTTGTCCAATTTTCTCTTTTTATTAGCATTATTATTTTTTTTTATCTACTCTCAATTTTTTTCTCTTTAGAATATGCTGGATGCAGTGTTAATTTATATTATTTTTCCAGAATTTTTCTTTATTTCCTTAATATTTTTAATCACTCTTATCAATTGCTTAGTTGCTTTTTAGATTTGGATGTAGTCCAAGAAAAATAAAACAAATGTTATACTAGAACTTTGGAAAAAAAAAAAAAACATGACTAAAAATATAATAACTACAATAATGGATAAAACTGTGAAGTATAGGAGAATGTACAGAATGGGAATAAAGTTCAAAAACAATTTATAATGGTCAAGAATGAATTCTCTCTTGACAACATTGTTTCCAAGTTTTCACTTAGCCCAAAGAAAAGAGGGGGGGGGGGGTAGTATTGCATGTTATTTTAAATTAAAAAAATATATATCTATAAGTTAAAGTATCAACAATTGAGATGATAAATGACTAGAGTAATATTATACATTTGCTAGTTTAATGAACAGCAATAACAATGGATGCATTGAAGTTCCACTATAATATTGTACCGGGCAAACCTCAATCCCGTTATAACTTTTGGCGTACATATCAGGCATGAGGTGATAGTTGCACAGGGTGAGATATAAATATTAATTTTAATAAAAATTATACATTCAATAATCTAATTTATATTAATAGATTATAAATTAAGCAAGATCTTGAACATAGTTATTTCATTTCCATGCCAATGAACGTCAAAAGGTTAATAGCTGCATATCTTTGAAAGCGTGAATAATACACGTCTTTACGCACCACTTCCAGACCGAGAAAATCCCCAACTGGAAGGATATACAACCCCCAACCCTTTATCTAACATATAACAATTCTCTAAGGCCCGATAAAGTTGTATCCCATTTGCTAGATTCAGCTCTCTTATCTCATGTGATATAAAAGAAATTTGAAGTCGTTCACGGAAATATATTTACTTGTGTTATATTTTTTAGAAATGAAATAAAATAAATATAACGCATACCACTAAATAAGTTATAACATATTTATTATATATATCAATTAATGTTTAAACCCCATTATCCCACCACCAATTACATAAATAAAAGAAAGTAAATTATTTAATCCATTATCTTAATTCATAAAAAAAAAAAAAAAATGTTTGGATGAAGTGGTCTGAGTTTTATACCTACATGTAGATATTAGGCAATAATAATAATAAAAAAATATTATGAGATCATTAAATATTCGGTCGCACATGTATGCTCATTTTTGCATTCGTTCCACAGTTTAATAATATTTTAAAATAGTGCATTAACATACACTTAAACATATCAAGAAATAAAATAACACCATTTTACCCGCATTGATTTAACTTTATGTATACGCATTTAAATGGTTTGAGCATAATTATTATACGATGTAAGATGCACATACGTCTTACAGTTTATGTACATTTTAAAACAAATGTGGTCAAATGACTGACTTAGGTAATCCTGCACGTAGCGGATATTGTACCGGTCAGAATTGTATGTTCATTTAACAAGGTTTAGAATCTAAGCAAAAGTACCCTAAATCCACTCATGCTGAGATACACAGGTCAGGAGCAATAATGAATTCTGCCCTATTTGCTCTTCTCTAAAACTATAACATGATAAACAACACTTCTGATGATAACATGAAATTTTATTTATTCTGGTCCCAGAGACACAGCAGAGAAACACGAGATCTATAGGGTAATTGATGTAAATAAATAATATCAAATCTTGGCTCAATCAAATATCTTATGTGAAAGGGCAATTTATAAATTTTAAATGAATTGCACACAGCTAGCATTGCAAAAGAAACATGAATTATAAAATAATATCCATCCAGAATGAGCAAGAACAGAATAACCCAGAGATAAATATCTATTTGAAGTAATCAGTTATAACTTCTAAATATTACTAACACTACTATAAATATTAAATGGGATTCAATGAGTGAGAGTCAGTAAGACACAACTCATGAGTAATTATTAAAACATAATAATTTAATAAATATAAACAATTTAATTTACATTAGAAAACATAGCATAGATTTAATGCGGTTATTACTTTGCATATAAGCAACTGATTTAGTATGCTAATGAGTTATAGTATAATAATAAATTAATGCTATCAATGTGGTAATCATTACTTTAAGTAATGATAAGAATGTTTACAAATTCATCTCTAAAGAGAGGTTTACTCTTGATATGATAGTTAATAATTTATCATTTATGAGCATATTTGGGCCTGTACAAATGAGGAATGGGTTAGCCTAAATTAGCTTTACTATGACGATCCTAAAATATTCGACTAATTATAAAATGAGTGGTTTACAAACCTCACTGCGCCACGTCTTATAAATAATATGAGAACTACCCATAAAAGAACTCGCAGCGCTAACTATAATGACAGCGTTTAAAATGGAGAAGATGTCCGTCTTTGGACTGAAAAACTTTATCACATATATGATTTCTCTTGTATTTATCACAAGGCAGTATTCGAAAATATGAGTGGTAAGGATTCCATGGTCCGCCCTCCAACATGTCACATGCATAACCTTAATACTCTAATGTTTATTCTGAGATCGGTTTTTATCAAACCTCATTCCTAGACGAGTTACGTGAAGAAAATCCGGAGTTCAGATGATAAATATGATAAAGCAAAATATAAGTACTTTAAAATGCTATCGTAAGTAAGCAACACGAATATAGCTTAAGTCTTAAATGACTAATGAAATAATTTAAGCTTAAATAAAGCAATAATATCATGCGTAACGCCATGATAAAATAATAACCCACTCAGCATCATACATATAACTTTAATAAATTTAGAATGTCGAATATAGAAGAGGGAAAATATTATTTCCTATTTAACAAGTCCAAGTATTTTAAACATATAAGTAATTTAATTCTTAATGGCGTATAAATAATAAATAGTTATTAAAATATATTAATAATCAAATTTATTTTAAGAAGATAAAATGCATTTAAATATCGATAGTGATGACAACAAAAGGCTTATCTTATGCCATAATATAATTTTTAAACCATCCGCCATTAAGCATATATTTCAAATATTTAACTGAGTGAACAGCGTTCAGTAAGAAATTTTACGTTTAACTATTTAAATATTCTAAAATATCGGAATGATGATTGAAATAATATAAGTTCGCTAGATTAAAACATTAGCACACTAAAACTAATTTAATAAGATATATATTTAAAATAAGTTTTGCCGCATGAAATAAAATAATTAGAGTGTGAAACTTAAAAAGCTAATGATAAATTTAAAGTACATAATTCTGTGCTTAGCGTTTCAAAGAACGAGTTTAAAAACTTAAGAGAGAAAATCACAAATTTAATGATAATTAAGTTTATAATCAATTACCAAATAAATAAAATTACATTATGATTACAATTAAGATTTAGGAAAGAAGTGAAGTGAGGAGAATTAAGAGTTCATTCTTCGGCAAAACGGATTACCTTTAGTAGTTATGGTGGCCACTTATAATAACGTATACGAAGTTTAGCAAGGCACAATATTAATAAAATAATGGTAGGCATCTTCCAATATTCTTTACAATTAAACATAACAGTTCTCAAGTAGCGATGGCATAGCAGGGAGGCAGAACAAAGGCGATTTAAGATGAGGGAGGCAAATTCCTTTTACTCACAGTCCATTTTGTTTCCACTCTCTACACAAATACCAGAGAGAAGAGTGATTTGAACTCCTTTTGCGCGTTCCTAGAACTTCTGCTCCTCCTATACTTGAAATTTGGCAATATTGGAAGATGTAAACAATACGTTCCAGAAAGCATTATTTAAACGTATTTTTAAAATTGCAAATAACTTTAAAATATGATTTTTGGTTTGACTTGAAATGAGAATGACATTTTTAAATTGTAATAATACTTTTTAGAATTTTCTGGCATTGCTGTAGCTTTACATTAATTTTATTCATTTTTATATCTGTAATACATATACGCACATACACAATTATCTAAGTGAAGGGAATTTACAAGCTTGAAAATAAAATATATTTAAGCTAAAATAATAATTCAACTGGTTACACATAACCTTTTCTTAAATAAACAGGGTGGAAATGATATGTGTATATGTGTGTGCTTAACATTCCTGGATGACCAAATAAACATATAACAGGTTCAAACCCCACTTTAAAGGTATGTAATGTCATCAGGCAGTGAAGTTAAATATGTACTACAGATTTACCACTTCAATATATGGCTTACATACATGCACTACCGAAATATAAATTAGATCTTAACATAGTTAGATATTAAAGATGTGATATAATATAAATATATAAGTAGTAAAAAAATAATAATAATATTAAAAAGGTTGAACATATTTTAAAACACAAAAAGAAAATAATATTATTAAAAGGTTGAGACAAGTTTTACTCTCCGGTGGTTTGGACTTCATCCGGACTTGGGTCTCCAAATGTGCTATATATCTTTGTTCATCAGGGCAACAAGGACTTCTTTATTTCATTATGGTGGTTTGGCGATCTTCATCATCAGTATCTTCTGGATCTGGATGGCTATATTTTTAACGGCTTTGGAAGGAGCAGGATGGGTGTACTGAAGCTGGCTTCTATCCCATAATCATCTTGTTGGTTGGTGTAGGAAGGGTATTCATTTTGCGATTATTAACACTGGCAATCAGACGAACACTGCTATTTCTTGGAAATGATTCTGGGAAAACTCGGCTGTAGGCTCTTTCTTGACAGTTCTTGTCTTTTAAATTGTGGCCTGAATGTGAGGCGAGCACAGCATGTAACTGACAGCGACAGCAACTCTTCAGCACCGCAAGATTTCGGCAACTTAACTTTCCTCCGAACTGACTGTGGCTCTCACCATTTAATTTTAGGTCTGTACCCCATAGCTATGGTATTCTGCATAAGTAACCTCAGCTTTAGTTGGGGGTCATGAAATATTGGCAAAGACTTAAATATCATACTAGTCAGCCTGCAATAGTCACATAAGATATCTTCTACAATGGCTTAGCTTGCTTTTTCAATTTCTCTGGTTAAAAAGATAATAAGAATCATAATCTCTTGAAGTTTCTCTCTGGAAAAATGAATTAAAATAAGAAGCAGAATAATCTTTTGAAGTTTCTCTCTGGGAAAACGAACAAGAATAAGCAGCAAAATAAGAATAATAATGTCCCCAGCACCATGTGAACAGTATATATAGCACTTCTATTACTTGGTCAATTTGTTTATCCCCTTTGAATCATTGCCCCAAGCTTCTATTTTGGTGGTTAATTGATTTTTTTAAAAAAAAAACTTACATAGTTTATTTCTTACAGGGTGTTATTTTTAATTAATTTTACAACATTTTTAATTTAACTTATCTGGGCACTGAGATCACTAATTGGTAACTTCAGTTTCAAATTTGCATACAAAGAAAAAAAATATTTTGCTATAGATTAAAATTAACAAGATTTTCTATCTCTCTTGGCATCCAAAGTCTTTGTACTCCTTTGTTAGTATAAAGCAGAACGGCTAAAAGTACATTAGTGCATTTTTATTTTTGGTAGCACAATAGCCTTATGATTTTTCTTAATGGATTATTAAAAAATTTTTTAATTAAGAAAAATATATATCGTGTTGGTTCATTTACAATTACTTTCTAATTATTTTATCTGTTTTTATTTTCTTTAAAACATGTTCCAACACGTAAACAACTTTTTACAGAAAAAAAATCAAAAAACTATAATATTAAAATTATAAATCTAATATGTTTACATTTATTAAAATAAAATAAAATGAATCAAAAATATTATACGCATATATAACATGCGTCAATCTACACTTTGAGAAGTTAATATTTTTGCGTGTGTGTGTGGGTAAGTAATATATATACAGACTACTTCATCCATTTTATACAGTTTATATAATAGCTAAATAAAATAAATATCTTCACTACAGTGCCACCTTGTGTGTGGTTACGCGTGTAATATTTTATGAAAAATAATTTTACTTCTATTTTTACTACAAGTTGTACATACCATTTATGGTACTTGAGTATTAACTAAGCTATGACGTACTACACCAAAAGCATACTATTCTAATCTTATGATCTTTAAGATAACGTCTCCTAGTGATTTGCAAACAAACTTAATTGATGAAGTTTGCCTGCAGATCACGTGGAGAAGTTACCTTGATGATCGCAAGATTAGTATAGTATGCCTTTGGGGTAGTACATCATAGCATAGTTAATAGCAAAGAAGGAGACGTCGAACATCACCATGTTTGGTCATTGCGAAAAAATAATAACTAATAATTTACTACGAGAAAAAATTATCAAAAAATGAATATTATAAAGAATCATTATAATTTTTAATGATATTTAACTAATCATTTGACCCTGAAAACGATAAAAAAAAAAACAAAAAAAAATTCAAAAATGAATATTATAATCATTACCCAATTTTTAATGATATTTAACTAATCATTTGACCCCGAAAACAAAAAAAAAATTAACTAATCATATATATTTTCAGACTAGAAGCCGTTGCAAAATAATAACTAATAATTTACTACAATAAAAAATAAACAAAAAAAAAATGAAGTAATCATTAGAATTTTTTTGTCAGATTAAATTTTCAGTCCAAAAATGAGACACATTTATTTTCAGAACAGCAGTAATAACTTACTCCGATAAGAAATGCAATAATTAGTCATAATTTATTACAGTAAAATATCAAAAATAAATGTTATAATCGGCTTAGCATAGTTAATACCAAACAAGGAGACGTGTTGAATGTCCGCCATGTTGGCCGTTGTGAAATAATAACTAATAAATTACTATGATAAACAGTTTATCAAAAATGAATATTATAAATAATCATTATAATTTTTAACGATTTTTAAGTAAATCATTTGACCCTGAAACAAAGAAATGAACTAATCATTATAATTTTTGTAGTACGTCATAGCTTAGTTAATACTCAAAAACCCCATTTATATGTGTATATATACAAAATATATTCTTTCATTAATGAATATGAAAGAAAATAGTATTTGAAGCTACCAGGAACATTTATTATGAAATAAATATAAGAACAAAACCAAACAATTTTTTAATTAAACTTTCTTTCTGTTTGTCTGTCTGGAAGTACTTCCAATTATCAATAGAAAACTTATGACAAATATAATCATTTAACTTTTACAGAAGTAATAGAAGCAATTTGTGACAATCTTCAGACTATTAATGAATTTAATAGTTTAAAACTTATTTAATCTTTACTTATTTTTTTTTTTTTTTATAAACAACTGTATGAAATAATTGTACTAGAATTCAGTAATGGGATTATTTTTTAACTAGTGTACATATCTAATTTTAATTGTTCATTGGTTGCAATTGTAAAATCTTAGATAAATGATGTTTAGTAATTATGAAAGTCTATTAAATAATACAGTTTATTATACAATATTTCTTAGTTTTTTAAAAATCAAGAATATTTCTAACAAAAAAAAATCCCATTGATCTTTCACCATTTAAGATGTATTAGTAGTGGTCTTGCTTGTTGCCTTCATAATTAATTATATTTAGAACTACTCATATATCTTAAAAGCCTTTTACATTTTTACGATATTTGACCAAATTACTTTATTTATAATATTTATTTTAAAAAAATATGTTATTTAATGTTATTTGCAAGCTTTCAGCATATATATTTATAAATATAAGAGAATATATATATATATATTTTCTTTCTGTTTAAATTTTATTTTTATGAAAGCCAATTGTTTTCCCAATAGAAGTTTTTTGTAGGCTTCTTCATGAAACAACAAAATCTCAAGTTTATCTAAAGAAATCATAAAACATTTTGACTTTTACTTCTAATTTTACTGTTAATATTTATTATCTTTATTAACTGGGAGTGATGATTATTGTAAATATCTTCTGTAATCCAATTTTTTCTCATAAAGAATATAAAATGCACAAGAGTCCAAACATTTTGCAATTTCCCTTCTTCCCTTCAATTTTAAAATAGAAAAAATTTTCATTTTTTTTTTTTAAATCTTTTATTGTGCATAAACTGTTTTTATAAATATGATGTCAAATTTATACACACCACAAACATATTTGTTCTTATTCCTTATTTCTTAACTAATCTTTTTCTGAAATGATCCTAATGAAGTCTAAAATTTTTGACAGAACAGTATTCATTTATCATTGCCAATGGCTGATATTATACTTTTTATTTCATCTTCTTTATTCTTGTCTTTATATTTCTTATAATAATTTTTATTTTCATCCCCCTCCCTGCCATCATTCACATTATATTTCATACATATCCCCCCCCCCATACAATTACAAATTATTAAAAGAGAAAGAGCAGAGTATTTCAGTGATTTAAAATATATACTGGAGATGATATACATAAAAATAGTTTTTCATATAAACTTTTTTTCTTTTTCCATCTAAAAGGTTAAGAAAAATCAATAATTGTGAATGAAAATATAAACATATCTACCATATATTTTGATATCAACATAAACTGGGCATAGGGATAGCATTTTTTTTATTAGTATGTTAGTATTACAACTAGTATATGACTTAAAATAAATATAGGTCTTTGAAATGCTAAAGGAAACCACATAAATAGAAAGATAATGTAGTTTTTCTTATTTGTATTTTATCTAGACTTAAGAAGTTGGATCAATATTTCTTTAAAATTCACAATGGCTTTAAAATAGAATGACATTCTTTATTTTCTAGTATGTAAAGCCAATGTAAAAATTGGTAAATCAATTGAACAAGCAAAATTTTGTACTTATGAATTTATTATGGGAAAAGAGAAATTTATTTAGAATTAAAAAATAGTGTGCATTAAAAAAACTGTAATTAATGAGTATAAAACACTTATTTATAAGTAAGTTTTAGTGGAGAAGATATAAATTAAATGTTAATATAGATGGGTTGAATGTTTTCGAGGATCCATGCCTCATAATCATAGCCATCATAAAAATGTATAATAAAATATATGCAAAGATATTCAAATAAGCCAGTGTTATGTAGCTCATTTCTTTGAGATCAAGTCTAGAATTGCTCAACACCTGTACACTTACAACAGAGCTCAGAAGAACAACAATACATCCTCTGTATTTTTGGAGCATGCCAAGTAATCTGGACACAACTTCACACCTGCCAATCCCATAATCTTATGCTCAAAATCAAACTATCATAAGAGAAAAATAAAAGAAGCATTTTTCATTAATGGAAACATCCATGCTATCAATAGAAAAGATACTTGCTTCGAGATCTTGAAGAAATGGGCAACGCAACACTGGCTTATTTGAATATCTTTGCATATATTTTATTATACATTTTTATGATGGCTATGATTATGAGGCATGGATCCTCAAAAACATTCAGCCTATCTATATTAACATTTAATTTATATCTTCTCCACTAAAACTTACTTATAAATAAGTGTTTTATTTACATAATATTCGGAAGTAAAACTATAATTAATGGATAAAATTATATACCTATGCACATCTTCAAGCACAGTGTCATTATTGAAATGTAATAGATATTTTTGACTTATTTCTATTGCTTAAAATAGGAAGATTGTTTTGGAAATAAGGGTGTTATTTCTCACTTCCAAAAGAAGTACATGTTAATTAATCTCAGAACATATTAAGACAATTCTTTTAATGCAACCAAAATTATGTGGAGGCTATATTACTTTCACAACTATCAAATTTTTATGTTACATTATTTTAGCATTACTTAAGTATTTTTTTTTAAAATTTAATTTTAAATAAACACACATTTTAAAAAAAAGCATAGCATATTAAATAAATTAATATTCACACACATTTCAATAATATAATTGATTTGAATTCTTTTTCTCCCATCTTTCTTCTTTTGTTGAACTATAATTAATTCAAAAACTCATTATCTACAAAATTACATTTCCAAACTACTGAGCACTAATTTTGTAAAAAAATTATTACAATTTTAATAAAATAAGAAAAAAAAAAGTAAAGTTAGAATTATTAGGAAAGATGTTAAAAAACTACTAATCACTATATAAATTGGCATTATTTTACAATAAGTAAGGGTAAATGAAAAAAATAATGTATTTTTTTGATTATAGAGTTACAAGTATTGATGTTAAAATAATTGTTTAATATACAGAATATATTGTAAATATACTTCCTATTAAAAACATCCCCCCCCCCCTGCAATGATCCATATTTGTACTTGAATATAAAAAAAAAACTTCAAATTTTTTTCCCCAAAACTTTATTTATTTTCATTATTGAAACATTAAAAAAAAAAGTGTTTATCTACATTATATTATATTTCTCCTGGCAATTTTTAGAAGAAATACATCTTTTCTCTGATTAGCAACTGCCCTAAAGTACATCACAAATCAAAATCCTAGCATAAAAAAATAAGCAATTGTAATTCTTATGTTTCTTTGCTTTCAAAATATGTAAAAATTTGATAAAAAAAAAAAAAAACTTAAATTGGAAAATAGTGTTAATGAATAAACACTGTTACTAAACATATTATTAAAAAAAATTATTAACTTGTGGACAAATATACTGTATAAAATCATTTTTGTAACTATAATTTTTAAAAATATATATATATAATTGTTTCATTGCCGGTATGCCATTTTGTTTTTTACATAGCGAGAGAATATTTCCTAATTCACCATTTATTAAATTAAAATAAAGCATAAATAAAATAATAATTAACTACAATGTACGTTTTAAAAGTTATTTTTGTTCCATTTTATTTTCTATTATCAATTTTTTTTTTTATTTTTTAAATGTCTAACCAATAAAACTTTTAACTAATTGTATTTATTTTTCATAAATGCAGTTAAATTAAATAAAAATTTGATAAAGAAATATAATGTGCAATTGATTGCTAAAGTTCTAATAGTTTAGTTATTAATTTTTTTTTCTTTTTTTTTTTTTTTGCCACTCGTATTAAAGTGTGCTGTTTTAAAAATTGCCATTTTCTTGGAATATCAGAGAAAAATTATGAGATGATTAAGCAAATAAATAATATTGTTAACTTATGTTTAGTTATGTTTGATAATATAAAGTCGATTATTAACTTGATTACATAATACACAAAATTACCCATTCCACTCAAAATAATTTATAATTACAATGATCCCAATTATCATTAACATATATTTTGCTGCATTTCATGAGAATTATAATTCATATTGATTGAGTAAATATATTTTGTCTAATGTGTACATTTTAAATTTTTATATTAATACACTGTTGTTCTACATAACCAAAGTACATTTGAATACTTATCATATTTAATGAAACTGACATTTATTTATTTATTTATTGCTTTTGTACTCTTTACTGAAGAAAATCTTTATTTTGGATATCACTTGTGAGAATTGTGCGTTAAAGTCAGATAAAATATATTTAATCATATTTAAATACCATAACAAAAACCCGATATTGTATATTTTATAATTAATAAGCTTTATATTATAAGTTTTTAGCATTTAAAGTCGTCATTTTACTTTTCATTTAATTATTTAAAATGGCCCCCAAAATACTGGGTACAAATTGATGATGATTACTATAATGAATCCTCACATAAAGGTCTTTTGCTAAGTAGAATAAAGATGTATAAGTGAATGGAGTTTTTAATAGTTTCACAATGGGAATCAATGATTTTGAAAAAAAATGTGGGGATTTTTTTATTATTTAAATATTTAAGAGTTACTATTAAACTTTTTTTTTTTTTACAAATTCGCTATACCACTACAAAAGTGAGAGTTTAATTTGCAAAATATATTGTAAATATATTCATAGATACGAAAATTAATTTTATAATATTGTTAATTAGAATTACCTTTCCTATAATTTTTTTTCATAATACATGAAGGAAAATTTTTTTTATAATATATTTAATTTAATGTAAAACTCAATTAGCAGTTGGTGAACATCAACAATAAAATAAAGGTGCAGATGAGACGAAAATTATTGAATAAACTAATTAGTATACAGTCCACTGTGTATGCTTAAAACCAAAAAAAAATTAAAAATATCAAATTTTAGAAGTCTTAAAAATAAAAGAGAATGGTTATTCTATCTGTAATAAATGTGGAATATTTAAATCACCATAATATTATTAAAGCCAATCAATAATGATGATGTATTGATATATAACTTTTATTTTTTAATATTGATTTTTTTTTACTTTTTCTAACATATATACACCTTTATCCCATTTCATGAGGGTGCTTGATTTCCCAAAACTTATTTTAAAGCATAGAATTTTAAGATTTTCTATGGGAAAAAAATTATCTTGTTCTTGCAGATAAAAATTATCCATAAATTATGAATATTGTATTAAACAAACAACCTAACTTAGTATATATATATAGTAATTTAATCCATTAAATTTCATTTTCAGAATGCTTATATTGGATTTTTTTTTTTACATTTAGTTTTATGTTATTATTTTTATGCTATTTTCAGTTAATACAGAGGAAGTGATCATCGATTAATAAGATGTAAGATACATGTTAATTCAAAACTAGAGAGTCAAAAATTATTAAGGAAAACAATATTTACAGTTAATATCCTTAATCTTCAGAAACGTTCTAATAAATTTAAATTACAACTTACAAATCGGTTTTAAGTATTAGTAGATTTTGAACATGATTTAGATTTGAATGAAATTAATATGAAAATAACTGATACACTTTTAAATGATGCATTAAAAAGGATTGAATATCTTGAATTTTGTAAAAGGGTGCAGAAAAGAGCTGAAAATGATATAAAAAAGTATAACTGTGAACTAGCAAGGAAAATTGTAGAAGAGAATAAAAGTCTCGATTGTAAAAGAACATTTTGGTATTGGTAGGAAATTTGTATCTGCAATAAGAAAAAAAAAATTGAATTATTACTAAAAAGACAGATGACATCATGAAACGGGTAGCAGACTTTTATCAACAATTATATAGTAATAAAGAACAAGTACCTCATATCTATTACATCTTCCAAATTGCCCAGAATTTTAAATGAAGAAGTGAGACATACAATTAAATATATGAAGAAAGGAAAAGCTTCAGGTAATGATGGAATTATAATTGATATATTAAAAAAACCAAGTGAAGACATAGAAATTTTTTTTAACAAAGTTATATACCAAATGTCTAAATTTAAAGATGTGCCAATTGATTGGAAGAATACAGTATTAATATTAGTATTTTAAAAAGGTGATAAAGAAGATATTGGATACAGACCTATCAGGCCTTTTATCAATTTTATATAAAAATTTTACCAAGATAATTACAACTTGACTACAGAGAACATTGAATTTTCACCAACCTACAGAACAAGCTGGATTTAGAAATGGTTTTAGTACAGTAGATCATATCCAAGTATTAAGAGAAGTTTTAGAAAGGTCAAATGAATATGAGTTGCTATTATGTTTTGGATTTGTAGATTTTGAAAAGGCATTTGATTCTATAAACATTTCTTCAGTGATTAAAGCATTGGATCATCAAGATATAGATCCAGGATATTGTCATATTTTAAAAAATATTTATGAAAATGCAACAGCAACAATTAGATTACATAAGGATACTGGGAAAGTAAACATTGAAAAGGGTATAAAACAGGTGACTCCATATCTCCAAAACTTTTTTACAGCAGTGCTGCAAGAAGTATTTTGTGGATTAAAATGGGAAGCTAAAGAAGTGAAAGTAAATGGAGATTGTTTAAGTCATTTACATTTTGCAGATGATATAGTTATTGCAAATAATGCTTTAGAGCTGCAGGAAATTTTGCAGGAGTTATCAGATGAAAGTAGGACTAAAGATAAATGTTAAAAAGACAAGTAGTGTTTAATGGATTTTCTCAAAATATGAAAATAAAGATTGATTATGATAAGTTAGAAGTTAACAGTTACAAATACCTTGGTCAGATTATTAATACAGATGGATGAAATTAATCATAGAATTAAACTTGGTTGGAATGCTTTTGGTGGAAATAACTTGATATTAAAAGGAAATATACCTATGTGTTTGAAAAGGAAGGTTTTTAATAAATGTGTTTTACCAGTTCTTAATTATGGATCTGAGACTTGGTCACTTAATATAAGAGCAATACAGAGACTTCAGATCACTCAAAGTAGTATAGAGAGATGCATGTTGGGAGTAACGAGAAGAGATGGAAAACGCAATATATGTGTAAGAGAACAAATAGGTGTTACTGAGTTCATTGAAAAAATTAAATGACTGAAGTGGAGTTGGGTTAGACATATTACTAGAAGAGATGTTAGTAGATGGACAATTGAAATCTTAAACTGGATTCCAAGAGATTGTAAAATACCCAGAAAGAGACCATATATGAGATGCATAGATGAAATAAGAATGTGTGCATGGGTGATGTGGAGAAGAGAAGCTAAAGGTCAGAGAAGATGGATTGAACTTGGAGAGACCTTCATACTGCAGTAGATTGATAATAGTTAATGATGACTACAGAGTTAATATAACAAAAAAATTAATAAATTGGAGAAAATGCGATTATTATTATAAAATAAAGTTTACATTCATTTTAAATTTAAACATTTCTAAGGGATTTAATATAATATTTTACATTCCTCTCACATTTACCATTAAAATTGTGCATACAGTTTTATTTATGGCATTTTATACTATCTCTAATCTAAAAATACAAATACATACTCCAGTCTTTTTTTGCTAAAAATAAATATATATATAATACACTTGCAACAGTTTGAAATTTACTTGGAATGATACTGGTTCTAATCATAGTGCATAAAACTATCTGGTCAATTGCCCTCTAAGGTTCACATTTCAAATACTATACAATATGTGGAATAACTTAACATTCTATGTATATTACTGTTAAATCAACTGTTTTAAAATATGAATAAGTAATGTTACAGCATTTATTTGTTACTCCATGATGCTATAAAATAGCTAATAAGAATGATTGAATTTGAAACATGAAGCCTACAGCTTCTTGACTTGTTTGCTCATGTCATAATAGAGTTTTTTTTTTTCTGTAAAATTCAAATCCCTGGATTCTAGGATAAAAATGATTCTATTCTTGGGATTTCCTGCGATCCATTAACAAGCATGAATTAATTCACTTAGTGCATGTTGTGGGTGACATTTATTTTCATTTCACAATAATATAAAAAAATTCACTATAAGTTTTTTTTAAAAAAAAGACCATTTTTAATGAGAAAAACTTAAATACAAAATAATTTATTGTAATGAAACATTAATTTTTATAATAATTTTTAAAAAAATGTAAATTGTTAATGGCGCTATTACTTAAAGATGACCGAATTTTCATGATGAAAAGACTAGCTGCAAAAACTCCAATTCAATTGATGTTGGTGGGGTGGTCTTCAGTGTATTATATAATTTTTCTAAATTATTTGTGTGCTTCCCTGTTGCTTCAAAAATACTCATTTCCTTTGAGATATTATTGACAATATATCTTCTGGATTCTGACTCTAATATTACTTACAATTTGATTTTCAAAACATACTTAAAAAACTTCTTTATTCTTTAAAAAAATATTCTAACTGTAAAGATTTGTCTTTAAGAATTAAGAATAAAATTTTCAAATGTTACTTAAGCGCTTCTTTATTTATTTTTGTTTTTTTATACTAAATTACCCACAATAATAATCATAATAAAATAAATTGCATGTATTCACAAAAATTAACTACAAATAACGGGATTCCCTGAATTTGAATTTAATAAACTCGAATTTTATATCATTGCACAACATTTTTGTTTACAAATTCATATTAAAAAGAATTTGAAAGTGGAAAATGAGTTTTATAACAATATGTTTATACTGAAAAGTTTATAAATTATAATTTTAGATGACGGACTACTAGAGTATATCTGAATTTGTACAGTGAATTCTTTATCTGTGGCACATATATTGAATTTTTCTAATTTTGACCAAAATTCATTATTATGACCAAAAAAGTAGAGCAATTACAGAAATTAAAATTTCGAGTGCGAATATTTTCGATATCTTTAAAAAAATCTTAATAAGAGTTAGAGCGATTCCCTGAAAATTTGGTTTATTACCCTGAGATAACAGGAAATGTTTTATTCCTGGAAAAATGGGATCTCATCATCTCGTTTGAGAAGCTCTATCTCATATGATAACCATCTAATTTTATTCTTTATCCATTGTAACTGGAGAGCTATTGCTTTGTCCAACAAAAAAAAAAAAAAACTCATTTGAAAACAAATTATTTCATTTGCATTAAAAATAAACAAATTACAATGGAAAATAAATATATATATTGAATCAATGGATCATGTAGACCAGATCCACGCTTCATGTCTTTCGACATTACTAGACTAGGATCAAACCAGATCCCTGCTTGTTACGGTGTTTGTAAAACTTTCCGTCTGCCATTTTGTACACATTTAATTTTTAGCCCAGTAAATAAGTGATTAAAGTATTAATTTTCTATTAAAATATTATTATAAATATTGAAGGAGTCCAGATAGATAGATATATACGCAAATACATATATACAGAATTACAGACGGAAACTTTTATAAAAATCAATATATAAATTTTTAATATAATTTTTTTTTAAGTATTTTATTCTGGAGATTTGCATTCATGATAAACCTTACTAACATTCTGTAATGTCAAACAAAAGAAAATCCATTAACAAAATGGTAATGGATTGTCTAATTTAAGTAAAATTAAAATAGAAAAGAGATTTAAAATATAAATTTTTCAAATCTACATTTAATTAAAAATAGATTTGAAACAATTAAATCATTGGGTTTATTGGGAGAATTGATCTCAAGAATACAATAGAAATATATAGGTTGATAAGTAAGGTCACTGGAATTCCAACATAGCCATTTAGCCTGGAGCATATGAAAAAGGGAATTTCCCAGAAATAGTCAAAAAGGGAATAAGTAGCCCAAGAGAACGATATAGGTCAGCCAGTCATAGTTTTTGTCAGCGATTGCCTGATGAACCTACGCCAGTTAAATTTTTAATAAATGTCTGGAAGCATGGTAGTTGGGTAGACGGTTTTTAACTTGCCCGTGTCCCACTGCCCCAAAGATGATCATCCAATATCTCATGCCAGAAAAACTTAGTCAGAATGTGTTATTGTGAAAACTATGGAACTCTCTTATTTAAATACATAGCTAGCTATGCTCATGCAGAAATTCAGTTTTCATCGTGGGATCAAAACTTCCACAAGGACTCATAATAAATTAGGTAATATGTTCCAATTTGTTACCTCTAACCGCGTAATTAATATTTCTAAAACTCCAGTGACCCAGTAATGTAAATCCTACTTTTAATGTCTTCTAAAATGTCATCCCCATAGTGTAATTAAATGTGTAATTTAATATTCTGTAAATTATACTTGCTATTACTTAACATCTAATGTCATTACTCTCATTCTAGCTGTCTAATGTGGTTTAGAAAATGTTATTTATTTAATTGAAATGAATATATGCCAATTTTGTTCTATCTCGACAAAAGCTCTATGTAAATAAATATTTTGCTGCTTATTTCCTGACCAACATTTGTCAGTAAATAAAAATGAATAATTCTCTAGCTCTGAAGATTTTGGAGCAATCTTTGTTTTGTCGAGATGAAACCATTTTATATTATTATGTGTTTTTTTTAAATATTTATACGTACATGGTTTAGTTGTGGGGAGACGCTAGAGTCAAGTATGAGAGTTTATTGTAGTTATCTTTATTTTATTTTAAAGAGTGAAAGGGAGCAGTTTAGAAAATTAGATTCATACTGAATAATAAGAGAGTAATAGAATGTTAATTGAAGGGTTAGTGAGATTTTGTGTAGATGGGAGAGATGTGTCACTCAAAAATATTTGTAATAATAATTAATGCTTACTTTATTCTTGTTCATCTGATCTTGGTCAATCTGTGTAACCTTTATGTAATATTTTTAGCTCAGCACAATAATATATTTAAATGCTAAAATATATTCTTCAGTACTCGTATTTTACCTTGCTAGCATTTTGCTTGATTACTTGTCTTTGTTCTTGGTGATCCCTAGATCAGAATTAGACCACGTGATAATTTCACTGGCCATGAATTTACTTATCAGGATATGAAAGACAAAATGGGAAGACCCAGGATAAGCAGATCTTAGCTGGCCTTGGGATTCCCATCCTTTCACCTGAAATACTTTAGGTTTGCCAATGGTGCAGACCATTATTTTATTTCTTGGCATCATGGGAATGGGGCAGGTGAATTGTGTCTATGCTGGTAATGTAATATCGAATGCTGTGTTTTGTTCACTTTCTTTTGTTTTGAGCCCATCATGGCGCATTGACTACGATCTGATTATTTTATGTGTTTTAAAATCTTAAAATATTTATTTGCGAATATTATGATCCACTTATATTTTAAATGTGTCATTCTCTTCAACACCAATTCTATAGTTTGAATTAATTATTTCTCTCGTAAAAATAATTTCACTCATAATAAAGTCATGTTTAAAATAAGCTCTTTAAAATATTTATTCCTTATCCCTTTGAAAACCAGGTGGCCATTGTTAATTTTTAGAAAAATTTACCCTTACTCTAATAACTTAGATATTTTGTGTGTAAATGTAATAAATATAAAAAAAACATGCATTAAAAGAAAGGTCATATATGAAAGAATGTAATGAAGCTGTTAAAATAGTCATTTCATAAAGAAAAAGTTAAGAAAAAAATATTTTTAATAGTTTTAAGAATGTTTATTTTTACACTGATTCACAAATCCTAAATTTTGAAATTCCAATGATAAAATGACAATTTCATAAACAGCTTCATCACATCTGTCACAAAATTACAAAAAGAATGATGTATTGGAAGTCTTACCTGAGGTAATTTTTCACTGAGAAAATTACTAAAACATCGGCCTTGCTGTGATCCATTTTTATTCTAGAGCCAGATATGTTCATTTGTACAAAAGTATCTATAACAATATGAATGGTTTTTAGTGGAGAAAAAAGTAACAGAACAGTGTATTAAAAAAAACTGTATTAAAAATAAATAAATATCAAACTTATGAAAAATAAAATGAATAAAAATAAATCGATAAAGCTAAAATTTTTTTATTATTAACAATGATTACATGTGTGGAAGAAAGATTGGATTCAAATACATGGTGCTGTAACACAGTGGATGAAATGAGGAAGCCAGAAGTCTGTATAAAATATCCTATATTACATGAAATTCCAGTTGTGTAGAATAAACTTGTATATAAATATATTTATTATTTTGCATAAAAGATATGAAGACAGGCTGAGTTGAAATACATGGCACTGTAACACAGAATGAGATGGATTGATGAAGGCAGAAAGTGTGTATAAAATATATTCTATATTACATGAGATTCCACTGGTGTAGAATAAACTTGTATATAAATATATTTATTATTTTGCATAAAAGATATGAAGAAAGGCTGAGTTCAAATACATGGCACTGTAACACAGAATGGATGGATTGAGGAAGCCAGAAAATCTATACAATATCCTATATTACTTGCTTAAAATTGACCCAAATCAATTGCAGGTCATAAATTTAGCAAGTCCAGGCTGATGCAATAATTCGTCCATAAATTCAAACTTGGTCACGTGTGATACACTATTCATATTTATAATCATGCCAAAATATGCATCAGCTCATGGGGTGATAGATTACCCCAATCCTGAACTTTTTTCCATTCTACAGCATATTTATTTGTCTCATCACATATAAAATTTTATAATTTATCATTCTACAGCATATTTATTTGTTTCAGCATATATAAAATTTTATAATTTATCAAAAAATAAATAAAATAAAAAGTAATTGCATACTCATGGATGATGGTAACGTTATCCAGAAACATATATGAGAAGAGGGCCCAGAATCGCAGACAACTTCGACAGAAAATCAAAACTAAAATATTCGGTAATTGATGCAACCATTGTGGAATAACTTTTTTACAATATCTAAAATGATAAAAAAAAAATTTAGGTACGCTTCGCTAAAAGTATTCATAAAAAATCTAAAAATTATCGTACAGAAAAAATTCTTACACATTCTTGTAGAAAATGAAATGGCACAAAGAAAGAAGTAATTCGTATATGTATGACCTTTACCAATTACATGCAAACTCAGCTGAAAGTCGAAATTTCTAGATAGTCATACTGGGGGTCAAAGGGTTTATCTCAGACTTGGGTGAACATCTTCCATAAATCGCTAATCGTTTACATTTGTTAGATTGGCATATTAAATTATACCACTCTTGCCAGAAACATAATAAATGATAGAATAGAAATTTTGTGTTAACTAACTTGTGAAATAAAAACAGACATTAGATAAATTATACAAATGTTTTATTAAATATATCTATGTGAATTTAAACTACCTGTGCTTCGTCTATTCGTTTTAAAATTAGTATTTCTAATAAATTATTTTGCTCCTATCTGATAACTCAAGGTCACACATGTACCATTTTTATATTTAAGTTAATAGTCTAATTAAAGTTAATAATTAGAGTTAGATATTTGAATTAGTTGAGGTTCAAGTTCCACCGTTGATGCTAGTCGGCCGAAGTGTGGAAAAGATTAATTGCTTGCCTTGAAAATGTTATTTAGTTGGCCAATTTAGAGAGTGGGTAAACAGGGCAGAATCTATAAGTATTTTTTATCTTTGCTCTCGCGTATGGTTGGATTCAAGGTACTTTTATTCAAGCTGTGAATCGTGTTGAGTTAATATACAATTTCGACCGGTACAACATATGTACACCCAAATAGGAGTAAATGCATGGTCTACTGATATGTTTATATTTTATTTGATAACAATTATTTATCTACTAAAAAATTTGTAACTTTTGGCTTTGCCAAGAAAGCTGATATTTCATTTAGGAAATTTTTATTAAGTTAAACTTTCTTTGCAATTCATATTTTTTAAGATTAAATAAGCATATGCAAATCTAAATAGTAAAATATTTAAAGTATTTCTGTCATAAATAAATATTGTATTTTACTTTACTGTTTTGCCAAAGTGCATTAAGCTTATGATTAAAATAGATTTTAATAATTTAAATCCACAAGTATAGCTAATAGTAGCTTAATATTAGAGAAGTTCAGATTATTTTAATACAATTTAATATATTTAGTTTGGTGCCTGTATAAACTATATTATTACTTAAATTTAATTTTAATGTTAGAAATTAATGTGTAGTTGTCATAATTTTAATAAAGTATTTTATTTAAACTAGTTCTTAACAATAATCAATCCATTTATTAAAATAGTATTATTAAAATTAAATTTAGAGATTAAACTAAATTAGTTGATTTGAAAGATAGGTAATTAATTTAGTGCTATTTAAAAGAAAAGTTTGAATTAGTTTAAAAGATAGAGATAATTTCTAGATGTTTGTGAATGTGCATACATTAGTAATTTTAATTTTTATTTCTTAATTAGAATATTTCTTTATTTTACAATATTGGATATTATTCTAGAATATTTTTATTTAGTTAAAAAGTTAAATAAAACATTGATGAACCTCTAAATTTATCCATTAATATAATAATTATTATCTAATATTTTTATTCTATTTTAACAATATAATTTCATAATTACTTTGAATCTTCGATAATCATTAGCATTCCTAGACTATGAAGTGTTTGATTGATTATAGAAATATTTAAAGTGTAACTATTTTTAGATTCAGACCATAGATACTAATTAACTGTTAATTTGAAGGTTGAAAAATTAAGAAGGAAAGGGTGTTTCCTGTCAATCAAAATGATTGATGTTAGCAAGCTATAAAAGTGTATGCATACATATTAAAGGTTGATTTGATATGATTATTTTTTTTGTCCATCATCTTGATAAGTACTATCAACAGAAGTTTAAAGATTAATAATTAAAGCAAGAGACAAAGTATAATTTAATGTTTTTCAAATAAGTTTAATTTTTATTCTTCCAAATGAAATGAGTACATACAAAACTTTATTTGGTTCTAAGTTTTTTATCCCAAGTCAATTGAAAATTTAAATACCCAATATTGAAGGAAGAATTTGAAAAACAAAATGTTATATAATTATTTACTGGTGAATAAAGCATTATCCTACAAAATTAATGCATTGCAGGTATCAAATATAATGTATTCTATTTCACTGAAAAACTATTACTTATGGCCTACATTCATCATGAACTATTTAAATACCTTATTTTAGAATAAATTTACTGGAAGTTTTCTTTAATCTTAACTATAACAGTTTTAACATTCTTTTATAATCGTTAAGATAATAATAATTGTCAGAGAAACTTAAAATGTTTTGCCATCTATTAAACAGTTTGTCTTGGATAAATTTATTTAAAGGAACTCATTATTCAGGAGAAAGAAAACTATTTGTTTTGGACATTAATGACATTTTATTATCATTAATAATTAATTAGTTATTTATCATCTTGACTAAAAAAAAGCTTGATAAATTAATTTACACTCTTAAGAAGGTGATTCAAAATGAAAAATATTGAAAACTTTTTGCCTTTGGAAATTCTGTTTATAGTATTAGCAAATTGTACTTGCAGACTAAATGTTACTAATTTTGACAAAGATTACTATCGTAGAATTTATGTATTCTATTAAATGCTGCATAATTAGCAGAAGCCTGTTATTTAGTTTTTTTTTTCAAAACTACTATATTTAAATATTTATTTTGAACCTGCTTGAATTTAGAGAAGAAAGTTTATGACCAAACCACTATATAAAAGTATTTTGATTAAACCACATTGTATTTGAATGATTTGTTCTGACAACTTGTTTAAATATAAAAAAGGTATGTGTTGCAAACTGCTGTATTAAATGTTTTACTTATAAAGTCTGCTTAATTTGGAAAAGAAATGTTATGAAAAAACTAATGTATTGAATATCCTACTTGGAAAAACCTGTGTAAATTGGAAAAGAAGAATGTGTGATTAATTGTTATATTTAAATAATTACTTGTAGATAAAATGGAAAACCATAATAATGGTATGAAAAGTGTTGTAAATGTCCTGCCAATTATATATTGATGGCTCACGAAATGATGGTCATTCATTTATTAACATTTTCTTTGTGTGTGAGTCTGGAAAATCTTCATAAAAAACCCTGTTAATGCATTTGTGCCTTTTAAAATTATATTGCCAACATTTACTTGTTAAATTTATTTGCTATTAATCCAGAAGCTCTGCAAGATTAAGAACTTTAATATTTTATATTTTTATAAAAAGTTTTTGTAAAATTTTATGCTTTAGGTTTAAGTCCTGCATTTATGGCTTGTTATTATTATTATATGCCATTTTAAAATATTAATTTTTATTTTAGTATTTTACATGTTATGGTCTAGCGTACCTGACACACGTTCACTTATTATTAGTGATGATATTATATAATGATATAGTATTAAATTATTTTAAAGAGTATTGTTTTGTCTTTTACTATGAGAAATATTTTTATATTGAATGCTATGAAAGGTAATGTGTATTTCTTGTCCTTTTAATTGCTTAAGGCTACATTTATTCAGTCATATTTGACAACTATATTATTACTTTTTGTTTTATGCATCAATTTGGTATTATGTTTATTGAGAGTTTAGAGTTAATTCATCTTTTGTATATGTGATATATGTTATCTGACCATTGTATGTTTCCCCAGTATGCAAATTTATTTCCTCCTTGATGATTTGAAGATAGAGTTTGGCTCTCATTGTTGCTATTGGAATAATTTAGATATTTTATAAGAAGATAGGGGGTCACTCTCTCCAGTATTGTTGATATTTTTCTTGAGTGATATTTTTTTCATGTTTTATTGTTGTATTTGTGGTGGTTCATCTTCATTTTATTATGTATGTCTAGAGACAAGAGTCCTAACATATTTTCTTGTTCTCAGGAAGTCGGTGCATATTTTGTGTCTATGCCATCACTAGGTTCATTGCTTTATTTAGCTTTTTCTCTTGGAAGTATTTTCTTTGTTTTGTATTTATTACCGTGTATAGTATTGGGTGTATTTTAGTATATGGCAATTGAGAGGTTTGTTATTTTGAAGTGTATCATCATTTCTTCAGGCATACTTTTAACTCCCTAAGTGTAGGTTAAGATTTTGTTGTGTAGATCTGTTTTGCTGTGCTTTGCCAGCACTACAAGAAGGAAAACTGATAATGACTTATTCAAAATTATAAATTTATATTCTTTAGCCTAAATAAGTAACATACATCATCATCATCCAGAAGCAAGTCATTGTTGGATTGGTAAAATCTAAAGATCATTCAGATTTACTCTTTGTTGGGACAATAACATAGAGTGTGTGAGTGCATATGTGTAACATCTGAGAACAATTTAAAGATTTAATACAACTTCAGCAATTAAAGATCATACAATTGATAAGTAATATATAAATTAGTGATGGCTATAGATAATAAAATTATAGAATTGTTTTAGGACATATATTTATACAGAAAGGTAAAAAACTTGTGCCATAAATTTGTTTATAATTTAATAAAGATCTATCATTTTAAAGACACAAAATATTTTAATAATAATAGTGATGGTAACTTTAAGGATAAAAATTTCTTGTAATAATCTTTTATTTATAAGATATACTTGTCCACCTAAAACCATTATAGGTCATGGATATTTAATTTATTCATTTAAATAAATTTAAATTGTAAAATTGTTTTATTATTATCCTCTGCATTGGACTATTGTGTTTTTGAAAATTTTGTAACAGATTTCTCAGTGTCTTTTTTAAAATTTGTTTATTGTAAAATAAATGTTATTTTTGTTGTTAAGTCTTGTGTAGTGTCTCTATAATGTCTTGGTATTCGCTGATCAATATCCAGAAATCTATAAACATTGTGTATTTTATAATGTAAATGTTTTCATGCTATTTATTTAAAGAACAGTCACATAAATGAAATATTAAACTATTTAATGATGATGATTTTGTGGTTATAAAGAATGTATTTGAAATAAAATATTATTCATTTTATTCTATTGATCACTGTAATTTAAAAAGCAATTTATTTAAATGTCTGTTTTTATAGTCAATCATGGTCTATTTTCATTTAATACAATTTATTATGTTGTTGATCAATATTTTGAGTAGCCATAAAATCCTTTTTCCACTCTTGGTATTCAAATGCTATCCTAGAAAATAATTGTATTATTTCAAATTTAGAGTGTTATGCATTTTTGTTTTAATTAAAATATTTTATTAAAATTTTTCATTATTATTATATAGTAAGTAGATATTAGCTCGTAGACTAAGTGTACATCTTCTCATGTTTATCATTAGGATATCATCCATTTTATTAACATGTCCATAAAGCAAAATATTGAGAAAATTTTAGCATTAAAATATAATACAAGAACCCTGAGCACAAAATATCATAGTTCTATAAAATAAGAACTTATATTTGTTGACAAAGAAAGAGCAAAGTGGCATAGATAAATCAATAAGATTTATAAAGGGTGATTATTTTATTAAAATGTGGATCTGATAATGGCAATAAGATGATCAAGAGGAAGTTGGAGATATAAGACTATATTGGAGGAGGATAATGAAAGAAATTTATTATAAGAAATTATTGTACTCTCGCTTGTTTGTGATGTGTGCTATAAATATTGGGAACTTTGAAAGTTTTGCAAAAATGAGTTGAGGTTTCTCTTCCTCTTAAAATTTTATTTAATGTTTAATACTTATTATTATCATTATTATTATTATTATACCTGTCTTTACTGTTAGCATAAATAGTAGTAGCAAAGAACTCTGAGCTTTTCCTGATTACTTCATTCACCACAATTCATAATTTACATGTTGATCCCTGCTTATCTTTATAGTTTCCCAATATACAATATATATTGATTTACTTTAAGTTTTGTAAAATCTATTTTCAAAAGTTGATAACTTGTTTTATCTTTCAAAAGAGAGAAGCATGAAAATTCAAATAAAAAGATTATATTTCATATTTGAATATCTGTTGTTTTTTATACCACACACAAATAAAATATGTCAAATTATAGATTTTTCTATGTTCTTTCCAGTGACATATATAATAATGTAGCACAAACCATTTTCAGGCAATTCACTTTTAATAAATGGTGACTTCTGTAAAGGGAGAAGAGATGATGGTGTGACTGGTGACTCATTTAGTTTTTTTAATGAAAATAATTTATTCTAAACATCAAATTATAAATACTTTGTAATATTTCTATTTCAATGGAAAGACAATACAATTATTACAAATATTTCAAAAGCACATTGAGTTCTGTTTTAAAATCATAACTTATTTTATCTTTAAACGTTAAAAAAAAGTAAACTTGATGTAAACAAGTAATTTAAAATTATGATAAATCTGTTAATTTTAATCCTATTGAAAAAAGAAAAAAATATGTATGACAAATTCATACATAATCAAAATGTATTTTTAGTTTTATACTAAGTGAAATTTGTTTTTTGGCACTGCAGTTTTTTTAAAAGTGTAATAATGATGCCATTTTCTTGGCTATGTCTGAAACAAATTACATGATATTTATTTAAAATCGAGTAATTAAATATTTTTAAATTAGATTTAATAATTTTTGGTCATATAAAGTTAACTCAAGTTGATTATTAATTTCATAATGCATGAAGTCATTTTTTTTCAAAACAACTTGCAATTACAGTAACTAAATCTTATAATTATGATGATCATAATTTTTGATGCAAGCAAAGCGTAAGAACTTTAAACTGTAAAAATTAGTAAATATACAGTTTTTAAGTTATTGTAGATATTTCATAATATGCTTACTAAGAATATGTCATTAATGAATTGATTGCCTTGCTAGGACATTTAATGAAAATTAAATAAAGAACTATACATTAATTTTATTTTATAGTTAAAATACTGTACTCTTTATAATTGAATATATTCTGTACTGTACATTTTTAGCATGAATATCAGCATTTTTCTTTTGCATGACATAAAGTCACTATTCTATGATGTCATCAATCTTAACCACTATTTTGAAAATGTTTTTTAAAAAAAAATTTCAAAACTTTTATCACAGTCATTCTAGTGCATAATCGATTGAAATAAAAAACGGTACAAATTGATGATGATCTCTATGGTAAATCTTGATATTAAAGATCTGGCACTAAATTGCATATAGATATATAATATTTTAGTGATCATTATTTTTATCTTGTAATCCTTTTTTATGTATCTATTAGTATATACATATTCTTATTTAATAAGTTGGGCAAAAGTAACTTCTGCATAACTTTTTTCTAAACTCGGTCATTTTATATTATATAGATTTGCTTTTACTATAATATTGAAATTCTTTAATTACTTAAATATTTTTTTTGTGAGTCTCTGTATGTGTGTTATATCTTCAATATTAGGTATGCTCTTTTTTAACATATTAGCATGTAATTTTTTTATGATAACATATAAATTCTTATAGGGTAGTGTTTTATAATAGACCAATATGTAACTACATATTTTATTTAACACCACAATCACTCATCTTCTAAATTGTCATTAATGTTAATTTTATTATTAAAATAATTTTTATTAACTTTTTTTTCATTAATGCATTAATTACTGTTTTTAAAAACATATATATTGTAATTCTCATGGCTGAGTTTACAGGTGCTGCTTTTATGTAAATATTTTTTTGTTATTATGTATAACAAAATACTAAAAGACATGTATATAGAATAAATTTTATGTGTTTTAAAATATTAAAAAGAAAAATAAGTGTAAAGATAAAATTCATTATTATTGCTTTATTCTTTTAAAATAAAGTATATTTTTTTATTTAAAAAAACCCCAATGTTATTGTAACCAACAGAAGCTTTCAAAACTCATCTGCTTATCAAACCAGGAAAAGAATTATAGCACCACTTTGCCATAATATCTTCTACTGCTCAATATAATTTTATAAAGATTTTTAATTAATATCATATATTTTATGGAGTAGAAAACTTCCCTGATCTTTCCAGTAGTATAGCTGAATGTGGAGCTGTTGACAAAAATATACCTTAATTAATTACAATTTAATCTTGTTTCTATCAATCTATTCATCTTTATTGAACACTAAAGAAGTATCTAACATTTACTTGCTGAAAAAAAAAAAATAGTCATCTAAAGTTGTTATACCATGGAAATGTTTTTTTTATAATCAGCATGCATATTTACTTATTTTAAAATGCTCAGAAGAAAACTCCAAAAGGAAACTCTCATCAGAAAAAAACTCCCTTGAAAGGCACGAAAAGGAGCTCAGAAAACATGAAAATTCAATGATTAATGGTCATGTTACCACATTTATGAATATAAAATATACATGTGAGGTCACAAAGACATTAAATTAAATCAACTGAATTTTCTATAAATATCCTTAAAGAGATTGTAAGTTATAAAGATTTTTTTTTCTTCTCATGCATGACCACCATTTGTAAATATGCAAATTATTTTTATTCTTTTTATTATTATTATTATTATTATTATTATTATTATTATTATTATTATTATCATCAGTTTTTAATTAAAGTTATTGTTATTAATTTTATTGTTTGTCATTTTTCATCAGAACCAATTTATTTGTTAATGTAATAACTTATTAGGTGGCGATGGGTAACGATCAGGAAATATAATTGAATGTGTATGAAAACTTGTGTTTATGCATATTCAATTTGACCATTAGTCATGACTGGAAGTTAATTGTAAATTAAAAATAAATTGTATTCTGTAAGTCCACCATGTATATAGTCACCCATTATCTATCTTTAAACTCCCCTAGAAAAAAAATTAATTGCTGATTATTTTTTTGTTATTATTATTTAATTGTTAACTGGTTTCATTATCAATTGTTTAATGGGGCACATACCATTAGATATATACACTATGTAACCTTATTTTTTGGTACAAAATATAAGTAGCTTGGTAGAACTATAAAAACTTCTCTATTTTCTTCCAGTTGACTTGATTATTGTGGCTTGCGTTTACTATGCTTGTCCCTTGTGTTCAAATTTATTGACCAGTGAGATTATTTAATTTAATTTTCTGAATTATTATTGTATATTTTTATTTTATTTTATTCCTCTTTTTTTTTCTTTCTTTCATATTTGTTTTGCTCTGTTTCCAAACACTAAGTGAGATAAACTGCGCTTAACCTAAAAGTGAAAACCAACATCATATTACATCAAATATAGTGAAATGCTAAAGATTATTTTGGTTTAATTGAAGGATTTATTTAATTTCTTTTAAATTAATTTACAGGATACAATAAGATAAATTCTTTTTTTTTTTTCATTTTTATTTAAACAGATATGTAAATGAGGATAAATTTAATTGGCTAAAAAAAAAATAGAACTGCCAGAGAAAAAAAAAATTTTTTTTTGATAACTGCTGTAATGACAGCAAGTGTATAATAAAAATTTATTTTTATTTTCTTTTATTGTTAAACATATAATGAAAACAAAAACTTCTCTTTTAAAAAAAGAAGGAATGTATTGATAAAGAAGGAAGTTAAATTAAAACTTCTTTTAAATAATTTAAGTTGCAATATTGTCAAGTGTGAATAGCAAAATGTATAGCTAAACCCTAACAAATCTGTTGTGGTCCACCAACTGTGAGTCTAACTGCTGATAATCTTCCACAAGGTCTACAACTGAAATGCACAGGAATTATTGTTAGTTGCGACAACAGGAATAGCAACTCTACAAGGTCATTCTATTTGAAATTTCTTTTTGTTTTACAATGTTTAGCCTCGAATAAAGTTTTACCTTCAAAACTTTAACACTCATGGTAGGGGTGTGAAAGTACAGAACAAAGTACTCTGGATAAATTTTGCTTTCATGAACTTTAATTCATATGGGAGTGTTATATGTGCTGAATGGAAACTGTATTTAACACTTATGTACTATTGTCCGGACAAAGAATTAATTATGATTTCCTTCTGAACTTATATTAGAAACTACATTGTGAGTTATCTTCTTGAAATTACAATAGTGTTCAAAGAGATAACAGCTGAGTAAGACACTTTATTGTTATAGCACTCATGAGACAATTATTTGTTTAACGATCATTCTTTGTCTTCGACATTCATAAATCAAAGGTAGTAAAACATTTCAATTTTGTAATAATCTCTACAATAAAGTGATGGAATTTCTTTAACTTTCAAGGATAATTTGATTTAAATATCTATCTTAACTCTCAAATATGAATTCTCAGAGAACCTATGTTCAAATTATTTAACTCATAGGTATTCCTTATAAATGAAGATGAAGAAGTGTATAATCAACTTTTAAGATTCTATGTTGTTTAAAAAAAAAGAGGTATTTATTTGAATTTCATTTGTCATTAAGTTTAAGAAGTTTGCTATTGATTGACTAATAACCAATGGATTGAAATAACATGTATTTGAATCTAGTGTAGTAATTTGATGAACATGCAATGTATTGAAACAGATATACTGTTCCATGTATATATATTCAAAAGATCCCCCCCCCATTTAAAAAAACACTAGCATGATTTGATCAAATCAAAAAAGAAATAAAACAAAAAGTTTATAGTTAAAAGAAAACCATTATTGATTTTATAGTTTCAAATTACGATGTAAATAAAAGCTGGCATTTATTAAAAATATTACATTTTTAATTTTTGGAACGATGTTTTCGAATAAAGTGTGATAACAGATTGAGGCAGTCTTAATAAATTGGAAAACATGAATTAATCCTCCTAGTTCATTATCTGTCCCATGAAAAATATTGTCCAATTCTTGGGAAGAGAAAAAGCACTCGGGCTTAAATGAAAGCGGTGCAACAAATAAAATACAGTGGGCTGAGCTGCATAATCAATCTGGAGATCAGAATATAAATAGTCAAGTTGGACGTTCAGGGCAGATTAGATTGGATTTTTAAAGAAAAGAGACTTTGAATAGATTTTGAAAGAGATTTACAAAAATTTTTTTTTAAAAAAGTAAAAAAAGTGAAGAGTTAAAATATTAAAAGTTTCATCCAAGTGTTGCTTGACTATTAAATTGATACTTGATTTTAAGGAACCTAGGAATACAATAATTATAGCCACTAGTAATAATGGAAAAGGAACATTATTAAGGATATCACAACGATGGAAGGCTAACCCTTAACAGCTTTCTCTCTTCATCTGCCTGGGTAATCATCATGATAGTGAATACTACCATTCAGAGTGAATGAAATGCCCCTTTTGATGGAACAGACTGGATAAAAAAAAATGAAGGTAACAATTTTATAAGAATATACAATACTTATATGTGTTTATAAAAGAACAAACAAAACATCTTTCTCAAAATGAATTATGTGAAAATATGTTTTATTAATGATAAATATTAAAAATATCTATAATCAAAAGGTATTTTATTCAATACCTATACGTGTTTATAAAAATAAAAAACAAAACAAACATCTGTCTTAAAATGAATTATGTGAAATACGTTTCATTAATGATAAAGTATAAATATTAAAAATATCTGTAATCAAAAGGCATTTTATTCAATATTTATATGTGTTTATAAAAATAAAAAACAAAACAAACGTGTCTTAAAATGAATTATGTGAAATACGTTTCGTTAATGATAAAGTATAAATATTAAAGATATCCATAATCAAAAGGCATTTTTAACAAGGATTGACTTCTCATCTGCAGATACATTTGAATTAAGAATAACTAAATAAAAATTACAAATGATTACCTATATATTGATTATATATAAATATTACACATAGCTATAATTAACTAAATTATAATGACGTGTTTATGATCCAGATAAAATTGGAAAATACCAAAATGAATGTATTTATACAAAATGAATGTATTTAGTAAATTTATACTATATTATGAACAAATTCAAACATTTAAATATGAATTAGTATGTCAGTAAAAGTTAATGATTATATGCGTATAATGAACCACATACTTAAATAAGTTGAAAGATTAAGAAAAACATTTTTTTATTAAAGATTTTATTTATTATTTGAAAACTGAAAAAAATAATATAAACACAGAATTAAAATGTGTTATATACACATGGTTCTCTTTTTACGCGGACTTATTTAACACGATTTTGAAGTTACGCGATTCGTGGTTCACCGGAAGTCGATCTCCGATATTGCGCTATTACTTTAAATAATAAATTTCGTGCACTTACGTTATATTGAAAGTAATAGCACATTATTGAAATTCGACTTTCAACTTAGTAATTTCAATATTTTCAGTGCTTTATATAGTAAGATTTTATGCAATAATGAAATTAAAATCATGATTTCCACATTTTATGTATACACACATTAAATTTTACCAGATTATAATGTAAATTTGTTCAAACATTGTGCGTGTTAATTTTGCATTTTAAATCACATTCTGTTTTTGCTTTTTAAAAAAGAACGTAATCAATTATTAATCATTTAGTGTCCGCAAGTTTATTTTTAAAAGGTGAGCACAATTAAAATTGAAAATTAAAGACAAAAATAAGAATTTAATTTTTAGTTGTTAGATTAATTACTAATTACGTTGTCACCAGAAAACCATTAATTAACACAACATGAGAGTGACGTTGGCGCTAGTTGTATTTCATCTTGTGAAGAATCTGATTTTTTTATTAGTTTGTAAACGAACCTGTTTACCGGCAAATAGCAATAATAATTAAAGCATGTATAAAAAAATATAAATTACTGTAAATTATGCTTAAAAATATATTGTTTTGACTAAAATTAAATATTATAGTTAAAAAAAGTTTGTCTTGTATCAATTTTTTTCAAATTTGAAAATTTTTATTAGTCATATTTTATTTCCTTATTTTTTTTTTTTTTTTTTGCACGAATTTTAAAGTAAATTTTACGTTGGTGCTTTGCTTTTATGCAAGTTTTGAAATATCACAGTCCGTATCCCCCCCTTTTTCAAGGTAAGTTACGCTTATTTTTGCACGATTTCATTTGCGCGTGTTTTCTAAGGAACCTATCTATCGCGTAAAACGAGGCCCAGGTGTATACGAGTTGAGAAATAAGAATACCAAACCAATGAACCTAGGATAAATGTGCATATAGTATGGATTCAAACCTGGATTTGGATAACCATGAATAAAATATATGTATTGTGCTTTAACTAACTTAAAATTAACTGGAACTTTGAATTAGATGTAAAATATAAATTGCTAAAGAACTTGCATTCTTTAATTCATATTGCCCTACTATTGGATGTATGCCAAGATACACAATGGACTGTAAATAAAATATTTGTTCAATTAAGTGGAACTCTGCATTAGATGCTATCAGTTGTCTTCATTATTCTCTGTTGTCTTAATATATCACACTCCTCTCTGTGAACTAATTAAATAATGAAAGATGTAAACTGTTAAAGAACTACTGAAAGAAGGACTTTATTATACTCTCAACAGATTACATTTTTTTAAAGTCATATAAAAATGTTATTGGAAGTAGGCCGAAGGGATACAAGGGACTGCCAATGAAATATTTTGTTTGCTGGACCTTTAATTAAATCTGTTATTAAATAAAATTATTGTTACTTAAAATTAATTTTAGTTATCCAGTTGTTCAATTCTATTTTTTTATTGCATCACTCATCATTCAGTGCACTTGTTCATGAGAATTTCATGCTTCCTGAGCTATGTCTGGCATAACTAGACCTACGTAAGTCAGGTTGTAGTGAGATGTAACTCTAGTGGTGCCGTTTGGAAAACCAAGCACAGAAATGTCTAGATGCTTTCAGTCTCTATGGTGCTACATCCTCTGGGTTAATATCCGTATTGGGGAACACCAATCGATAGTTCCTTCCTGCAGCATGCTCATCAGGAAATTGTTACAACTGAGGTAAAAAAGGGTTGTACGGGTCCAGTTACAATATGTTTGAGTTGAGTTTTCATACAGTATAATACCTACATTGTTTCACTCCTTTTAATGTTTGTTGTACAGGGCATTAAGTGAATTATGGTCACAATTTATTATAAGTAAATTATATGGTATTCCAACTCAACTGAGTTGGAGTTTAAATTTTCTTTTTATTTCATATTTCATTATAGTCAAATTTCATAGGTTTATCGATTCCACTTGTTGTCATTTTTATTATAATTTTGGTATAAGTGCATTGTTTCTGGTTTTGACATATTGGAGGTATCATTGTCTGAATTTGAATCTCTCATCCCCATAACAATAAAGATCAATATATTTGGAATAAAATTTTAGATTGTATTATCTGAAACTCATGCACATACCCATGCCCAGAAATAAGTACATGTGATAGTATTTTATTTTGTTTATTTGTTTACCCAATTAATGTACATTGTCCATGTAAAACAATTATATGTGATGTTACTTTATGTTATTTATCGTTTAAGGAAAATTATGAATATTGTTAACTAATTACTATTTTCATATTTACTGAGTCATAAATAAATGTTAATTTGATAATCTAACTTATCTGTACCATTGCTATTATTCACATATAGATTCAGAAATCCAACATAGTAAATAGACCATAAATAGTAGAGCACGTCTCTGATGATGATGTATACAAGGTTTATTGGAGCATCCAGAGAGTATTTTAAAGTTTATTTTTGGGTATTTTGTGATTTATAAAATTAATAAAATCACATTTTCTTTCTGCATTACTGCTGCTGTGCTTTGTCAATTTCTGGAGTATATCCAGAATCTGTTACCTCTATTGATATTTGTGACATTAATACCTAAATTAATAATAAATTTGCTAGGCAGTCGAACAATTGAACCTATTTTCTAAAATTATAACAGATGCCTTATCTATCCCTAAGAGTTTCATTGTTATTGATTTAATTTAATATTTAGGTTAATGAAGAAGCAATTTAAAAATTCTTATTGTTTATCTTCCATTGCAAAGCAATTTACTCTATATAGCATTACTCTACTTTAAATCTGAATACATGATGAGCTACCATTGGTGATGTTATGGAGCAGATTATAATTATTACTACCTGATTTAATGGCCCATATTTACCACAAAAGATTATATTATCTTGTCTATGGTCTGTCATCGGGTCTTAAACAAATAAAAAATGCTAAATTAAGATCATAGTGTAGTTTTTAAGAAACAGTCATCAAAAGAATAATTATAAATTAATATTTGAGAATGTCATTTGAAATCCAGTAAGTAAGCGGAATCGTAGTTATTTAAAAGAGTAATACAGTTTAGTTAGGTAACTTGACATACCTTCAAATAATGCTGCAATTAGCCTTTGCGGTGTACTCTAGCCGCTACCGCATTGTATAGTAATGGCTATGTATTGTATTATTAATTTAGACTGTTACAATCTGGGGTAAAGGCTTTTCAGTTACAATATATATATATTGTAACTGGCACAGATGTTGTTACATTATTTTTTTTATTAAACACGAAAAAAGAAGTTCGCAAATAAAAACTTCTTTTGTTTAAGAATTAAAAATTGAAATTAAATATAATCTAAACTCAAATATATATATATATAATCGCACAGATAAAAAAAAATATTAAAATAAAACTATTAAAAATAGAAAAGGTATTTTAAAGCAAAAACTTAAAAAGATTTAGAGATAAAAATATATTTTTAAGTTTGGAAAACACATTAATCAGAAAATGGAAATGATTGTTTTAATTAGTTAAATGTAAACTAGCCCTCAGGCATTTAAAATGTATAAGCAACGGTCAATTAGGAGAGGAAAAACAATAGGAACAGAATGGCCAATGAAAGAAATACATCGGGGAAATCGGACCTCAATGGAAGGATCATCATCATCGATGATGTAATGTCAATTGAATCCTTAAAATTAATATAAAAGGAAAAGTTTGGAAATTATTAGTTAGTTGTTACAAGAGGACAGATATGTGTTAATGCGGAGTTGGAGGTGAAGGGATTGAAAGACGCACTTTCAATTCCTTCAGTTATATAAAAAAAGAAAATGAAACCTCGCTTTTCTTGTATTGAGAACCATAGGATCATCGGAGGATTTAATGCTGGATTTCAAACGGCAAGCAACTGTAAAGGATGGACATTTCTAAAACCGTAAGCATGTTATGAACTTAAATGAATATTAATTCGAAAACACTAAGAACTCTAAAATATAAACTTTCCCAGTATTTAATTTATAGAAATAGAATCCTATCTGACCAAACTAAATTATTTATTAATTAATTATAATTTTATTTGATGTATTTCTTTTGTAAAATCATTTCCATTTATTTTTTTGTTCTTTTAAGTTTTTATTATGATTTTTGTTTTTCATTAAATTAATATATATAAATGTTAAACTTAAGTCAGGCGTGAATGGCTATATAGATTTGTAAAGTTATATTAGGGGAGGGTAATCTTAAGTTATTTGTTTCGTAGTTAAATTGGGTCAATGGATTGGATATATTGGTGTAATTAGTAGATGTAGTACGAGATTCGCTACAGGCAGAATCACTGTATACGCCACACACTTCCGTTTTGCCTTTGGATGGGATCGTAAGTTGGCAAAAAGGACCGCCGTCTTTTTCTATGGAGTTTTCTTTTTTATTGTTCTTCTTGCCCGACAGACGTCACATTCTTGTTCTGGGCGAGAAACAATTTCTTCTCTTAACCCTGCTGTTCAGAGGTACATTCCTGACACTATGATTTTTGTGTTGCCGTATTCTTGTTACATTGTATACATCAATATATCAGATGGATTGACGCCGGTTTAGCTGCAAACTTTTGCCCTAAGGTTAAATAAGGGATAAAATATGTTCTTTCCAAATGCAATCTATGTAGTCTATTCATACTCGACACTCTAAATTAAAATGCATTAAATTTAAGTTGGGTATAGACACTTGCATGGGTTCGTTACCGGTTAATTATCTTATTGGTTTTCATATTTGATCAAAATATATAGACATTCGGTAAATACTGATACCTTACAGTGAGTATCTAAGATGTATTTATTTCGGATGTCTTTTAAGTTATTGGTGTCTATGCAGCATCTTACGATGAATGCTATTGGGTTTCTTATAAATTTCCCTCTGCAATTTCACCAATGATTTTATATTTTGATCGTTTCTGTTTATTTTGAAATGTTTTTGACCGTGTAATCTATGTAACCGATCTATACTCAACATTATAAAACAAACTTTTGTAAATCCATCTGTGCTAACTTATAATAGTATAAAAATTAAAATGTAAATTAAAATCTAAAATAAAAGTTAAAAATAGTGTTAAATGTTAAAGTAAACATACTAAAATAATAATGCTAAATTTTATAAATATATATGTGCGTAAATACATGTTTGTGTGTATAATTACTGGCAGTGGCTTATTTCATTCTTTTTTATATATTCTTAGATAAGAATTTTTTTATAAAATATAAATCTCTGTTATTCCAATGAGCTAGTGACAATGGGCTAACGACCGGATATCAAATTTTATAAAATAAAAAAAATTTTTTTTTGACTTATGTATCTGCCTACTTTATAAACTTTTCTAGGTTCAAATGCCTAGATGGCACCCTGTAGTGTATATTACGTTAAGCCCGTACTCACTGGATCGTTACAATGTATATATATATATTCAATTTATTATAGCATTTTTGAATATTTGTAACAAACACCAGAAAGACACTGAAAATAGCATTTAAACATTCTTTTGCAATGCAAAAGTCTCTTCAACACTTCCCAAAGGAACATGAAGAAGACATAACTTGCCAAAATTGTCAACTGCTGGTTATTTATATTTAATAATTGCTATCCTTATTTTCCTTTCTATCTTGCGATATTCATTTACTAACCAATAATGGATTGGGTAACTGGTTGAAATATCTTAAACCTGTTAGGAATCTGACAAAATTTTCAATATTACTTAATCTGAATTCAATTCCCTAATTATAGTAATTATAGCAAGTATGTGTACTAACTATTGTTACCATGAAGCATTATGTCATTGTTTAAAAATATTTATTCTGTAACCTGAATTTGATAAACTCATGATTGTCATGAGTTACTGAATCTGTATTTAAACTCTGTAAATGATCTTACTACATAATGTATATTTTAATTAATTTTCAACTTAGAAAAACTTTCCATTTAATGATGCTTTAAAAGTAATTATTAGCTTTTGTTTTTTAATTTACTTTTATTTTATTGAAAATATTGTTTTAAAATCATTCACTTTTTTACATTCATTTGGAATACAACAGTTATAAAACCAACCCTGTTTTTATTTTTAATTCATCATAATCTAAAATATTATTTTGTTGCATTTGATTTTTTTATTGTTATATAAATCTATATTTATTTATTTATTTATTTATTTTGCAAAACTGCACTTCATTTACTTTATTTAAATTAACCTGTGCACAATTTATAAGTTTTTTTTATGCTCTTTGCTTTTTCTTTCTTTTTCAAAATAGTCAACGATATATATGTAAGGTTTTAATTAAAATATTTCTACAGTATATGTTTGTAAGGCGTTAATTAGTGTTGTTTATTTGTTAGTATATATATATATATTTTTGCCCAACAGTTATTTTTAAATTTCTTCTAAGGTTTTGAGAAGCCAAAGATAGTCTTAAGTCATATTTTTAATTAGTTTACTTCTCCTTTCACTATATTAATATAATATTAAATAAGTCTTAAAGTGAAGCCCTACATTCTCTAGAGTAAAAATTTCGAATTCAGGAGCAAATCATTTTAAATTAATTTTTTTGCCTCATTTATTTTTAACTCCTTTTTATTATTCTCACATTTTTATAAATGGGATGTATGTTGTGAAATTGCATATATATATTTAAAATATTATTTTAAATAAAAACCTAAAATTTTATTTTTTCTTAATTTTTTTATCCAAAGGAAGATTTAGGTATTTAGCCATTGTTTACTAATAATGCATTATTATCATTAAATATAGTTAACCTTTGTTTCCCTTAATTTAACAAAGCTTATTTTAGCTGGTTTTATTATAATTGGAGCTATAACAGAAATTCTATTTAACAAAAAAAAAAACAAACATTAAATGATTAGTTGCTTCAGAAATCATAACATTCAAGCACAAAAAATGGCAAATTGAGTTCTATCTAAATATCTTTCACTTTTGAATACATAAAACTATCTCCATGCTAAACTGCATAGATCTATCAATATTTATTAAAATGTGGAAATATATATATATGATAATATGAATCCAAAGTTATTTTTTTATTCAAATCTCATTCATCAATTATAAATTGGGTTATTAAAATTATTGGATTTTCCCTTTTATATATAAACTGATATCACATTGTGAATAATAATAATTAAAATCTGCACACCAAAAATCAAAATATTTATTTATGACAATTGTTCATAAATATGGAATATGACTTAATCAATATATCTATGATTGAAAAAAAAAAGAACATTTCATAATCTGCACCTTTCTTAAATAACACAAAATTGTGCATGAATCTTGGATAGGTAGAAGATGTTATTCCATATTCCTATCTTATGTAATTCATTTTATATCTTTTTGCATAACTGAATTGGAAAATATATATATAAACTATTGTTGTAATTAATAATTTATAAAGCGCATACTCATTAGCATGCTCTTTACGTAAGTAATGTATATTAAGGATATAACTTTAAGACTGTGCTCCTAAAATGCGACTATTGTTGTAGTATATTAAATTACATCTTTTTTGCATGATTACATTTTCTTTAAGTTATACTATTTTGATTATCATTCTTTACTAATTTAAATAATGGGTATCCTTTAATCAACAAGTCTATAATTAATTGAGTATTTTTTTGTACTACTAAGTTAAATTATTTAATTTTGAATATATTTTTTAGTAAAGAATGAAAAAAAAAGTTGCTACTACTGTCTTTTTTAATTATATCTTTATGCACTTCATATTTATTATTAAAAATTACTTTGCAAATAACTAAAATCAAAGTGCTTTAAAAACAATCATGTGAAATATATTGTAATGATCAGATTTAACATAATTTATTTGTTTACATTATACTAGCATCATGTGGCTTTAAGCATCATGAAATAAATCAACACATGTATATTGTATCCTCACCATTTGGATAATAGAATAATAAATGCAAATAAAATAAATAAAACAATGCTCCAGCTAAAACTTTGTATCTTAATATAGTAGAAACCAGTCTTAATAACACCTTACGATAATTTTTAACACAAGACTTGCTCAGATTAATAATAAAGAATATATGGTTTGATTTTAAATAAATAAATAATAAAATAATATAATAATAATAATTTTGAGATATTTGGTGAAAGGTATAGTTGTTGGACTGCATTGAGAACATTTCCTAAGAACATAATCTCAATGGCATAAGAATACTATGCCCCCTTTTATTTCAAATAATATAAATCTATAGTATCCTTACAACTTTAAAATATTATAAACAATCTAAGATTACTAAATAAATTATAATCTGTTATTAAAATATAAGGTAGTGTTCTGTTCTATTGTGTCAGCCACTTGATGGCAATATTTCTGGCTAAAAATGCTAGAACTATGCCGTTTCCGCAGCCAAGCCGATAGCCTTCTTTCTATGATAAAACACAGAAAGAGTCCATTTACTTGGCTGCTGGCTACTGCTGTGACTTCTTTCTATGCTAAAAGCACAGAAAAATGCCTTCATTGGCTGCCATAGTTGCTTGTGTTACACACTTTATCGCAATGCTGTGTTGTCTATTTTCACTACAGTATCGTGTGAGAGTGTGTTGACTGCATCATGTCTAAATTGAACTTTTCAGGTTCATTGTTTTTTTTCCGTGTGAACTGGCTTACTGGTATATTCTAACAGTTTTAACAATGTCGTCATTGTTTCATCAGGACTGTGTAACACTCTCATATTGGATTTTAGTGTGCAGCACAGCACTATTTCGAAGATCCCGATGAAAGTAATGTATATGCGAGAAATTGTCTGAGACAAGTAAGATGACTGCTTTGAGCTCTGAAAATTGGCAATTTCCAGACACTGAAGTCTGCATTCATTTTAATAGTTTGTTATAATTATTAACTTTAGTGGGTAAATTGCGATCTAATTTATTACTTTTTCCCCAAAATGCAGTGTCTGGTTAATTACTGACCAATAAAGGGGTAAAATTTTATCTTATTTTTTATTCGAAAAGTACCAAAACTTTTCCTATCCACACACACCCAAACAAGTCCATCTCTGATTAATTACTGTCCCAAAAAGTGTCTGCTATATTTACTATTATTTGTTAATAAAAAAGTAATGTAACTTTTTATATAGACACACACACTCAACAAAAATGCCAGTCTCTGATTAATTACTGTTACTGTCCCAAAAAGTCAAAATCGACTTTCGTTTTAAAAATTTTGATTGAATTTTTACATTTTGTGGAAATTGTAATATAATTGAGTTTGATTTCAAAACACAATGTCTGATTGATTAATGTCCCAAAAATGTTAAAATTTATTTTTATTTTCTATTAAAAAAGGAGCTTAACTTTTTATAGCCACACACACACACACACACACAAAGCCAGTCTGATTAATTCCTGCCCCAAAAAGTCTTTAGTATACTATTATTTGCTATTAGAAAGTAACAATTTTTATCGACACACACATAAAAAAAGCCAGTCTCTGATTCATTACTGTCCCTAAAAGTCCAAAAAGTTGGCCTTTATATTTTGTTTGAATTTTTTAATTTTGTGTAAATTGTGATATATTTCCTATTCCAAAAATAAAGTCAATAGTTCTATGAATCACTGGCTTGGGAACATTCTAACTATGTGTTTTTGCTTAGCATCAATGCCATCAAGCAGCTGACATGATAGAACAGAACACTATCAAATATAATTATTTCAGGTTCTTTAAAATAAATCATTAACTTAGTTTATAATATCCTGTAGCCAAGTATGGTGAGGGATTTTGCATCATTCTTAACTACACCTCAACAATAATAATAAATAATATTCCTACACTTAATCTAACTAACAATTGGTACTATGTTTACTATTCAATAATTTGGTCGTTAGTAATAATAATATAATTCTTTTATTTATCATGTGGCATGTTAAAAAGTATGGTATAATCTGAATATGTGGCAATAGAAAATATTCTTAATTATATGGCAGTAATTTAAGTAATAAATTATGACTAAAAATAATATTATATTATGTGATATTTCTGTACCATATTCCAAATAATAATCATCATTAAGTAAATTATTAATAACTATAATGTGCAAAATATGTTATACGTTCATTTCTGAGGTTTGTGGATCGAATATTGTAGAAGTGAATGGATCAATAATGACACTGATAATAAGTTTTATAAAACAACTTTAACAAATTTATTCTACTTAATAAATCAACTATGTATAAAATATTTGCAATCTTTAATAAGAAAACTAACAAATATGATATTAGATTAAAACGAAAATATACAAAATTAAAACAAAAGAAAAGATCAGGTTACAAATTTTCAATGTAAAACTTGTCAATATGTAAGCCTTCATTCCAGTTTATGAATTTTTACTTAGGAATACATATCGTGCATAATTTACTCAAATTCTATTATTTAACTTAATATTACATTATATTTGTTACTAGTTTAATGAATATGAAAATATTTTTCACTTTCAATAAATATATTAAAAAAAATAAAATACTTAGCATAATACTTTACCAATCGAAATATGTTTTAGGTTCATTCTACAATAATAAAATATAAAATAATAAATAATGTTTGTTCATGTACTAAAATAATTTGCTTGGCACCATTCTAAGTTTAAGGATATATGTTTTGTGTTCAGAAACATAAATATAAAAAATATCAAATAAAAATATAAGCATTCATCATACATTTCACATTTCTCAGTTTGATGTTTCTTTGTAAATATGCATTATTTCAAAATATCATAGTTTTATGAAAAATCGTGAAATATCAAAAAAAAAAAATGTAAATATTAGGAACAGTTATGATTCCTTTATCATCATAAATATAAAAAAAAATATTAAGAATAATTATGATTCTTTTCTTATCTTCATCATCAGCATTAAATATTCAAGATCATTTGCATTTCTACTTAATTCAAAACCTATCTTGCCCTTTTTAAAAATAATACATCATTCTAAGTTTATTCATTATTCTTCTTTTAGAATACTTGACTTCATAATGCATTACTAATGAAATTAAGATAGTGATATAATATATAGGACATGAAGGAATAACTAGAGTAAAGACTCAATAGTATAAATAATTCAATAATCCACATGGAAAACAGTAAAGAAATAGGTACGATATTAACTAATATTTTAAGAAATAATGTCTCGGCTATCTTTCAGCACATACAGAACATTTAAATACAAATATCAAAAAACACTGTCCATGGAAATAAATACAAAAATACAGGGCTATGTTAACTGTATTTGTATAACAACTACTTAGATATAATATAGGCTAATTTTTAGCAAAGTTATATACCAAATGTCTAAATTATAAAAATGTACCGGAAGATTGGAAGAATGCAGTAATAATATTAATATTTAAAAAAGGTGATAAAGAAGATATTAGAAATTATAGACCTATCACCAAAACTTTTTACAGCAGTGCTGCAAGAAGTATTTTGTTGATTAAAATGGGAAACTAAAGGAATGAAAGTAAATGGAGAGTATTTAAGTCATTTAGATTTTGCAGATGATGTAGTTGTTTTTGCAAATAATGCTTCAGAGCTGCAGGAAATGTTGCAGGAGTTAGCAGATGAAAGTAGAAAAGTAGGACTAAAGATAAATGTTAAAAAGACTAAAGTAATGTTTAATCGATTTGCTCAAAATATGAAAATAAAGATTGATTATGAAGAATTAGAAGAAGTTAACAGTTACAAATACCTTGGTCAGATTATTAATACAGATGGAAACATAATGGAGGAAATTAATCATAGAATTAAACTTGGTTGGAGTGCTTTTGGTAGAAATAACTTGATACTAAAAGGAAATATGCCTATGTGTTTGAAAAGGATGGTTTTTAACAAATGTGTTTTACCAGTTCTTACTTATGGATCTGAGACTTGGACACTTAATAGAAGAGCAATACAGAGACTTCAGACCACTCAAAGGAGTATGGAGAGATGTATGTTGTGAGTAACAAGAAGCGATCGAAAATGCAATGTATGGGTAAGACAACAAACAGGTGTTACTGACCTTATTGAAAAAATTAAAAGATTGAAATGGAGTTGGGCTGGACATATTGCTAGAAGAAATGATAATAGATGGACAATTGAAATTTTAAACTGGATTCCAAGCGATTGTAAAAGACCCAGAAAGAGACCACATGTGAGATGGATGGATGAAATAAGAAAATATGCAGGGGTGTTGTGGAAAAGAAAAGCTAAAGATCGGAGAAGATGGATTAAACTTGGAGAGACCTTCATCCTGCAGTGGAGTGATAATGATTGATGATGATGATGATGAATTTTTCCTATCTTCTTAACATATCCTACAAATATAAAACATCCAGGATGTTATTACCTACTTCCATGTTCACTATCATCTAAATTACAAATAGATTCGAACAATCAACATCGTAAAATAAACTAGACAATTTTCCAAATAATAAACAAAGTTAACAGATGAATTTATCCAACCATAAATACTATAAGATGTGGTTTCACATACATAAGCTTAGCCACAAATACAAATGACTTTGATTAAAATATTCGATTAATAATCATATATTTAAAATAAATATCATATGGTTTATTTAGCAAAGAATCATATAAAATTATGGTAATTAATAAAGTTATAACGAACTTTATAAATAAAAAATATATGAATATTTTTATTCATAGCTTATATCTCTTAGTAAAAGAAAAATCTATATGTGTTATTAATGCACATATCCGTTTTTTTCTTCATTCATGTTCTCTTAGTAAAAGAAAAATCTATAGGTGTTATTAACGCACATCCTTATGTTCCTTCATTCGTGTAACATAATATGAATATTTTGAAATTCCAAGCAATTTTCAAAAAATATACATCGTATAATAATTAAAACAATTTAAATTACCTATGTGATTTACTATTTGTAATCACATTACTGATGTCTTCTAGTTCAATTTACATAAAATATAAATTTTATTCACAAGCACTCATTATAAATTAATATACTTTAAAGAAATGTTTTTGAAATTTAAAAAAAAAATGTTAAAAGATTTCAAAGTTAATATCATTAGAATTAAAAGATTCTAAACATTTTACTTCTGCTATAACCTATAAATAAAATATAATTCTAATGTTAGTATATTTTTTAAAATAATAAATAATTAATAATGAAATTTAAAGTTACATATCCCCATCTTCATAAAATTCTTTTATAAAAGTTCTATTAATAATTTGGGGGACTGCTCGATTGCTAAGCGATGAGTATTTGTGCAAAGCTTTTTTCTCATTCGAACTCTTCTTCAGGTGTGTAATACAAAAACACTATAAAAATGACTTGAATTTGAACCCAGACATTTGTATCAAAGATGAGATTCTCTTTTCTGTAAATCTTTTCAGGAGAACCATTATTGATTTATTCTATAGTTTAAAAAAAATTTATTTTGAAAAAGTAAGTCATTTTCTTCCATTTATGTACATAGATTCCAAGTTGTTCCGGAACAAGATATATCATTCGCGGTCAGATTTATTAACATGTAATCCATGGATAAAATAGACATCTTTCCATTTTCATCTTCTATTTCAATAAAGCATAATGAAATCAATAATTGACTCCAGGTTTCAATTATAAAAAGTTATTTATTTCTGGTATAATACTATTTTTCTTGCCATTATCTAGTTTTCTTCTTCTTTGCAATTAGATCATAGTGAATTTAAAACAACAGGTTTTTATATTTAATTATTCATTCTTTTAATATAACTTTTGTTAATACTTATATTCTTTATAGTAGTTATCTTTTTTTAAAAATACTTTACTTCCAAAAGTTTAAATATAATTTGCTTCAAAAATAAATATTTCTTCTTTTTAAATACTGTCAATATTATAGAGACAGGTAGAGCAATATATTTTATAGTCTCATCTCGAATGTTTTTATAGAGTTCGCATAGTCTTCTCCAATAGTTTTTTGTTAGATAATATTTTTTAAAAGTTTTTAACTTTATAAACACAGATGTATTTGCTATATGTATCATACCTCTGAATAATATTCGTTTCCGACTCTGAAATACTCTCCAAAAATAAATAAATAATTTTTTATATGGCACTGGAAAAAATGTACTCCTATAAATTCTTTGGTCCTTCATTATTAATCTCACACGTAAGACCATAAATTCCTGTTCCATAATTTGCCGGCGAATTTCAATTAAGCTTTAGAATAGTCCACTAGCAGGAAATTTACTGGGTTTATTCAGACATTATTGATTAAACTAAATACTAATTTTTAATTCGTTTGACTTTTAAAAAAATTATATTAAAAATTTCAAATAATTGACTGTTATCTTAAATATATTAGAAACCTATAGTAATATAACTTGATACTATTTATCACAACAATAATTTTAAAACTAACTTTTAAACAATAACCACAACTTAATTATGCACAGTATTTATACCTGTTCTTTTAAACAAATTCGATTGGCTGACAAATCAGACTACAGACTCATTTACATATTTCCCAATTATATACTTTTAAAAATTAGAACGAAAACAATGAGTCATCATTTTAGATAATAAATATAATAAATATTTAATACAAATAATTTATTTTATAACAAAACAAATATTTAAAATGATATATTTTACTAATCCTTACTAATTTATGAACTTACAAGTAAATATTTAGTTTAAATGTAGTAATTTTTTCAAGTTTATCTTATGTATAAAATGTTTCAATATTATTAACAATTTTTTAAAAGCAATTCAAAACCTCTGAATCCATGTAAGCATAATACACACATATTATCAGCCATATGATCTGCTCTCCAGACAGTGTTGCAATTTTTTAAAATTTACTATCTGCAATAAACTAAATGAATATTTAATTACAAAATAATACATATTAGAAAATATTAAAAGCAATCATAAAAATTTAAAATAATAATTTTGACATTTTTATAACAATTACTAAAAATTAAAACATTTGATACACCATAAGAATCAAAACTTTAATAAATAATTATTTTACTATTTAAATTTAATTTTAGAAAATAAATTGGTTGTCGTCGATTAGCCCCTGCACACAGCTTGGTGTCGCTGTTTCTATGCAAAAGCACAGAAGTATACTGTTTATGCGGCCTATAGAACAGTTCTTTTCATATTAGCCAGTAAGCAGCTTTTGTGCTTCGCGGTACTATCGCACACTTCACAGATCGCTACAGTATGATGTGAGGGTGTAGAATTCAAGTTGTCCTAAGCCTTTGCATGAGTATTTGAAGTACTTATTTTTCACATGACCTGACGTTTTAGAAGACAAAAGATGCACTTCCATACACAAATTTTTAAGGTTAAACGAATTGCAAAAGTGTACATTCCAGCATTATACAGAAATCATGCGTAAAACGTATTTTGCACAGGGACAGCTATGAGACTTTCAAAGCATAAGCTTGGCTTGATTAGACAGGAATTTGAAAATTGAATTGTGTTTTGTAAATTGTTTTAAAATAGTGTTGAAAGGTTGTTTTTTTTTTTATTAGATGGTAATTTAAAAAAGGAAATCTTACATTTTATTAAATAATTTTGGTTTTCAAAATGTTGCACATGTGATGATGGATGATCCTTCAGATCGTCAAAACCACAGATCCTCCTCCCTGTGAATTCCAGTGATATGCGCTATGTATAGTGTTATATCATAGTAGTGTAAAAATAAGTAAATTGTAAATCAGCCTGGTAACATTATGTCTATTAATTTTTGACTAGTAACAGAGCCATCAAGCAGCTTGCAGGGGCTAATCGATGATAACAGAAATTGGTTTTAAAAATAAAAGTTTTAGTATATTAGCGGTATACAAATAAAGCCAAAAAAATATCACCTTATAGCCCCCCCAAAAATGGGCATATTTTTAAACAAAAAAAAAATGAAAACGGAACATGAAAAAGTCAAAAGTTTTCATCTTATTTTAATTTGGGGGAGGGGGTGGCTTGAGAAATACTTTGTAAAAGTTAAAGACAGAAATTTTTTGGTTATTTTTCTTTTTAAAAAAAAAAGGTGATAAAAATTGTTTTCAAAAAATAAAAGTTAAAGCCAAAAAAGATCTTATTTTAATTTTTTTGGGGGGAATTGGTTGAGAAATACTTTGTCTTCACTGAGACAAAAGTTATTTTTGGTTTGTTTTTATTTTTAAAAAAAGGTAATAAAAATTGGTTTTAAAAATAAAAGTTTTAGTATATCAGCGGTATACAAATAAAGGCAAAAATAATATCACCTTATAGGCCAAAAAAAAGTGGCCCTATTTTCAAACAAAAAAAACAACAACTGAAATTTGAAAAAGTCAAAAGTTTTGATCTTACTTTATTTTGGGGTTGGGGGTGTGTATTGAGAAATACTTTGTAAAAGTTAGAGACAGAAGTTATTGTTTGGTTTTTATTTTTAAAAAATGGTAATAAAAATTGATTTCAAAAATGAAAGTTAAAGCCAAAAAAAAAAAAAATTGCCATAAAGCCAAAAAAAAAAAAAAACACTAAAAATGAAATATTAAAAGAGGGAGTAGAAAAAAATGATGAGATCAAAAAAAGTCACCGTATTTTTAAATTTGCGGCCCAGTACCATTACATTTTATTGTTTTAACACATAAACAACGCTGACAAGCAGCTGTCATTGGCTATCAAAAGGCAACCGGAGTTTGTATAATAAAAAACTTTTTTTTTTAATTTTGAATTTTTTTAGAAAAGTAATAAAAAAATTTAATTCTACCCCCCACCCAATAAATATCTGTGATAAATAGAAAAACAAATTTATGTATGATTGATTAGATTTTGTTTTTATTCTGTTTCTTTTTTTTTAATAGGGTAAAAATGCAATGAAAAAATAAATAAAACTTGATAATATTAATTAAAAGTTTAAAATCTTATTATTTTGTTATTACAAACTTACTTGCCAGTCTAGCGTGGATCAGTAGAAAACTTCTATGACCCAGCACCGGTCCTTGGACCTGTGGTTGAAGACCACTGCTCTAAAGTATTTACAATTATTATTATTATTATTATTGTGAGGCTAATTTCAATATATTTAACATTAGTATTAAATATAGTTTTTTTTTTTAATATGGCTAACTGTACACTTCTCATTTACCTTTTGGAGAAGAAGGGGATTTTGCATTGTGTAATGGTTTTTGTCAAGGTTGTTTTCATTTCCATTGTTGAGGATTGAAAGGATCTACTTACAGAAATATGAGCAATACCAATAAAAAAAATGATGTAAATATCAAGAGTGCAAAAAACAAAAGGCCCCAGATTGAAAGTCAGTGATATAATCCCCTTGGAGAAGAAATGGCTGAAATTAAAAAAATAAGAAGAATGGAAACAAAAGTTAATTTGATTAATGACCTAAAGTGTTATTTTGACCAATTAAAAAAATCAATGGAATTTTTGTCTGATAAGGTGAAATTATTAAAAAAAAATTTAATTCATGAAAAAGAAAATATTGAATTTAAAAAAGATATAAGAATGCTAATTGAAGAAAAATATAAAATTAAAGATAGATTGCAAAAGCTTGAGGACAATGAAAATAAGCAAGGTCAATTAAAATTAGCCTCCTTTATTGAAATACATGGTTTAATCTTTAAAGTAAATGAAAATATGTTCAATATATTTAATTTGCTTAAGAATAAATAGGACATGAAGGATTTTGATAAAGGACAAATCATATCTTAAAAATTGAATTTAAAGATGTTAATTACACCAAAGAATGACTAAATAAATAAAAAATAAAGACATTTTTAATGATGTGACTATACAAGATAAAGGAGATAAAATAATATATATTAATGAAGCTTTAACAAAAATAAATTAATTATTTTGGAAAACTAAAAATTTAGCAAAACAAAAAAATTACAAATATATATGGTTTAAAAATGAGCAAATTTTTTGCAAAACAAAAATGTTTATAGAGAATGAAAATGTTATTATTAACATTTTGTGAGTTCTATTTTAAATGTTTGAAATATATTCTAATACCAAATGGATAAGCTTGTATTATTGAAAGACATTGAAGATATTTATTTAAAGAATTTTAATACATTTGAAAATTGAGAAGTAGGAATTAAAGAATTTAGTATTGAAAAAAATATTTATAATATACTTCATGTTAATCCCTAGAAGTATAAGAAAAAAAATGGGTTGAATTAATTGTAAATGCATACTTTTACATTAACTTGATTGATTTTTTTAATATTAATGGAAACAAATATAAAAAATTAAGAAGTCAGTCTTTATAATATTATAAATTATAAAAAAAATGCATATTATAAAAATCATAGAAATGGTGGAGGTATATTGATTTTTATTAGAGAAAATATTTTTGTTGAAAAACTGGAAGTCAATTTTAACAATTTTGAAATGATTCGTATAACTTTTGTATTAAAAAGCAGTAATTTTTGTGATAAATACCTAACCTTATGACCCATCAAATAAATACTGTGATCTCATACAATCTCATTCAGTAATGTGATTAAATTTACACTTTCATTTATTGTCAAGATTTCGTTCAGACAAGTTCTTCTCAAAGGGTTTTTTACTTCAGTGCTGATGTATTTTTCCATTTTCTGATTAATACTACTTTTTTTTTTTGAAATAGTTTGAAATAAACCTTTGGAGTTTATCTGCTACTGAGATCAATGCAGTCGAGTACATCCACATTTAGGACAAACAATGTCATTGTAACATTCGAAGATGTAATAATAAAATGGACTTTCATAAGGGAACATGGTTGGAAGATTCCAGAATTCCATTTTTGATGGTAATCCGATTTATTTGCAGCTGGTTTCACAAATTAACATCCATAGAATGGGGAAAAACAGAGTTTGGTTTAGCAGCAAAAAGTGTAAAATTGGAGATCCTAACAAAATTGTTGAAATTGATGAGAGCCTTTTGTACAAAAAGAAAAAAATAAGCCAGATAAATTTTTCCAGAACAGTGGATGTTTGATGGCTTGATCATGGAGTTCCACGAGAGTTTCATTATGAGAATTCATGATAAAATAGCGCCAACTCTGATGGAAGCCATTAAACAAAATGTGGAAGAAATAATTTATTCAGACTGTTGGAAAGCCTATAAAACTGCTGAATTATGAGTTGCTCCTTATCGACCATTTTCGTATGAATCACATGTTGAGTAAGTCTTCATTTTGAAAAAAAAAATCAATTTTAACCTTCCATTTTGGAGCAAATTTTTATCCATCTAAAATAAACCTTGAAAAGACAAATGATTGCTTCATCATTGTGACAATTCCTATTATATATTATACGGTAAGTATGTTTTCATTTTAGGCATTTTGTAATTTCATTCCAGACATGCATGTAATATTTAGAGATGTTAATATTTTAGATATAGACATATCTTTTTTGTTGTTGTTTTTTGCCAATTTTGTTTTAGTGATTGTTTTGTAATTTCATGACAGGCTTAAATATCTATATTTAAAATTAACAGTTGGGAATTGTGTAATACCATGTCGTATTTAATATTTTTAGTATGAAATTTATATTTCTAGTATTGTTAAAAATGTACTTTTTCAGATTTAGTTTGGTGCAATTAGTGTCACACATTAGAGCTGCTAAGCATTTTCACATACATATTCAGACTGCTGATAACTTTGTAAATCTTGTGAAAATTTCATGCCCATATGTTCCATTTTGACAAATTTATTATTTTAAGTTTGCACAAGTTCCATTGTACACATTATTTGATCAAATCACAAGATTAGAAAGTTATCAGTGGATTGATACAAATGTGAAAAGGCATAGCAGGTTTAATATGTAAGTCGCTATATTTTTTTAATGAAAGTAGAGGTGACATAAAAAAAACTTGGAGAAAAATAAATGAAATATTATTAAGGAAATCAAAATTTATAAATGATGAAGATTGGAAAAAATATTTTAATATAAATATTTTTTTTCTACCAAATATTTTTAATAATATATTTATAGAATTAATTAACAAGTTAAAACAAATTGATTATGATAGTAATATTTTGAAAACATGTAATAGTCAGCCTAATTCACTATTTATGCCAAATTTAAATATAGAGATAATATAAGCCCTAGGTAAAGATATGATCAGAATGGTAGATATAAAAAATAATATTGACATTCTATGATTAATAAAATAATAGAAAATATTGAGTTTTCCTCATTATTAAAAACATCTATAGTAAGACCAGTTTATAAATGTGATGCTAAAAATAATTGTTCCTTTAATTGCTAGAATAATAGAAAAATATATAAAATAATTTAAAAAATTTTTTTTAAGGAAAATCAATATAGATTCATAGAAAGAAGAAACACAACTATGTTATTAGAGAATTTTACAGATACAATTAATAGTGCATTGAATGATAAAAAATATGTAACAGTAATTTTTAAATATTTTTAAGGCTTTTGACATCATTGAACATAAGCAATTGATTCACAGTTTACAAAATTGTGGAATTAGAAAAAAAATTGTTTTTTTGTTTTTTTTTAAATTATTTAAATGATAGCTATGTTGTAGCAAAAATATCAAATTTATTGAGTAATGAGCAAAAAAAATTATGTGGGGTTCCTCAGGTGCATTGTTGTTCTTGATTTTCATAAATGTTCTAGGAAAAATTAATATTGAAGGAACTATATATCAATATGGAGATGATACTGTTATTATGAGTGTAAATAGCAATATTGATATTGCTATTAAAGAATATCAAGAAAGTTTGAAAAAAAAAAGTATTTTGATGCTTTGAGAGAGGAATTTATATAAATGGAGAAATATATATATATATATATGTTAGTATGTTGTTGTCACATGAAATATAAAAATATTGATATACATCTGCATTCATAGAAGTGTTTATATGACAACAATGATAAGTTTATAAAAGCAAAACATGTAAAATATATTAGAAGTCTTGAATGATGGTAGATGAAAAAATGTCTTAGAAACACCATATAAACACAGTAATTAATAAATTTAGATATTTTATAATAATGTTCTACAAAATCAAAGATATTTTTCCTTTAAATATTCTTATTGTTATCAATAAGTTTTTATGTGAATCTTTATTGAGATGTGGAATGACGCTATGTATGGTTTCACAAGTTTTTCTATTAGTACTAGATTATTATTACTGCAAAAAAGAATACTTGATCTAATAGAAGAAAAATATATCAATAAAAAAAAGTATGTACAAAAATAATATTTTATTATTCAATCAACTTCTGGATTATGTAATTATAGAGAAAAAAAAATTTGATAGTACTTTCAAAAAACCTTATATAAAACAATTTGAAATGTATCTAAGGAAAACATATATACATAGTTTCAAAATATTGTAATAAGTATGATACTAGATTAAGAAGAAATCATTATGTTTCTAAATTATTTAATAATTTACCTATGGAATTATAGGGAAATAAAACGAATTAAAAAAATATATGAGTATCTACTGTTATATAATCAATACGTTTATTATATAATTAATAGATTATTGAAATGTAATTTATTGTTATTATTATTGGCATATTTTATATTTTGTTTAAAATTTCATGTAAATGTCTAAAATGTTATTCTTTTACATAAAAGCTCAACTACAGCTTTGTAGTAGAATGACATTTGTACTTGTGTAAATATATTTTGAACTGTATTCAAATGAATTAATGTAATAAATGTATTTATTTTAATAAACAATGTATTATTATTTTTTTAAAAAGTTCAGAGAGAGCGTATTCTTTTGATTACTAAATAATTTTTATTTATTTTTGGTTGAATAAATGTTGTTAATTAATTTATATATATGTATTATAACTGTGTAACATCTAACATTATTGTCTAGTAGTCATTTAATTTTTGGATGAGATATGAAAAAGGCATGTAATCTGGAAGATGAGATATTCAAAACAAAACAACACTCTCCATATAGTAGTGCCATCTTGTGCTAACAAGAGCAATCAATGGATGCCAGAAGGCTTGTTCATAAAATCCCTATCTAGTGCCTACTCATCCAATATCCCCAGACTAGTTTCTGGCTTGTGGCCTTCATCAGTGAGGAGCCTTGGATCTGAGAGCACTGCACCTAGATCTTAGGATCTAATGCAACCCTCCAGCACCCACCTTTTAACTCTATTTAACTACAAAACTATGAGAATGAAATTGAAAACACTATTAATATTTTCAATCCAAGCTCAATAGCTTATATAGTCATATGGGTCTGAACTCAATTCAGTACCCATGCATTTTGGTGTTTTTGGCTCTTTAACAACCATAGCCACCACTATCCTATTAGGCAGGATTGGTGTTAAACCACTAAACATCACATGATCACTATCTCATACTAGCACAATAATTGTTATTAAACAATTCAAAACAAAACAACACTCCATATAGTAATGCCATCTTGTGCTAACAAGAGCAATCAATGGATGCCTGAAGGCTTGTGCATAAAATCCCTATCTAGTGCCTACTCATCCAATATCCCCAGACTAGTTTTGTAGTTAAATAGAGTTAAAAGGTGGGTGCTGGAGGGTTGCATTAGATCTTAAGATCTAGGTTCAGTGCTCTCAGATCCAAGGCTCCTCACTGATGAAGGCCACAAGCCAGAAACTAGTCTGGGGATATTGGATGAGTAGGCACTAGATAGGGATTTTATGCACAAGCCTTCTGGCATCCATTGATTGCTCTTGTTAGCACAAGATGGCACTACTATATGGAGAGTGTTGTTTTGTTTTGAATTGTTTAATAACAATTATTGTGCTAGTATGAGATAGTGATCATGTGATGTTTAGTGGTTTAAGATGAGATATTGCTTTAGTTTATTTAACTAGTTAATGACTTTAAGGGGCTCATTTTGTATGCATTCATTTTTAACTTTAATAAATGTGTAAATTTGAATTCTTATTGTTTCATATTACTTTATTAAATTAATATTAATGTTTATTGCATGGTGTGCAGCATATCTGGCTTCTTATAGTAAATATACTATTTGCTATACATCAACAATGTTGTGTACATACATATATTGATTATATTATTAATCAAACACCACTTAAAAATAAATGCACATTTAAGCAGATGTAGAGATACTTTGGAAATAAAATAGATTGCATAGAATAAGAAAATTTTAAAGTAGTCAAAATTATATAAACATAAGCATTATGCTTTCCTTAATTCATGAATATACCCCATTTTGATTAAGATACTATCATAATACATGAAAACTAATTTGGAGAATGACATTGTCACACACATATTTGCAATGAAAAAATAATCACAATTTTTAAGATTATAATCAACTATCAACTGCTTAACTTCACCAAGTAAACATATTTTACTTATCTACATTTACACCAAAATAACATCTTTTAACTTTTTCATTCCATGAAAGTCATGATATAGAATACGTTAACTTGCTAAATATAATTAGGTGCTCTTTCTTAAAAGATCATAACATAGACAGGGCTATGTTAACTGCTCTACAAAGGTGCATGTTTGAAAATTATGATTAACATCTAGATCTCTTTTCATGAAAACAAATATGTCATGTACATTTATTCCAGTTACAATGATTTTTGAGAAATATGATACTTTTATTTCAGCTTCCAGTAATGAACAAAAGATTTTTCTCAAATGCAACAAAAATAGAATTCATTAGTTAGTTATTTTGATATTTTCTCATAATGTACATACTGCATTTAGTAACACAGTACATACTGCATTTAGTAACATATAAAAATATACATAAATATCAACAAAACACAATTCATATTATGTTACAAGTTATTAATGTTTGGGCTGGTCACTATTCTGTAACCAATATAATTTCAAAACATGACTGCCTTAAAACATTATTCTTTTCAAATAATTAGAATATGATTGCTAAATTTAACTTAATAGTAAAGAATTGAATATATACACACCCATGATATAAAATATTTTTTTAGATATTTCTGAAAATCCTATATATAATAATCTAAACATACTGATATATACACGCATCGTAAAACTATACTCATATAATAGCTTAATTTTCATTGGAATGTACTGTAACTATAAATCTACATTTCTTAAGTTGATTGAATTGCTTTTTATTTATTAATAACATCTCAAAAAACCCTCTATGTTATGTTAATCTATGCAATACCTTGTAAATGAACTTCCTTTGTAATATTATTTCTTTTAAGTTCAAAATATTATTAAGAAATATAATATGTGTATTTACAATTCTTTCCAAATTTCTTTTATTCTAACATTAGTTTGATGAATAGATATAGATTTTATACAATAATATTTAAGAAATATAATATGTGTATTTACAATTCTTTCCAAATTTCTTTTATTCTAACATTAGTTTGATGAATAGATATAGATTTTATACAATAATATTATGACAATAATATTGGCATCAGGATGGGATTTGGGAATTCTATTATCAGATTTTCAATGTTATGGAGTTGGAGTAGGTTGAAGCCTGTCCATTAAAGTGTAAGAATTTGCTATCTTAATATAAACTGAGAACTGGGAGATGATAATCTGGACCACCTGATAAGTGGGAGTGATGATTTAGCTCAAAATATGTGTATTGGTAATTATTTATCTTTTCTACATGTGTGTGGTCATGTATATTGGAAGTATGGATAGTGAAGAGGCTTGTAAGTTCAAATCCCCTATATTTGCATTTTTTAAAACTAAATTGATGGTCAGAAATTATTAGTATAGTAGTTGTGAAATACATACAGCTATTATTTAGAAGCAGTATAATAACCAGTAGTAATGACACTGAGAATGATATAGGGTCAGTCATAATGTTTATTGTTACACTACAGTAATTCACTGAAAATGATTCTGGTGTTGATAAATATGTGTCCAAGGATTTATGATAGCCGACTAAATTCTGATGATTGTTGCTTTACTCAAGTGCTTATCAGTGTTTTGATAATTTTTACTTTACTCGAGTGGTCATTGATGACTGGGTTGGTCATTGGTGTTTTGATAATTGTTACCTTACTCAGATGATCATTGGTAACTAGGTTTATTTACTGTGATAAATTATAGGATTCTCAAACTTGTATCCTCTTTTTGCAGCCATGATAGAGAGAATTAATTAAATTATTTTTGGCCAGTAGAAATGATGAAAAGGCCAACTACAAATTTGACTAATTGATGAATTATAATAGTTAAGTTTCTTTTTGGCCATTGTGAACTGTGTGTTTTGTTTTTTTTTTTTTTTTTGTAGATTGCTGAACTGTTCCTTTTTTTTTTTTCTAGATAAAAAAATATTTTTGAAATGAATAATATGGAAATCATCTCACATGAATAAATCTTTTAATAATTATGTTTTTAATTAAACAATTTATTTGTTATGATTTTGAATTTTACTTTACACATCAATTAGTTAAAGATCTAGAGATGTTGAAAAGTAATGATTTGCTGCATAAAAACAAGGAGTAAAAATTTTCACACTAATATTTTCTATGATGCTTTATGAATGCTAAAATTAAATGTTAAAAAATACATTATGTAAAATGTTAATGTCATTGAAATTTCACGTGACACTAATTTTCTTTTTACAATGCAAGCTTGATCAATTAGATATTAATCTTATTTATGCATAAACAGATCAAAACTCTTTCATTGTCGTCTTATTTGAGTTGATCTCATTTGTTCGGAAATATTATTATGTTAGGAAAAATGAAATTAAAATGTTAATATTATGTTCTTCAAGAAAAAAATACATGATAAATAAAATCAGTTTAGTGAAATATTTATGTGATAAGTTGAAGAGTTATTAGCATCTGATGTTCAAAATGAAATGATTTCTATAGGGAAAAAATTATAAGTAAAGATAGTAATCACTTTATTGTTTGATGGATTCATCAATAATTAACCTTTTGTTTTTCCACAAAGCTTTATATTAAATTGAAAGGCTGCGAACCTCTTGTGCTTATTATAATACTTATCTAATAGCCAATCAGATGTTATGATGGCTGTCTGAATAGTGATCAAACTGTTAACACAAGACAGAGAATTTTACAAGAAAAGGGTGATCCACCCTCTTCTTTACTTGTCTTTCTATATATCTAACCAGTCTGAAGCATTTAGGTTTGAAAGTGTGAAGCTTTAAATATCTTCACCTTTAACTCACTGAGTCTAAATTACAAACATACAGTGTGAAATCCTACGATTTACTATGCAATAGTTTTTAGATGTTATAAATTGCAATAACGTATGTAAATAATATTTATTTTATAAAGTGCAGATAGAGTTAAAATTAAATTGAAAGGCTGCAAACCTCTTGCGCTTATTATAATACCTATCTGACAGCCAATCAGATGTTATGATGGCTGTCTGAGTAGTGATCAAACCGTAAACACAAGACAGAGAATTTTACAAGAAAAGGGTGGTCCACCCTCTTCCTTACTTGTCTTTATATCTAAGCCAGTCTGCAATTTATAACATCTAAAAACTGCTGCATAGTAAATCGTAGGATTTCACGCTGTATGTTTGTAATTTAGACTCAGTGAGTTAAATGTGAAGATATTTAATGCTTCATGCTTTCAAACCTAAATGCTTCAGACTGGCTTAGATATATAGAAAGATAAGTAAAGAAGAGGGTGGACTGCCTTTTTCTTGTAAAATTCTGTCTTGTGTTTACGGTTTGATCACTATTCAGACAGCCATCATAACATCTGATTGGCTGTCAGATAAGTATTATAATAAGCACAAGAGGTTTGCAGCCTTTCAATTTAATTTCAATTCTATCTGCGCTTTATAAAATAAATATTATTTACAAAGCTTTATATTTATTTTGATTTTTGAAACTTAGATATTGTCTTTCATTGTCAGTACACAGGGAAAGCCATGTTTTAATTTTTGGATAATTAATAATATCTTCTATTTCTTTTTATACCCAAATAATCTTTTGATTTTATCTCATTCTTGTAACATCTGTGTTATTATTTTGTACTGAATCTATACATAAGATTTTATTTTAATAATTATTAGAAAGCAATAGTAAATTATTATTGATATATAATTTATTATTGTTTTATCTCTTCATGTTTATCAAGAAAAATTGTACATTTTGGTAGATTCTTTTTATTTTTGTAATAACATAATAAATTCTTAATACAATATTTCAATCCTAAAAAAGTAAAAATTTTTATACTTCATATTTAACAATGCTAAGTTCCCTAGTGATAATCTAAGAGTTAAATAAGTATATACAGTGATCTTGCAGAAGTTTCTCTTGGCATCATAGTGCATTTAATTAGCTACTATGCTTGTAACTTTGATATTGAGTTTTGGAGATGTATTTCAGATTTTTTTTTTTTTTTTTAAAAAAAAAGATAGCATCATTTTCAGATAGTTAGCCCTATTTGCTATCCAAGTAGGAAGATTAAGGTTTTTATAAAATCTGTAGTCAGTTGAATTTACAGACCTTGGAAGAAAAAAAAACATTCAATAAAATGAAAGCTTCACTATTAGTGAAAGTTGTCATCCCTTTGAGGATTGAACCTTGGTTTACAACTTAATGAAATCAATTAATTTGCAATATTTTGTTCAAAAAATAAAGTAACTATTGTTCTTAAAGTTTAACGTTTTACGGGAGGGGGATATACCTTATTTAGAAACTAGTATATTTTATAATTATTTTTAAATATAACGCCTTCTTATTTGCTTTTACCTAGACATGAAAAAATAGACTATTTAGCATCAATTTAGTAACTACTTTCTTATTTTAATAATTTTAATTAACTTGACTCCCTATAGCAATTAGGAAGAAAGAAAAATATAATTGCTATAGTATTTGTAATAAAATTGTTTTGTATAAAAAATATAAAATAATTTACGTTTTTTTGTTGAAGGTTTTATACTTCAAAATTTACTTATAATAAAGCCAGTTTCTACTTTGTATTTTAATCTGGATACGTTTTTTTGTTAAAAATAGTTAACTTTTCCTTCTATGAAATCAATTTATTATCTTCTCTTGTTAGCTAGCTGTAAACAAAACAATCTGGACTATTAACTTTATTAGAGGAGATCAGATGGGAGTTGATCTGACAATTTTGCTGAAAAATAATTGCCACATATGTGTCATACAAATTCATCAATAAATGGCAGCAACACAATTTGTTTTGTTTTTGCCTTAAGGTATATATAATATTCAGAATGATAATGGTTTACTCATATAGCAGCAACTATTAAATGGGATTTTTTTTAAAAAAATAAATATTTGTCTTCATTGCATGTATATGTTAAATTCTTTGCTAGAAGATATGCTAGGCAATAGTAGATATTTATGGCCAAAGTGATAACACTGACATTTGATCTTTGTAAATGCTCTGGTTACTTTTCTCTTAACATAGTTTTCATATTTTAAATAACTTCTAGTAAAAAAAAAAACAAAGCAATATTGTTTAATTGAAAATAAGTAATCTGAAAATGCAACATTGTTTAATTGAATATAAGTGATCTGAAATAATACACAGTACTATTATTATGATGATAGAATTTTTTGTAATCCAACATTGATTTGAATTTTCCTTATATTATAAATCTTTTTTTTTAACAATAATTTTGACATAGTTATATGTACATAGGAAAAATAAATAAATTTATTTTGAATAAATTAATATTGGTACATTTTAAATACTGTACAGTAATCCTTGAGTTTGGTCGATATTTTGTTACAGGTTTATCACAAATACCAAAATTTGCCGAAGATATCAAATTGTATCCGAAAAGGAAAGTAAAAGAAGCTTGTTTTTTAGCCAATCACAAAAACGTGATAAATAAAAGAGAAAACCGAGTTCAATTATTACAGAGATGGAATGTGTAAATGAACCGATTTACATATGCATAATTAAGAGAGATTATAAATAAAACAGCAGCAATATGCAACCTGAGAGCTCCGTTTGTTTTGCTCATTATCGAAAAAGTGTATTCAGTTAAATTAAGAAAAATTGCTGCTTCGTAAACACAGCTCGTACGCACGCAAAAAAATTACACATGCAGACGAAGAAAACAATATTACATGTGTAAATATATGTACTTTTTTTATATGCATTATTAACAAAAAATTAGTTTTTTAACTATTTTTTTTTATTGTTGTTTTATAGACTATTTTTTTTAAATAGCAGATAACTGAAATAGTAGATAAAGACTGGAGATTTATATGAAAGTATAATAGTATAGTAAATATATATTTGCTTGACAAAAAAGTTTTTTTTAACCCCCTTTATTTTTTTTTAAAATCAAACTACAATCTCTATTTTTTTTTTTTATTAAGGGAAAAAACTGCCTAATACCGACATTTACAAGATTAAATATTATTGGTTCATGTTATCATAGATTTCAACAAAGTTTTACAAATATTATTCTTAGAAAACTCTTTCACTTTGCACTTCTTGTTTCGATTGAGTATCTCAATTTTATTTTACAGGACAACTTTTTAGGGGACACTTAGACTAACATTTCATCTGGTTCATTATAGAACATTGTCTATAGATTAATAACATCATCCTTTGTGGATTGTCCAAGCTCGTTTACAATTTCACTATCAGGTTGCACTGGTTGTTTATGAGTTTGAATTGTCATATTTTTTAGGTTGACACTTTTTTGTTTCTGTGACATCATCTGCGTGAATTTTCTACTTCCTTCATCATCACTGTCTTCCATGTTTGACCAATACTTTATTTCATTCCTATATCTTATTCTTTGATTCTTTTCAATCTGCTCCTGGGTCTATCTATTTGTGATTTACTTCTTAAAAATTCTACTGAATGCCAAATGTAAGATACAAGAAAATAATCCTTTCAATTGAGCAAAACAAAAGAAAGAAGAGAAGTAAATTTTTAAGAAATAAACTTTTTAATTAATTTTTTTTTTAAAGATCATATTGTTTATATTGTACTGCCTGCATAAATGTTAATTAAATGGTTTATTTGAATATCATCATAAGGATTTGATATAAAAAAGAATAAATTTTAACTGCTGTAAATTTTATTTTGCATATTTTCACCTATTGCATGAAAAATGAATTTGATATAATGTACATTTAACCTCGTTTCAATAAAAGCTGGTAGAATGAATAAATAATAAAATGAATACTTTTTTCTCCATAGAATAAATACCTAGACATACAACATATGATAAAATGTAGACATATTTGCATCTTAAAAATTTAGTTATGAATTTAGTTCACATCTTTCTTTTTTTAGAAGTAAAAATGTACATATTTTATTTAAAAGAGCTATTTTTCATATCCATATGCATAATAATTTTATACAAATAATAAAAAGTGAATTTGAAATTCTGATCAAGATGAAGGAAAAAGCCATTTACTGAAATAAAAAAGTAAGCACTATTGGCTGCAGTACAAATGTCAAGCAGCATCATGTTTTGTAACTTTATTTGCATTTAAGTTTTCTTCTCAAATTTGCTGAACTTTATCATTATTATTATTTTTTTTTTTGCAAAAACAAATATTAATTTTAATCATCCATATAATAATAGTAAAATTTCTAAAAGAAAGAGCTGGAAAACTATTGGTAGTTTAAATTCTGAATAAGGTATGATTAAATCAATCTATACCAGTGGTGGGTAACTGCCGACCTGCTGGCTCTCTGGGGGGGTGGAGGTTGAGTGGGTAATTAAAATAAACCCAAAAACATTAAATTATATAAAAATTAAATTAAATAAATAAATAATAAAAAAAGTATGTTTATGTGTTTTCTAATTATTACACTTTTTAATTTAATATAATTTATAGTCTATAAAATGAACCAATTAAAAAAAAGAAAAATGATGCTGAATGCCACATTTTCAATGATAATTGGACATTCAGATATTTATTTATAAATATAGATGATAAAGCTGTTTGTTTGATTTGTAATGAAACTATTTTTGTTTTTAAAGAATATAATCTAAAAAGATATTTTTCAATATAACATTTCGTAAAATATAAACTATCTATAATCGATTCCTATTTAAGTCATTAAATATTGTATTTACTTTTTTTTTGAAATACAATGATAATTTGAAATAGTTAAGATTTTACTTCATTAGCATTTGAAATAAATTAATATATATATTTGCTCTGTGCACAGATAATGAAGCTATTAATTGTATGTGAAATTATCAAAATTTATCGCCAAGTGCTTTCGGGACAGTTTATAGTCCCATATTCATGACGACTTGAATATGGGACTATAAACTGTCCCGAAAGCACTTGGCAGTAAATTTTGATAATTTCACATACAGTTAATAGCTTCATTATCTGTGCGCAGAGCACATATATATATATTAATGATAATTTGATAATTCAAGTAATGTAACATTTTTTAGGTTCTGATTTTTTTTTTTTGCTAAATTGTTCAATCTATTTCGGTCCGTGTTATGATACAAAAATTTTATTTGGCCCGCTGATGAAAATAGTTGCCCATCCCTGATCTATACCATTTTAACAAAATGCAAAAAGTTTTAAAATGAAAGGAATTTCAGCTTTAATAAACCCATTTACTAATGCAGATCATTTAAAAATAAACAGCAATAACAGTATCAATGAGGTAAGCATTTGTGAAAAGGTGAACGATAGTTTGTTTGAAGAATGCAAATACTATTCCTTCAAAAGAATTTATTGGCAGTCAAAGTATGATTCATTGGATTTAGGAAAAGGACTAGATTGCATAATGTCATAAGGCATGATGAGCTGCTAAACATATCACCAGAAAGCAGAAATTGTGAAATCAACAATATGAATTTTTATTAAGATATTTAAGCTATGTTTTGAATTTTTACTTTTAAAAGATGAATTTTGGTTTCATTAAAATATAAGCATGCAATATATATATATGTCCACAGATGGCATTCTACCAAAAACGCCCATCAAGCGTATGTTTTGTTTACATAAACGTCAGAGTAGTTAGTATTCACTATCTCTAACTATAATTCCACTTTCAGATCATGATTTCAAGCTATTTGCTATCGTCAGTGAAAGACAGGAATAAAGAAACTAGATCTAAATACAAACTCTGAGCGTTTATGAAACAATTTCTATTCAGCTTGCAAGCGTGAATTTTTTAGACACGTAATGTCTTCAAACTCAGCATAGCAAACCAGATAGCTATATGGGTCTGATCTCAGTTCAGCATCACCACATAGTAGAAGCCTCTGCAATGTTAGCAAGTTAAAAACTTGCTAACGCTTGTATTTATGTCCACAGATGGCGTTCTACCAAAAACGCCCATCAAGCGTATGTTTTGTTTACATAAACGTCAGAGTAGTTAGTATTCACTATCTCTAACTATAATTCCACTTTCAGATCATGATTTCAAGCTATTTGCTATCGTCAGTGAAAGACAGGAATAAAGAAACTAGATCTAAATACAAACTCTGAGCGTTTATGAAACAATTTCTATTCAGCTTGCAAGCGTGAATTTTTTAGACACGTAATGTCTTCAAACTCAGCATAGCAAACCAGATAGCTATATGGGTCTGATCTCAGTTCAGCATCACCACATAGTAGAAGCCTCTGCAATCTATATCATTGCAAGAAAGACCTCAAAGGTACATTTATGATAAACAAAAATGCAAGTTAAAAAACTTGCTAACGCTTGTATTTATGTCCACAGATGGCGTTCTACCAAAAACGCCCATCAAGCGTATGTTTTGTTTACATAAACGTCAGAGTAGTTAGTATTCACTATCTCTAACTATAATTCCTCTTTCAGATCATGATTTCAAGCTATTTGCTATCGTCAGTGAAAGACAGGAATAAAGAAACTAGATCTAAATACAAACTCTGAGCGTTTATGAAACAATTTCTATTCAGCTTGCAAGCGTGAATTTTTTAGACACGTAATGTCTTCAAACTCAGCATAGCAAACCAGATAGCTATATGGGTCTGATCTCAGTTCAGCATCACCACATAGTAGAAGCCTCTGCAATCTATATCATTGCAAGAAAGACCTCAAAGGTACATTTATGATAAACAAAAATGCAAGTTAAAAAACTTGCTAACGCTTGTATTTATGTCCACAGATGGCGTTCTACCAAAAAGCTTGAAATCATGATCTGAAAGTGGAATTATAGTTAGAGATAGTGAATACTAACTACTCTGACGTTTATGTAAACAAAACATACGCTTGATGGGCGTTTTTGGTAGAACGCCATCTGTGGACATAAATACAAGCGTTAGCAAGTTTTTTAACTTGCATTTTTGTTTATCATAAATGTACCTTTGAGGTCTTTCTTGCAATGATATAGATTGCAGAGGCTTCTACTATGTGGTGATGCTGAACTGAGATCAGACCCATATAGCTATCTGGTTTGCTATGCTGAGTTTGAAGACATTACGTGTCTAAAAAATTCACGCTTGCAAGCTGAATAGAAATTGTTTCATAAACGCTCAGAGTTTGTATTTAGATCTAGTTTCTTTATTCCTGTCTTTCACTGACGATAGCAAATAGCTTGAAATCATGATCTGAAAGTGGAATTATAGTTAGAGATAGTGAATACTAACTACTCTGACGTTTATGTAAACAAAACATACGCTTGATGGGCGTTTTTGGTAGAATGCCATCTGTGGACATAAATACAAGCGTTAGCAAGTTTTTTAACTTGCATTTTTGTTTATCATAAATGTACCTTTGAGGTCTTTCTTGCAATGATATAGATTGCAGAGGCTTCTACTATGTGGTGATGCTGAACTGAGATCAGACCCATATAGCTATCTGGTTTGCTATGCTGAGTTTGAAGACATTACGTGTCTAAAAAATTCACGCTTGCAAGCTGAATAGAAATTGTTTCATAAACGCTCAGAGTTTGTATTTAGATCTAGTTTCTTTATTTCTGTCTTTCACTGACGATAGCAAATAGCTTGAAATCATGATCTGAAAGTGGAATTATAGTTAGAGATAGTGAATACTAACTACTCTGACGTTTATGTAAACAAAACATACGCTTGATGGGCGTTTTTGGTAGAACGCCATCTGTGGACATAAATACAAGCATTAGCAAGTTTTTTAACTTGCATTTTTGTTTATCATAAATGTACCTTTGAGGTCTTTCTTGCAATGATATAGATTGCAGAGGCTTCTACTATGTGGTGATGCTGAACTGAGATCAGACCCATCTAGCTATCTGGTTTGCTATGCTGAGTTTGAAGACATTACGTGTCTAAAAAATTCACGCTTGCAAGCTGAATAGAAATTGTTTCATAAACGCTCAGAGTTTGTATTTAGATCTAGTTTCTTTTTTCCTGTCTTTCACTGACGATAGCAAATAGCTTGAAATCATGATCTGAAAGTGGAATTATAGTTAGAGATAGTGAATACTAACTACTCTGACGTTTATGTAAACAAAACATACGCTTGATGGGCGTTTTTGGTAGAACGCCATCTGTGGACATAAATACAAGCGTTAGCAAGTTTTTTAACTTGCATTTTTGTTTATCATATATATATATATGTTCTTTATTGTTTTGGAAGATAACTATAAGCTATAATGAAACAATTGTATAAAGAATGGCATTCTGGAATCAATTGATTTCCCAAGAATACTGTATTTTCAATTAATTAAAAAAAAATTTATTTCAAAAATATATTTATGTGCAATTAATATGGGAAATAAGCCCCAAAAGCTATCGTGGAAATATCCTGATTTCATATTTTATAAATTGAATAGATGATGCTCATTACTTTCCTAAGTATGTATCTATTTGCAAAAATCAAATTATTTTGAATTTAGTTCATAGTTTAACTTATACCCCCACCCCTCTTTACTGAATTTAATATTATCATACTGCTTGTAGTATAAATGGTTATAAAAAAAATCAACTTTTTTTGCTACTTTTTAAAACAAATATTATAAAACTTTATGAATAATGGCAACAATAATCAAAAGCAAATTTAATTTATTATGATACTGATTATAAGAAAGCAATCATTTAAATCCAATTAAATAAAGATTATTTTATTTTTTTTATATTTGCAATTTTATGGCAATACTTTTTAAATTTCTTTATAAAAACATTTTAATATATTATAAATAATGCTTACTTATAAAAAAAATGATATTTTTATAAAGCAATCAAGTACTCTTATTAGAAGTGTTATGACATACCATTTACATCATGTTGTAATCATTACGATGCAAGATACATATTAAAAATTCCATCAATAAAAATTAAAAATAATTGCTAAGTTTTATGGTAGTTTTGTTTTATCCAATCATTAGTAAGTTTTGTATTTATTAATGTAATTTATTATGATGCAAGATACATATTAAAAATTCCATCAATAAAAATTAAAAATAATTACATACAATAGCAATGTAATACACAAGATAATCTTGTTATCACAATAACTTTAAATTTTGAACCAATAAATTTGGAATAAGACTATGATTTTAATATTAGATATTACTAGTCTGTGATTTTGCAGTGCCAAATATTCTTATAATATGGAACTTTTATTGTATTCTGACATTTAATTGTAACAATTCGTAATATCCCATTGTTTTGAGTGTGTGTGCATCCAGATTTTTGTAATACTGATTTATTTGTCTTTCCAAAATAAAGTATTTAATAACAGTTCAATATGAGATACAAAATTAAGACCATTATTTTGTGTCATAATTTTACTTTCAGTGAAGGATATTAATGTAAAGGACATTGAATCATAAATTTTGTGTCATAATTTTACTTTCAGTGAATGATATTAATGTAAGGACATTGAATCATAAATAAATGCTTATGGGTACAAATGTTATTGCACAAGTCAGTCATATTTTTATTGATACATTTAAAAAAATGAATGCCATATCCTAACAGTAGAGGGTAAAGCAGCATAACCTTCATGTATACAATAATTAAAAAAGCAAGTCATATATAACGTGACATTACTTTTAAAGAGCTTGTAGTTACAAAAATGCACACAGAGAGCGTGCCAATAGCTCAAACAAGTGCATCTGGAGATGAGAGTGTTCTGGATAGAGATTTTAAATATTTTCTCATACCGCACTTGTTTTATTACGAGCTTGTTTGAGCTATTGGTACGCTCTCTGTGTGCATTCATGTATACATATTGTAGTGATAATACTAAATGAAAATATTTAATTGGTATTACTTTCATAGTTATATATATATAATTGATAAGGATAGAGTTGATTGAACCTAAAAATGGTTATATTTCCTAATTACCTCCACAATATCAACAATAGGGATTCGAAATAGACTTTACCATTCAGAAAGCTGTGCATTTGCAGTCTTCATTAAGGCACCATCTTTACATTTGTGAAAAGAAAAAATGCTGAATGGGTCAATTTCAACTCCTATACTTTTGCAATTTCCGATAACATTTTGCATTTGCTCAGTGGTTAAGCATTCTTTCTAAATTAATCTTACATATAAATATGGAACTGATAAGTGCTAGCCTAAACATTTGAAATGAAAGCTGCGATATAAAATGGAGATAGCAAGTTGAAGTTTATAAATTAATAATTTATTTATAAGATGCAATTAACTCGCACACACAAAGGAAAAATTATTATTTTAGAACAAATGTATACAATGAATAAGGATATAAAAAATAAAGAAATAAAAGTAACTTAATTTTTAATATAAAAGAACTAAATTCAAATACAATAAATGGATTACATTGCCTTATTAAGATCGTTTCTATTTTATTTTGTTAAAATATTTAAAAGGAACAGTCTTAACCATGGTATATATATATTTGTATTTTTATATTGGATTATTTCCATCATCTAACATGTGTATTGAATGTCTTTAGAAAAATTCAACTTTATTTAAATATTCCAAATACATTCAACTGTTAGTAATAGCACATCAAACAGGTTAGTTTATGCACAATGTTTCGAGAGATATTCTCCCCTCTTGTTGGGCTGACCAGTGACAGTACTAGCATGGGATTCAAACCTGGACCCTTAGATTCTTGAGTATTGAATTTTAAGGTAGTTCTCTAACCAATTGAGCTTTTGGCAGGATGGCTCAGTTGGTTAGAGCATTACCTTAAAATTCAATACTCAAGAATCTAAGGATCCATGTTCAAATCCCATGCTAGTAATGTCACTGGTCAGGCCAGCAACACTTGAAGAAGAGGGGAGAATATTACCTCTCAAAACATTTTGCATATACTAACCTGTTTAGTGTATTATATTAACGGTCGAATGTATTTGGAATATTTAAATAAAGTTAAATTTTTCTAAAGACATTCAATACGCATATTAAATGATGGAAATAGTCCAATATAAAAATGCAACTAGAACACCATCATCACAAACCTTTAGGAAAACACATGTTATATATATTTATAATTTCCATTACTGATTAATGCGTGATAACGATGGCAGGCTGGTGGTACATTTAAATTAATCAGTAAGGGCGTTTTCTCTGATTGTATCAACAAATAATCATGGTGGTACATTTAAATTAATCAGTAAGGGCATTTTCTCTGATTGTATCAACAAATAATCCACAAATCAAGAGTTTCTATTTCTGATAATGATGTTTTATCTTTAATAAATTATTCTTTTCAACATAGTGACATGTATCTCAACCACTGTTATAATTATTAAAGCAGAATGCTTCTCCTGAATTTAATAAGTTTTTGTGGATAGTTTTTCCCCCCAGCTTTTTCCAAAAATTAGAGATAGACTAATTTAATCCTCCAGTCCAGAGCTAAAGAATGTCCTTTTAATTCTTTTTAAGAATTCTTTCTCAATTTTCTTTTTAACTTTTTTGCTTTTAATTAAAACTATATAATAGATTACTACCTTTTTTATCTTTTAATTACTGTTACATATTAGATTTGTAGATTTTTTTTTTTTTTAATAAGATAGTTAAATAAATATATTTTCATCTCTTTTGTATCTATTAAAATACCATTACTTGGGATCAAATTTATTTTAATAAAGATCTATCTATAAATTTTAGTTGTCTTTATTTATTTGATTGAAGTATGCTACTTTTATATATTTCAGCTATGCACACACACATATTCACATAATAATAAAAAATATTGAATCATTGTATTTCCTTTAAACAAATTGTTATTAGTAACTGCAAAACAATTTGAATACCTGATTACTGACTACTATGCTGGCTGTGACCTATTTAAGCTTCTATTTCCAGCACTACAATATTGTAGCATTTTTTTGTGTTTTAGATTTGTGTAGGCTTTTAGAAAGTGCAAGTTAATCAAACTATGAAAAGAAAATATGTTCCAATCATTTACAAGTCTGGACATTTCAAGAACATAGTTATATTTCCTGATCAATGAACCTAATATTATTTACACTTTTAAATTGCAGGCAGAATCAGTTTTTAATTTATGTAGAGGGTGCAAGAGTTGATAGATTCACTGATTCTGCACGAAGCACATCATAACGTACAAAGCAAATACAAAGATAGGGAATATGATTTCCCATCAATTAATTTATTCTAAGTAAATGTTTTATTGGAGCATAATTAATTAAAGCATATTGGCAAGGTAATTCACTCACTTTTCTACAACTTAGTAACAACATCTATAAAGTAAAAATTAAGAGTATAATTAACTAGAATTAAGCACCCACAATAAAAGGTTTATATTAGTAGTAAAAGTTTTATTATGACACATTAAACATTTAAACACTTATAATAAAAAAACATTATAATATTGAAAAGAATACATACCCATGTTTCATATAATTATATTCAACACTTAATTCCAACAATTCATTTTTAGTAGTGGTAAATGCTCTTTCTTTTGTCTAAATTAGAAATTTAACATTTTAAAGTTAGTATGCAAATCCTCCTGATTTAAATATGAATTAGTGTATGGGCATTAACTTACTGGTAAGCTTTTAGTGTTTACATCGATTATCGTAGTAGTCTGATCTCTTTTGAGGAGTAGTCCGTAATATTGGTTTATGGTTTTTTTTCTGGTATTACTTCCATATCTCTAATCTATATTTAGATAAGGCAAGGCACAACTTTTGGTGACTTTTCCAAGAGAAGATACCAGCAAACATTCTGGTTTTACTCACACATGGAGAATGGATTCAGCTTAGTAATTCCAGGTGATAGCATTTTATTACAGCTTTGAAAATGCTGCATACAAGAACAACCAAAAAAACATAAAAAGGCCATTTCTAAACTTGTCTGCTCCTTTTATATTGACAGCCATTTTTGAGGTCTTGCGCATATGGTTTTTTTGTTTTATTATTCTATAATCTTTTATATTCGTTGTTAGTTTTAGTTACAGTCTTCTTTTTCATAAATTACTTCAGCCATCTTTAATTTGCATTAAGAACATCACTTTGATTTTAATCATCTTCTTTTCTCAATCTGGGTTAGCAATCTATACATGTTTCTATTCTTTCCAATTCCTAACTATAGTCTTAATTAAACAGATAATGTGAAACAAAAATAACTTTCATTGTACATTATCTAAAAAAAACAGTCTACTAACTAAAAAAAAAAAAAAACTAAATTGAGTCTTTTGACCGATCTTTAAATCTTATTTTTTTTAGCTTTTTAAATATTATTCAATGCCAATATACCTGTACTATATATATATATATATGAATGGTACAATACCATCACACCAAGAAACAAGAATAAAATAGGGTTTTGAACCTATTTTATTCTCAAGTTTTAAGTAAAAATTTTATTATTATGAAAAAAAAAATATTTTTTTATAATCCAGTTCAAAGTACTCTAATTTTTCGCTTTATATGGTTTTAATGTCCTAGCATTATAGATACCCCTCTTCCCTTTATCATTTGTCACAGTGAAGGCATTTGAGTCATTTTCCCGACTGATGTGATAGGGCCCTTGCACAGGTTTTGAAATTTTCTACAAATATGTTTACTTGCATGACACACCGGGTTCAACTTGACCCATACCTATCACCTGTCCTAAATTTGTTCATTGTAATACCCTTCCTTTGCATCCGTAGTTTCACATGGTGTTCCAGTTCAACCCTCCCTTTTTCCAGTTCACTTCTTCATTGATGTCTTCCAAAATAGTCAATATCTTGACTTGTATAAACAGGGTGCCTGACATCTTAATTGTATCTGGATAGGTGGAAATCTTGTGGATTCGTTATGTCCCCAATTTGTTTATTTGCATGACACACCAGGTTTAACTTGACCCATACCTATCACCTGTCCTAAATTTGTTCATTGTAATACCCTTCCTTTGCATCCGTAGTTTCACATGGTGTTCCAGTTCAACCCTCCCTTTTTTCCAGTTCACTTCTTCATTGATGTCTTCCAAAATAGTCAATATCTTGACTTGTATAAACAGGGTGCCTGACATCTTAATTGTATCTGGATAGGTAGAAATCTTGTGGATTCGTTATGTCCCCAGTTTATATAATTCAGTACCCAAGGCAGCACCTTCAGCCATTGTTTAAGGACAGAAGATGTGTATACCCTGAAGTGGTGGTCCAGCTCTCTCATCATCCATTCACAGGGATTAGATTGCAGGTGCCTCATGGAAGATATATATTTGAATTCCATTTTCTTGATCCATTCCCACCATTCATATGATGTAAATGGTGTTCCATGGTCAGACAAAATAGCCTGAGGCTTCCGCTACTTGTGTAAAGTATTGTTCATGCAGTAGATGCACTGCATTCTGGGGATTAGCCTGAGACACAAGACATGCTCATACCCACTTGGAAAAAACACAGACCCTAAATATCTCATTTTTCGAAAAAGCAGCATCTTGTAAAAATCTATGGTTATCAACTCTTTGTGATTCTGGGGAATTTATGGGACTCTAAGATCCTTAGTAAGACTTGTTTTCAGGCTTTGTTTTTTAACAAACCTCATGTATTCAGCATGCTTGCCACCTGAGGTCTAATTTGGCCAGTAAAACCATGTCTTTAATAAGCATTTTATTGTACTGGTGCTGTAATGTCCATACAGTGTGTGTACATGATGAGCCTTTTTTGTAAATCCTCTGGCATGATCATCCTTTGATATGTAGGGTCTTCCCTTTGGGTACTTCTGAGGTGTTTCAGTTCTTCCTCCACTGGTGTTTTAATTTAACTGTGTCGGACATATATTGTCTTTTGTAGGTGGGTCTGCACTCCTGGCCCCAAGTTGCAGCTCAGTGTCTCAGCAATCTCATTCTTACTTTCCTTACGGTATTTTATGGAGTGGTTGAATTTCTGTAGAGAAAGACTCCACTAGATTAGTCTACTATTTGTTAAATAGTTGTGGTTGAGGAACTCCAGGTTTTAGATCATCCTAACAATAATTTCTGATCCCATCCCATCAAAAACTGTTAAAACTTCTGGAATGCCCACATCACAGCCAAAGCCTCCTTTTCCTTTACATTATAATTGCATTCTGCATCCTTAATGGTCTGTTCCCATCCTCTTGGATCTGCATATAAGCTGCCCATAATCCATAATCACTGTTGTCCACGTGTACTAAGAAGGGATTGTTTAAATCTGGGTAAACTAGCATCATCTTTCTAAAATCATCTTTTTAAGAATCTGTGAGAAGAATTGTAACACATTTCACCCTCACATCTTTCACTGTAAAGTAAATATTTTTATAAGGATTTTTAAGTTAATATGTATTTTATGGAGTAGAACATCTTCCAGGATACTTCCTCTGATCTTTCCAAGGTTGTAGCTGAGTATGGAGCTGTAGACAAAGAAATGCTTTAAAATTTAACCTTGATTCTGCAAATTTATTCATCACTTCTGAATGTTGAAAAAATAGTTAACATTTACTTGCTAAGGAAAGGAAAACTAATCATCTAAAGCAGTGTTTCCCAACCTTTTTTGGCTCGCGTACCACTTGGTAGTACATCACGCTAAATTGTACCATTTCGTAAAAATGATTGTATTTCGTGAAATTTGTTATTGTGTGTTATTTTATTTGCATTATAAATATTATAGGGTAACCATGTATGTTTTCACATCTCATAATGAGACAAATTACATTGAAACACACCTAAACGTCATGCCATATTCACTGAAATTATAAACGCACTGTAACATATTTATATGTATGTGTTTGTTCAAAGTTTCATATTTTTTCCAAAATAATTTATTAAAGATTACATTATTACATTAAAGGTTATTTGGTATATATTTTGTTCAAAGTGTTTTCTTATTCCTTCATTTGGTTTTCCCGAATTTGAGTCTGTTTTCTCTTTTTCGGAGCATCTTGCTATTGGTTGGGCCATGGAGAGGATAAATCCAGCATGTCCCAAGTCATGGTAAAAATAACCTCAGGGGTTATCAGCCTATCTCTTGTTCTTGTTTTCTTTATGTTGTTCAGCATGAATGAAGTTAATAGGATTAAAATGTTGATGATTAAATACTAGCTTACATCTAGTAATCCACAATAAATGATCAAGAATTAATGAGAGTCTAATTTCTGGGTATGATCCTTTTCTGATACATTTTTTCAAATTAAATAATTTAGATTGATTTGCCTTGATCCGACTCATTTTTTATCTATTATTTTGTCATGATTTCGTTTACTAACTAATAAATGGTTTTAATAAAAACACAAAATTATAAAAAACCAATTAGTATATTTTCTTATCATAATCAAATATGTTTATAAAATAAATTTAATGAGATCTTTGTGCTTGTTTTGAACAACATAATTTTTTGAAATTTGGTTCAAAAGATGCAAGATATACCCTTAAGTCTATAGCTGCATTCAGTCTATTTCGATACTTATTTTTTAAAAAATATATGAAGAAAAAGCTCTTCCTATTAATTCTATACTAGTAAACGGTAATAATAATTTAAGAGCTTTCTCAGAAAGTTGTTCATATTCTTTAATGTTTAACCAAAAATTAATTAGTTTGTGTCGTTTGAATTCTACTTGTAAAGTTCTGTCACATGATAATTCTATTAAATTTTCTTTATCCTTTATTGATAATGATGTAGCTTTTTCTAAATTTTCTGCATAGAAGGGGTTTGAAATCCAATTATCATTTGTGTTTTGGGTTTTGGAAAATATTCCATGAAAGACAATTTTAATCCTGTTAAATGTGCTATTATATTTTCTCGTATATCTTGAGACAGACTAACCTTATTTTCAAACAAAAAAATATGTAGAGTTTCGAATACTTTCAATTGATTGTTTTCGATATTTATTTCCAAAAATCTAATTTCTTAATCATACTTTCAATTTTATCATTAACATTAAAGATCGTTATCGACTGTACATATTAACAACTTTACTGTATAATATTATTAATTAAAATAACTTTTATGAATTATAGGAAAAAACGTTTCTATATTTTTATGATTTAATTTTTTTTTTTTTATGTCCGCCATTATTGATTATTTTTCATGTACCACCAATCAGCAACTCGCGTACCACAGGTTGGGAAACACTGATCTAAAGTGATTATCCCATGGAAATGTACTTCTACAAATTAATCTGCAAATCTACCTATTTTAAATGCTTAGAAAAAAATTGCAATGGAAACCCTCCTAGTAAAAATGCCACAGAATGAACCAAAAGAAACTAAAATATATTACCAGCTGATATTAAAATTTAATGATTACTGGTTACATTCTCACATTTACAGTTACAAAACATATGTGAGCTCACAAAAACTAAAAGTAATTTGACTGAACTTTTTATAGATACCTTCAAAGATATTCTGTTTCAAAGATTTTTTCCTCTCACACATGATCAGCTATTTATTTTGTTAACATAACAAATTATTAGGTGGAGGGGGGTAACAATCAGGAAATATAATTGAAGGTATATGGAAACTTGTTTTCATGCAAGTTCTTCATTTTGACTTGCTTGAAACTGATTCCACTCTACTATTATATGGTTGCCTTTAATTATCTTTAAATTTTCCTAGACAAAAATTAATTTACAAATATTGTGGGTATTTTTATTATTTTATGGTTAACTGGATTCATTACCAATTGTTAAAAGGGCAATTACTGTTCCATTTGGGAGCCTGGTTCTGGGATTATTTTGATTAAAACAAACAGGGATTGAACCCAGTTTAGTTTTAATATATTATTAAAATTTGGAAAAATATAAATTAGTCATTGTAATATGGAATACAATTACTTGGTCTATAAATACATGGTCGGATGAGAAATATAATCATTTATTTTGCTATAAGTAAAAATGAATCAATAAACTTGGTAGAGTTAATAGCAATATGCAAATAAATAAAATAAAGATTAAATTTAAAGTGTCTTGCAGTTTTAGAAAGGTTACACAATGCAAAGAATGGTGAGCACTCTAATTATTAAATAAGTAAAAGAAATATTTGAGTTTTTATATATGTTTTTTTTTTTTTTTAATTTTATAGAGAAGTAAGTGGCTAATTTTTTTTATATAAGTTATATAGATGATTACCCAAGCTAAAGCAAAATTTGAACCTCAGGAAAGTAAAACTAAGACACATGATAGTTAGTTTAAAAACATGATCACAATCATGTACACAGAAATGAAAAATAAATGGAAGAACAACAAAAAGTGAATTATAAAAAACAAAATAAGGAAATTAAAAAGATTTTACATGATATGAAAAAGCAAAATAAAGAGAAAAAAATGAAAAATTTATTTACAGAAGTAAAGGATGACAAAGCCCGGATGATAAATGAGAATAGAGAAAATGAGGTAGAAGAAGCAGATAAAGCAGTGGTAAGTGCATGACTATGTTAGTTAAAAGTGTTTGATATATTGGTAATCTAAATAGTTTTAACACAAACCTTGGAGGGTGATACTTGCCTTATTTATAATTGACTGTCTGAATTCACAGAAAATAAAATTAGGAGTGAAGAAATGGTATGATTTGAAAAACGAATTATTTAAATATTCAAAAAATGGATGATCAAGAAGGTCACTTTAATAGAGTCAAATATATTTGTTTGCTAAGGTATATAATAAAAGTATTAGGAAACCACCCAGATTAAAATTTAGAGAACTAGAAAAGAGAAATCCAGAGTTTAGGCAAATAATTAAGCTAAATAAATTGTCCAATAAGAAATTAGGTTCGAGAAATCATTATATGAGGATGAGAATAAGAAGTAGAGCTAGGAAGCATATAATGAAATATTCATTTTTTAAAAAAATAAATCACAGTTACTTATATGATAAATAAAATGTATTACAGATCATTCCAAGATGGGACCTGCATATTGATTAAAAATATTTAGTGGCAAGGTTTAATCTTTCTATAAATAAGGATGGCCTCTAAGTTGTTGCATCTGGACTTGTTAATGGGTACTTCATAGAAGAGAATGGACAAATTTATAAAATACACACTACAAAAGTAGATTTTTCTGAGCGTTCAAAAAAAGACTAATTTAAAGTAGAGTTGGAGAGTGAAGTAAATTGAAGCATGTCCACTAAAACTTTGTAGATTTGTTATTTTAATATTAATCCCAGTTGATCCAGATTATCATCTTCCATACATGTATATAATCAGTGCTCAGTATATATAAATGTAAAGATGGAGGGTGAAGTACATTGAAGCATGTCCATTAAAAATTTATCTTAATATTAAGTGAGCACTGATGACATACATGTGTGGGAGATGATGATCTGGACTAACTGATGAGTGATGGTTCAGCATGAAATATGCTTATTGGAGATCATTTATCTTTTTCACGTGTGTCATCATGTGTATTGATTATATGAGATAGAGTGGATAGTTAAAGGGAGCTTGAAAGTATGTATTCATATCACCTATAATTATATTTATATATAGAAAAATGTGTTTATTTACTGTTTGATTGCATGAGCCCAAACAATTAATTTATTTCTAAGTAAGTGTTGAATTTCTTATTGCACTTAAAATATATATATATCAGTTGTTGTTGTTTTTTTTTTAAATTATTGTTATTATTTAGTTTAGTTTGAAATATTATCTAGAAAATCAATTTTTTCATAAATTAATTATTGTGTCAGTTTCTCTTTACTAATAAATCTTGTTAATTGGTCATTAAGTCTCCAGTACCCAAAAGATTGCTTTATCAAGAACAGCTGAAATTATTTTCAATTATCATGTCTCTTTCAATTTTTCATCCATCAATCTCATTTCTGCTTTAATCACTTATGTTTTATTTTTGATATGCAGGATAATTGTGGCTGTTTGAATTTCTTTTCTTCTTTGAAGTTATGTGGCTGATTTTTTAAAGAATCATCTTTAATCTTTAAAAATTATAATAAAGTTCATTCACTCATGTTTTAATGAATAATTTGAATTTGTTTCATTTTCAAAAATAATTTAATTATTGTAAAAGAAAAATGATGTGTATATTCAGATGGTTATGTGTCTCATGGCATAACAACATAATAGTGTGTGTGCATGTATATATATAAATTCGAAAGGAAAAGTATAAATAAACAGACAAAAAAAAATATTGTAGATATTTTTATATTACATTGGAATAACATTTAAGAATTAAATAATTTTGAATTAAAAAAAAAATTATAAATTATGCATTTAAAAAGATCTAATTAATATTTTACTAATTCTGATTTGGAAATTAAAACTAGCATTTTTTTATGTTACAGTAGATATATTGGTAATTATAAAATTCCATTATTTTGATTAGATTAATTTTTTTATAATTAAAGCTTGTGTCTCATGTTTTGATAAAGGACCTACAAGGTTGTTGAAAGGATTAAAGTAAATTGAAAAGAGTATTAACTTTTTTCAATCAAGATAAAGAAAACTGGATATTAATTACAGTTTTTTTAATGTCACTATGTCTAGGAAAATGTTGGAAAAAAGTTTAGAAAAAGAGTTTTGAGAGTTTTTACAGATTATGACAAATTATGAAGATATAATGGACAAGTCCATCTGCTGCTACTAGTTCACAATGATAGAGTTTTTGATTCACATGGAGGTCAGGGTAAGTTTTTCTGTAGTTCATTAGTCTGTACATATTGTCTACAAACTGGAATGCCTAAAGCCTATCAAATTCTAGACTAAATGGAGCTGATTATGTATGCCAACAGTAACCAGATTATAACTTTTCTGAAGATGTCCATAAGCCAGTCTATTGTTTAAAAATGACAAGCTTACCCAGAGATTCCATCATCTTACTGAAAAATTACTTTATTCATATACTGTTTTATCTATATTCAGAGAAGCACAGATAAATGTTGTGCATCATATATATATAAAGTACAGCTGGTGAGTTATTTTAAATAATTTCTTGAAAATGACATTTTAATTTTTTAAATTACAATTTTTTTAAATTAAAATAAATACCTATTCAACAAAAAATAAGATGTGTTTTCAGTTTATTTATTAAAACTGAAATTAATAAAAAATGATGATGGTTGTTAAAATCTCTAAATTAAAAGAAAAACAAGTAAATAATTTTTGCTTGAATTATAATCAAGATAAAACAATTTTCCAAATTGAATCTCACAATTTTTTTTTAAAAGAGAAAAACTTTTTTCTATTAGAAATAATGAAAGAATAATCATTTTGATTCATACTATTTTTTTTTTTGTATATATACACACACATACATGTGAATTTTATGCATAATTTCAACACCGAATTAATTGTGAAAAATATAATATTTTTAATAAGTTTATTATTTTGATAAATTAAAATATAAATGTCATTGTGTGCACACATTTCTGTGGGTACCCACGTAAATATGTGAAAAGTCATTATTTATGTATCATTAAAATGTGATATATATATATGACAAATCAAATCTATTCATTGTGTATTATACAGTCAAGTCTGTGTGCTGATATATATGTGTTTTATGTAAACCTATATTTTCAAATGATTTGCAAATTCTATAAATTCATTGGACTGTTTGTGAAGTTTTGGAATATCGATTGTTAATATTGATTTTCTCAATAATTGTCTTTCCAGCTTTGCATTAACAGTATCTACATTTTCATATTTGATGATTTTGTTGAAGTCTATTAAGAACATTATAGTCTTGAATTTCATATTTTCTGTTAGTCAGATTATTATCTGATTCTGCCATATTTTCATTTTGTTGCTTCCATGTCCATTTATATTTGGCAATTTTTCCCAAACAAAGAATTCATAATAATATATAGTATCTCTGTTTCTCAAACTCCACATGTCTGTGTTCTATTACTATAGCTAAATTTACCACAACACTTCCATCTATCAATCATTTACCAATTCTAACATTAAAGTCTTCCATGATAATTGTAAAGTGGTTAGTCTGATTAAAAATGTTTTATATATGCTTATAAAAAATCCTCTATTGCTTCATCACAAAGGTAACTTACATATACCTGAATTTTTTGCATTTGGTATCTTTTGACAGTACTTGCCTATTAGTCCTACAACACATATTTAACCTGCTGTTCCTTTTCACATTTGTATCAATCTGTTGATAACTTTCTAATCTTGTGAGCTGGCCAAAATAATGTGTACACTTGGATCTTGTACAAACTTAAAATGATAAATTCATCAAACTGGACCACATGTACACGATCTTTTTACAAGATTTACAAAGTTATCGGCAGGCTGAATATGTATATGAAAAGCATAGCATGACTGATATGTGATAGAAATTGCATCAGATTAAATCTAACATTACTAAAAATATTAATTTCTAACAAAACTAAACATATGACTTTTGCACAAAAAATATAAAATCTGACACATAATATTAATTTCTAACAATACTAAAAATATTAATTTAACTCCCAAATGTCACTTTAAATACAGACTAATATAACATGCCATTATGCAATTCCCAAATGTAACTTTAAATACAGACAAAACAATCACTAAATTACAAAATTGCCTAAAATATTCCAAAAAAAGAAAAATATACACATATAGCACTTAGCATGTAATACATAACAGGAATTGTCATGATGAAACAATCAATTTGCCAGGACTACTTTATTTTAAGTGGATAATTTTTTCTGCCCAAATACACACTTGCTTAACACATGATTGTATTTGTGGTTCATATGAAAATGATTGTAACTGGCATTTAGTAATTCAGCACTTTTATAGGCCCTCAAACTGTTGGAGTATACCCTAAAATATTACAAAAATCTGTAAAATATACACATAGGGTACTTACTGTGTAATATATTACAAAAATTGTCATGACGAAACAATCAATTTGTTGGTTGAAGACTAAAAGTAAAATTTTTATTTTTTCCCAAAATGCACACATACTTAACATGTGATAGTATTTGTGGTTTACACTAAAATGATCGTAACTTCATAATTCAGCACTTTTATAGGCTTTCCAACAGTTGGAATAAATTGTCGATCTTCTTCCACATTTTGTTTGGTGGCTTCCATAAGACTTGCCGCTGTTCTATCATTAATTGTCGTGATAAAACACTTATCAGTCTTCCTGCACAAGCCACCAAACCCCCACTGTTTGGGAAGAATTCATCCATCTTGGTTTTGAATAGGCTCTTGTCAATATTGTTAGGGCCTCCAATTTTACATTTTCTTGAAAGTATAAACAGCATTCAATTCGGTAGATAAAAAAATCATTGAATCAAAACTACAAATACAAATAAAGTAAAAAATAGTTAATAAATGCAATTAACAGCACTAATGATCTTGTCAGAATGAAATCTGGACAATAAAATGTAAAATTATCAAAAAAAAAAACCCAGTTATTGAACAAGATCGGATCAAATCTCGGGGTTTATTTGACATGATTGCAAGGTTACACATTTATCACAGATGTGAAAAGGTGTACCATCTTCTCTAAATTGCAGGACTAATATGTTATTTGAATAACTGATCTTGCTATTGTGTATTATATATTATCAATCTCTATAATATTATTCTACTTTTTATTTATAATGAATCCCACTTTGCTTGTGGTTCCCATATTTGTGTCTTTGTAGTAAAGTACATGTCCCTATTTATTGTCTCATCACCTTTTCTTTTAAGTTCACAATATCAAACAATGTCTCATTTAAAATTAGATTTTTCTTTCATTTTCTGCAATCTTTCTTCATTTTAAAGTGGTCTGCTGTTGAAGATGCCTAAATAAAAGATTGCCTTCAAATGGCAGGCTAGGTCCAAATATGCAGCCTGGTCAAATGTGCAACTTTTATTAAATTAGTTTTTGTCTTCAGTAATTATTATTAAGATTATTGCTTTGGTATTTATGATTTTTATTACTTAATTTATTTATCAAACTTTTCTTATGTTTTTTTACTATTTTTTTCATCAATTCTATTTATATTGTTTTGTTGCTGTTTATAGTAATACAACAATCTGCTTTCTATTTATATTTTTATAATTCATTACAATTTAAAGTTGTAATTAATAATTTATTAAGCATATAGTCATCACCTAAGTAATATATATTAAGACTATAATCTTAAGATTATGTGCCTAGATGCAACAGTACAGACTTCTACAAATCTTAAACACAAGATTAACGACTTTTAAAGACAAGAGCAGTCACTCTTAGCTTTGATCTACTTTTTAATTATATAAGCAAATCTAAAGCATTTTGATTTGAGAGCACGAAGCTATTAACTACTTCACTAATTAAGTCCATAATTTCCATACAAACTAATGTCCATGAAATTTTTCAATTTACAGTGACTCACTGTGAAGCTCTTATACTTAGAAATCTTTTAAGACAATTTAAAGTTGTAATTAATAATTTATGTGCATACTCATTACCTAAGTAATATATATTAAGGCTATAACCTTAAGATTATGCTCCTAGATGCTTTAGATTCACCTATATAATTAGGAAATAGGTTGAAGATAAGAGTGGTCACTCTTGACTTTTAAAGTCATTAATCTTGTGTTTAAGATTTGTAGAAATCCCTACTGTTCCATCTAGGTGCATAGTCTTAAAGTTTATAGCTTTTAATATATATTGCGTAGGTAATGAATATGTGCTTAACAAATTATTAATTACAACTTTAAATTAGAAAGATTTCTAAGTATAAGAGCTTCATACTGACTCACTGTAAATTGAAAGATTTCACATATGTTAGCTTGTATGCAAATTGTGGACTTAATCAGTGAAGTAGTTAATAGCTTCACACTCAAATCAAAATGTTTTAGATTCGCCTATATAATTAAAAAGTAGATCGAAGATAAGAGTGGTCGCTCTTGTCTTTTAAAGTCATTAATCCTGTGTTTAAGATTTGTAGAGGTCCCTACTATTGCATCTAGGCGCATAGACTTAAGGTTATAGCCTTAATATTTTAACAGGCGACCCTGGTATCAATTTTGTTGTTTGTATAAATATCTTTAAAAAAATTGGATCTGTTGACCATGTAAGATAGTAAATGCAAAACTATGGCTGTCTAGTCGCCATACCATCTGCAGATAGAATTTGAATACAATCTATCATATTGGGTTCGAATATGAATCCACTTTCTTAATAAAATCTTAAGAAATAAAATTTACAAATCCTATATAAGGAAATAAGTTAACAAAAAAAATATTAAAAAAATCTACCTAGTGGCCATTTATCTCATTAAAAAGATGAACAACAATTTTTTTGGAAAAAAGCATATTTATGAACATCAGTTAATAGCTGACCTCAAGCGCCAATCTCACTAACACTGTAAGAATTATACATTTCCTATCTAAATAATTTTAGAACTATCACTAATTAGGTACCCAGCCCTTTAGCTAGTTCAGATACTAGGGCTGGGAGGTAACAATAGCTATCAGGCTGAACGGAGGTAAATCTGGATAAATTTGCGTATTTGGAACGATCTTTCCTGGATTTCTATGCTTCTGCAATTAGATTGCGTGCCATTTAAAATTAGCTACCTTGAACTCCCTACTTCTAAACATTTATTACCTCAATACGCAATCTATTTCCTTTTCAAATTTATGGTTTGGAGTTTAATAGCACATTAATATAATTGCTTACTCGGAAAAGCGTACTCAACTCATTTTGAGATATATATTGTCATGAAGGGAATTATACCAATATAAGTGACAAATATGTTCATTAATAATAGACAAATAATTTGTTTTAAAGTAAGTATACAATTTTATTACTATTCCATCTAATTAAATATTGAGAAAAGAGAAATATATATATATAATTTACATATCAAATGATAACATAAAAGAAAAGAAAATGAAATTTATTAAATATAAAAGACCATATAATTAAACAGGTTGTGTAAGAATGCATTTATACATTACAGATTAAATTGTATAGTTTTAAACAATGATTAAACCTTTAGATAGTAACAATAGGCAATTTTTAGTTCACTTAAGACAATAAAAATTAGTCATTTTCCTTGGAGTACCCAGGATTTTTCTTTTTTTTATTTATTAGGGATAAGTTTATTTCCATGTAAACTTGTTTCAATGATCCAAAGGAAATCTATATATCCTTTATTGTCAACGAATGAAAAAAATTTTCTGTTAATGACAAAAGTCTAGCACTACCATCCATTTTGTGGCATTGCTTGGATATAGAAAATAACGATGGCTTATTGGAAACTTTCTTATTGTATACGGTTCAACATTAATTTCTTCCTGGATTATTTTAACGGCATATCGGTAGGGTACTTGGACGGGCAGGCATTGAACAGGAACAGCTCTATATATTTGGAGCTTAGGGTGATCTCCTTACACGTATTTGTTCTACCCCAACATTATGATTATAGTGATTATATAAGTTGATATTGTTAAATCCATTTTCTTCTCGAGAGAGTTGATTGAAGGACTTTTAATATTTAATTTTTATAATGCGAGTATAGCCGCACTAGTAAACGTAACAAAAAAAAAACTACTAATACAATATTTCTGTCTGAAAAACACTTACTCTCCCTGGCTCCAATTTTTTTTTTTCAATTAATCCAATTCTTTTATTTCCCAAAATAGTTTATCATCATTGAGATCTCTATTTCTCAGGCATGCTTTTAACACCTTTCCTTTTGGTTTCTTTTTTTGCCGTACATTTACTTAAGATTTCCTCGAATTTAGAGTGGTTAAGTAGTGGGACAAAAAACACAAAATTGCCTCACGGTCGATATATCAAAGTTCTTTCGATACTCTCGTTAAACCAAAGAAAAATATACATTTGAAGTGAAAAAAAAAAAATTATATATTTGTGTATAACTGCATTCCCACAATTTATTAACACATTTTTCTGAATGTATTCTAAAACGAACCACTATAACTATATACATCTTTCTTTTTTTATTTTAATAAAAAAAAACTTTAGAACTTTACCTCTCTCTTCGACATATATATATAAGATTCTTTATATACATACTTGTACATTGCGGCCAATTTATGGGCCTCACGTTTCTCTAGGTAGTTGGGATGTGACTTTTGTAACAGGGTTTGAACCCGGCTACTGTTACTATATATATTAATTTATTACAATGAAATTAAATTTAGGTTGTAGAACTTGGAACTTTATTTTTGATTTCATGCTGCATAGTTTTAGGAAATCAGAAAAAAATATATAATTTGAAGAATTTGTCTTAAACCTGAAATTTTTAGTTAACAACTTTATGGATATGTTTTTGCTTGAGTTTATTTAATAAGTTATATTGCAAATTACTATTTGTATTTTATTCAAATTAATTGAATTATCGTTTCTTGATCACTTTTTAGATTTTTTTTTTTTTTTTAGAAGTAATTTACCAAGGACAATCTGTTTTTATATGCACTTTTTATTTTATTTTAAAAAGATATATATCTATAAATAAATAAATATTTGTCAAAAAAAAAGTAGTTTTCAGGAAGTCTTTGGACTCTGACTATTTCTAATGAAACATTTATATTTCTTTTTTTTTATTATTTATTATTCAACATTAAACATAATGGTTAACCCTTTGAATTTCAGGCGGCCATTTTTAATTTTTAGAAAAATTTACCCTAACTCTAATAACTTAGATAGTTTGTGTTTGAATGTAATAAATATAAAAAAAAACATGCTGTAAAAGTAAGGTCATATATGAAAGAATGTAATGAAGCTGTTAAAATAATCATTTCATAAAGAAAAAGTTAAAAAAATATATATTTTTAATAGTTTTAAGAATGTTTATTTTTACACTGATTCACAAATCCTAAATTTTGAAATTCAAATGATAAAATGACAATTTCATAAACAGCTTCATCACATCCATCACAAAATTTCAAAAAAAAAAAAAAGATGTATTGGAAGTCTTACCTGAGGTAATTTTTCACTGAGAAAATTACTAAAACAGCGGCCTTGCTGTGGTCCATTTTTCTTCTAGAGCCAGATGTGTCCATTTGTTCAAAAGTACCTATAACAATATGAATGGTTTTTAGTGGAGAAAAAAGTAATAATAGAACAGTGTAATTCAAAAATAAATAAATAAACTCATAAAAAATAAAATGACTAAAAATAAATCAATAAAGATAATTTTTTATTATTATTAACAATGATTACATGTGTGGAAGAAAGGATGAGTTCAAATACATGGCACTATATGAAACGATAACTTTCCAAGCCCCTATCGTTTCACCATCAAACCTAATGACACTCTCATCTGTGCTAAGTTCGACCTATTTAAATGTTAATAAATCTAAAATTCGCTCATGTCTGTATAAACAGTATTATATATTTGCGTGCGAACCAACGCTATAATTAGATAGGATTAGTAAAATTATAGCGTACTAAATTTATTTAATATTTCTAAAAATATTCGTTATATTATTTAAGTTAAGAATAAATTATTAATTTTGTTGTTTAATATTGTAATTTCGTATGTGGATATATAATCTGTGCTATATAGAAGAAAGACATAAAAATTGTTAAAAGATTTCTTGTTTTAAATATATTTCAGGGAAAAGTTTCTCGAAAATATATTTAAAAGCTATATCAAAATATGTTTGTAAATTATTTTTAATAAATATGTTAAAAATGTTTTCATTTTAAAAAAATGTTAAAAGGTTGTTTTTAAATAGAAAAAGTTTCTATTATATGTAAGATTAAAAATAAAAGCTGGTCAAGTAATTAAAAAATTTTTGATTGTAAACAAGTGTCATTAACGACCACACCTGGAATTCGTAAAAAGTAAAACTAGTTAAAAATTTACTAATTAAAATCTCCTTAGATAAGATTTAAGTTATTTTAAAATCTAAATTGGACAATTGTTTGCAACGAAAAATCTTAATTATAATAATAGCTTATGGAATGTTTCTAACATAAGTTATCTAAGATCTGGATTATAAATTGGAAAATATTTAATTAATTCCTGAGTTTAGTGAGTCTTGAGGCGATAGATTCCGATAAGGAAAACATATAAATACTCTGTATTTTTTTTAACAAGATATAGAGAGAGCCATATTGTTAGTGAGAATTGCAGCCAGTCTTCACAATTGTTAAAGTTTAACATGTCCGGCTAAATGCGGGCATCTTGTTGCTGTTACTCCGCGGGAGAACGGGGTTTCTCTCGTCGAAATGCCTAAACCACCATCATGCCGCTAGCAGAGATCAGCCTAACAATGGGAAAGATGATGCCACCAGCCGCCCAGTAAAAGTCACCAAAACTACAGCCAAGAACTTGCAGTCCAGATTAATAATACCGGTACCGTTTTATTTTTCAAACCGCAGAGCTCTGTGTAATTCTGTGTAAATGTAAATAATATCTATATAAGTTAGCTAACTTTCTTTTTAAAATAATGATAAAGCTAAATGTAATCAAAACTTAAAATCCATTTAATATTTTAATATGTCACTTGCTATCAAAATTTAATATGTTAAAGTTTAAATAATCTGACTTATTTATATTTTCCTTTCATTTAAAGTACATTATAAGTGTCTAATTTAAAGTTATATCACTGCGGTTGTGTCTATATTTCTTTGCTTATTTTATTTTAAATGCTTATTATATTTCATATGCCAATATTTCGAAACAGTGAGCACTTAATTTCATGTATATTTTAAGAAGATATTATTTGAAAATCTTCGCATAATTTATTTATAGCCTCAACTTTCTGCGCTGTTTCAAAATCCTATTTTTTTTATTATTTAAATGATTTAATATGTGAAATGTGGCTCTTTTGATCAACCAGTTAAAAACTTAACCTTATAGTTTTATTTAGAATTAAATTTAGCCTTGATCATATTTATAAGTATATTTGACATTTAAATTCTTAAGTCCATAGAAATATACTTTCCCTCCTTAAATATTTATTATCTATAAGTAACTTAATAGATCGAACATGTCAAAGTACAGATGTAGTAATATTCCTTTTAGTAGCATAGACATTTATTATCAGGCTACGCAAGAGTTGGTCCCAATTTGATAGAGCTAATATGCTATTAACTCGTATTTCATAGTATGAAATATACCATTCTTTGCTTGGCGGATGTGATCTTATTTTATAAAAATATTCTCATTTTGCTGCTATAAGTAATATACGTATCTTAAGATGGAGCCACGGCATTGCCAGCACATCTTCTCTTATAGGGTAGAGCAGTAGCGAAGCCTGAGCCAAGGCCAGGTTAGCACGTAAGACCCCCGCCATTTCTGAACACAATGTTCCTTTTCACACAGCATTGTGATCGGTTACAGGGTACCGGCATTTGTCGCAAGAACCCTGAAGTTATTTCATCCATCCGCAGAGTGACTTTTCCTATTATTGTTTACCTGTGCCATAGCGCATTGGTAAAATCTTATTTCAGCCAACTCTCCCACCTTAACATAACGCTTTCAGCATTCTGAAATTTTCTCTCGAAAGCCATGTTCGATCGATCATTACTTGAGCTGGTTTATGTGCTCGTTATTAAATTATATTGTATATTTTAGTAAATGAATTCATGATCAAAGTTTAATATAATTATTTATATACCAGCCACAAATGTAATAGGATTTGGCTTATCGAGATTTATAGGCATAACGTAGTGATTAATTATGTATTAATTGAAAAGCAACTCATAAGATGGGCACATGTTAAACCCATTTATGAAAATTAAATGAAAGTATTTATATAAAGCTATTTTGAATTGTATAAAAATTATTTATATAAAGCTATTTTGAACTGTATATAAAAAGAGAATGTGTTCTCGTAATTACCAAATATTTGCGTACATTCTACGCTGAATGCTGTTGTAAATAAGTAATATATAGCTATGCCAATTGTAAATAAATATATAATTAATTTAATGTATTTCGTTCTCTGTTTCGTTATTGATCTAATTCAATCCAATTCTAATTATTATTTATAGCCTATATATGTGAAAACTATGCATTAAGTTAAATTAGATTAGTGATCTATCTTAGTCAATTAAGAATCTCTCTTTTAATTATCAGAGTCTTATTGCTTCTCCGTGACCTATGTCGGCCGTGTGGAAAGAGGTATACTACGTGTAATTTCAAGGTGGTCATTCGTAGGGTCTTGAGTCTTGGAATCCTGGCTTACGAGTTGAAGTGTGGTCGGACTCAGGATGTCACAGTCCTAGTTTGGTCAGCTTCGGTCTCTTTTGCTTGGATTCTGAATTCTGTTACGCGAATGTACAAACTTGACTGTTACATATAACACAGGGTGGATGGATTGATGAAGCCAGAAACTGTATAAAATATCCTATATTACTTGAAATTCCAGTTGTGTAGCATAAACTTGTATATAAATATATTTATTATTTTGCATAAAAGATATGAAGAAAGGCTGAGTTCAAATACATGGCACTATAATACAGAGTGGATGGATTGATGAAGCCTGAAAGTATGTATAAAATATCCTATATTACATGAAATTCCAGTTGTGTAGCATGAACTTGTATATAAATATATTTATTATTTTGCATAAAAAATATGAAGAAAGGCCGAGTTCAAATACATGGCACTGTAACAATAAGTGGATAGATTGAGGAAGCCAGAAAATCTATACAATATCCTATATTACTTGCCTAAAATTGACACAAATCAATTGAGGGTCAAAACTTTAGCACTGATGCAATAATTCGTCCATAAATTCAAACTTGGTCATGCATGATACACTATTCATATTTATAATCATGCCAAAAAATGCATTAGCTCACACAGTGAGAGATACCCCAGTCCCCAACTTTTATCCATTCTACAACATATTTATTTGAAAATATTATAATTTATTATTCTATAGCATATTTCTTTCTTTCAGTACATCGAAAATATTATAATTTATTATTCTATAGCATATTTATTTGTTTCAGTAAATAGAAAATATTATAATTTATAAAAAATATATATATATAAAAGTAATTACATACCCTTGAACGTTATCCAAAAACGTAATTTGAGAAGAGAGCCCAGAATCTTCAGTAATTGATCCAACAATTGTGGAATAACTTTTTTACGATAAATAAAATGATAAAAAAAAAAAAAATGTTTTTTTAGGTACACTTTGCTAAAAATATTCATAAAAAATCTAAAAATTGTCATACAGAAAAAATTCTTAGAGTTTCAGGTAGATATTGAAATCGTGCAAAGAATGACGTATTGTGCGTATATGTGACGTTTACCGTTTACGCATAAACTCAGCTCAAAATGGAAATTTCTAGAAAAGTCATACAAAAGTCGTAAGTAATCTTATTGCAAAGATTAAAAATAAATTAAAAAATAATGGAAATTTTATATCAGAACTAGTGTGTGATCAAAATAAGTTATTAGCAATATACTTCTCTACTGGATTAATTTATATTGTTAGCTAATACTTTGGGTTTACTTTCTGGTGGAAAATATTGTGTAGAATGTCTAAACTAGGAATTTTGAATTGAAAACAAGAATTTGATTGTATTAAAGCTTATGTAATTTTATATTGTGTGGGTGTGTCTATATAAACACACACATTTATGGAATAAACAATTCTCAATACATTCCTCAAACTATCATTTAAGAGAATAATGGCTACTTTTTGTTATATCGATGCTATTCTATTTTATCAGACAAAAGATCATTTTTATCTGATTTTTGATTTGTAATATAGTAATAAGGTAAGCATTGATACTTGAAGAGGTTGAAACTTTTTATTACCAGTGCTTTTTGTTTTTATATTAATCAAGCCACTTTTACAATTTCAAATATTAATTTAGAGATGAAATTCGTATGATTTTTAATGAGCACATAAATAATGCTAGGAATGTAAATTCATGGAACAAAGAAATCTGAATTCATTAAGATAATTCACAAAATAGATCCCCAAAGAATCATTTAAATGAATTTGTAAATAACAACCACATTTTGCTATATCAGTGTCAATCTACTTTGTAAATAAAAGAATATTTTCTAGTACCATTATTTGATTTATTACTATATTACAAACTGAAACAAGTGATAATTTTTTTATCTGAAAAAATAGATTTGCATTGATATAATAAATGGTGGGCATTATTTACAAGTTCATTTAAATGATTTATTGGGGATCTAGTTTTTGAATTATCTTAATGTATTTGGATTTGTTTGTTCCTTGAATACATTTGTATTTAGCATTACATATTTGATATGTAGTAAAATTATTTTTGCTACAAAAAAAATCATTAGAATATATTGTGATGACCACATAAAGTTGTAGTCACATGTATACCTATTAACATGGGTCAATTCTTTAGTTACCAGAAATTTGAAGAAAAAGAAGAAGAAAAAGGAGCTGAGATTCAGTTAAATGTTTGAAAATTACTTCTGATTTATTGTAAGAGAAGGGGAGGGGGTGCATAAAGAAATGTGTCTCTCTCTTTAAACTACGTAGTCTGATTAATACGATTGAAATAATGATTCAAAAAAATAATAAAAAAACGAATGATCATTTGTAATATATTATCAATACAAGTTATCAAAGAAGGAAAAGTTAAATGAATTGTAAACTTGAAATAAAATAAAAATAATAATTTAAAATAATATATTTGTAAGAAATGATGGTGTTAAAATATGTTTAACTAATTATATTCCATGAACAATAGAGGAACAAATCTATAGAAAATGTTCCCTTTATAATTATAGAATGTTTTAATTATTAAATTCCAATAAACAATAGAAAAAAAAGAAATGAGGAAATAACCTACTACTTTGGAATTGGAGAGATCAGCAGCAAAGAAAGAAATAAAAGAAATGCATGGCTTTAAAGGGACGTGGGTTCATGCTCGACCCGCCTGATCACTTGTCCACGATGAAATAACATCAGTGCCTTGCCTGCTAGATAGACCATAGCTTCTGTGTGCTGAGAGATATGAAAGGAACTAAAACACCAAGAAGAATCAATGTGGAACTGAGAATAGAACTAGCAACATAAATTAATAAAAAAACAGAAAAGGACCCATCCAGCCAAAGAGTCTGTAGAGGATCTACTGTCTCTGCAAAAGAAGTGGGTGAACCCCCCACAAGACGGTATAGAGCACTCAGAAGAACTGCAAACGAGAATATCTGTAAATGCTAGGTAAACGTTTAGCTATAGCAAACAAATATACATCCATGCATTTTCTGTTACTTAAATGTTACTAAATGTATAAAAAGAAAAAAAAGTAAGAACTATTTGAAAAGAATCCCCAAGATAGAACTGTTAATATCACTCTAATATTCAATGTATTCATTAGTATTTATTTTTTGTCATATAATATAATATCAGTGTGTGTTATTAAATATTATTATTATTAAAGGTTGTCTAGACTTGCTTTTTTCTCCTGTCACCAAGCTACGGGGGGGGGGGATCTACAAAATTTGTGGGTTAAAGATTAATGATTTATTTGAAAGGAATGAATAAATTAAAGGGACGTACATAATCGTTGTGCTTCTTCTATTGTGATAATCTAAAAATTTAAAAATATGTTTAGTTTTTTTTTTGTTCAGCAGTCGAGGGTTCTTGATCGGGAAAGATAACGTTGAGGTAATACGTTCGTATTGCTTCGGGGTTCGATCAAGGGTGCAGCTATAAAGTTAAATTTGTATTGTATTTGCTCTCTGCTTGAATTGTAACATCGTATATTGCCAAGATATAACAGGAAGATCGTATTCAAATTTACTATATCCGTTACAATTAGGGGCCTGTCCGGGATTTATCACATATGCAACAAGTACAACCCATTCGAATTAGAATATAGCGTTATGAAATAGATATATGCAGCAAATAAAGTTTTAAAAAAAAGAGAAAACTTGGTGGGAGATGAAAGCAATAAAAAAAAAAGAGAGAAAGAAAATGTGGTATAAGTTGGGAAGCTAGACCATAATATGGAGATAATTGCGGGAGGTCTCTTGAAGGCAGGCGAGTGAGAATTAGTGAGTGAGGTGTAGGAGAGGTGAACAAACGTACATAATATCAATAAAATAAGTTAAAGAGAATAAGATAATGCTGTAAATTGATGATTATATTAGTAGAACAGTCATAATAAAATAAACTATAAGCGATATTCTATTAATTAGATAGACTTGATGCACACTAGATCAAAAACAAAAATGGATACCCAAGGTAGCAAAGTAGAAAAAACTTCCAGTGAAGGACAAACGGAACCATCTAGGGAAATAGACAGTGAAGGGAAGATAGGAATTAGCACGGGATTAGAGATTATGGATAATGATAAACAGGGAGAGAAAATTAATGTAGAGAACTACATTTTAATGGATATGTTAAAGAAAATGATGGAAAGTCAGCAACAATTTGCTAAGGAATGAAGTGAAAAAGAGGAAAGGAATAAAAGAATGATAGAAGAGTTGAGTGAACAGCTAAATAAAAATTTTAATCAAAGGATTGAAGAAGTGAATGAGAAATTTGAACAAACCTCATATCAGATTGCAGTTGTGAATGAGAGCTAGAATCACCAGGCTGAATTACTCTGAAAAATAGAGCAGCACCTCCTGGGAAAGTGGGATAAATTAAAACAGGGTGTCATGTCAAAGGTAAATGACAAGGTGGAGTATGTAGAAGATAAGCTAGAAATGGTGTATCAAGAAGTCGAGAAGTTGAAAACAGAGCAAGATGAGAAATTAGAGACAATTGCAGATGAAAATGAGAAAATCATCGAAAATTTAAAGCTAGACATCAATCAGATAGCGGGGACTATTGAGAAAATAGAATTAAAGGTAGAAGGAAAGGAGAACAAGATCGAAATAGCTAATACTAATAATAAAGAACAGAGAGGCATGAGCAAATGTGTATGTGAACAATGGAAATAGTCCAATGAACTCTGTCACGGTGAATCAATTTTTAAAGGTTCATATGTTCTCTGGTCACATAAGGGAAAGCCCAATCGAGCATCTTGGTAGTCTGGAGAGTTGTTTTGTGTTAAACAATCTGAATGATGAGGCCATGATCACTATTACGTGTAGTCATCTACAAAGTGCTTCGCAATCATGGTGGGATTTTTTGTTTAACAAACCAAATACATTTACGGAATATAAGGATGCTTTACTCGTCAGTTACTGGAGTGAGGAGCATCAAAAGAATATTCTACATCAGACAACACAGGACAATTGGAGGCCTGGGGAACCATTCACTCCGTTTTTCCGGTGCCAAGTGTTGAAGTTACGTACACTAACAGCCCATCCTCTGTCTGAGAATAAATCATTAGAATAGTAAGGCATAGTTTTCCATATAATGTGTAACAGATGCTCATAGGCACGGAGAGGAAAACTGTCAAACAGGTTGCTGAGTTACTTAATGCGTTTGCCTAATTATAAGGCAGAGGATCGGGGATTCAAACCCCAGCTCAAAAAGCCAACTATAAATATGATCCAATTAAACCATCATCGTAATTACTGGGAGGAAAACAAGAAGACATTTCCCGGTAGATTGGAAGGAACTAAAGTGTTTAGGTGGAGCGGAAGTGAGTCGTATTTAAGTCGTCCGGACGAGAATCAAGACTTTACTGAATATAAGGGCAGCTCTCAAGTTCCTAGCATAAGTGGTTATATATCTAGAAGAAATAGGGATAAGGAGCCGATGGATAAAAACTAACAAAGAAAATATAAGCGGACGGATATGTCAGTTTGATCAAAGGTTAACGTCCTATAATTTCTAGTAAAAAAGACGATTTATAAAGTTCATTTAAAAAAAAAAGAGATGATAGTGAGGGGGGATGAATTAATAAACGTATAATAGGTGAGGCAAAACCTGTCTCATTAGAAATAATTAGAAGTCAAACATAGTAGTAGGTAATGTGTAATCAATGATTAACCTAATGGATATGTTTAGGCGCAGTCAGACACATCGGACAGAACGTCGAAAAAATAAAATAATAAAAGAAGAAAGGGAGGAAATCTAAATTTATCGGTGTAACAATTTAGAAGTTGTAAGTGCGGCCACAATTAGCAAATAAATAAAAGCAAGGGAAGAAGTAACAACTGTTCAGACTTATTAAAGAGCCAGTCAATAATTAATAAAATACAATAAATAGTCCTAATAATAATTAAATGATAGGTGTCACTGATGGGTGGATGAGGTTGCAGATTGTGGCAAATAGGTATGTGTGGGTGCATTGTGTTTGGATCGTATTTTGAGCTTGATTCAGCCATCTCTTCGTTAACTGTAGATATACAGGTGACTTCCTGCAGTAAAACTTTTATAATGAAGTGCCAGTAAGAATCCTGGGCTCATTATTCTTGCTGGATGAAATTTTCCAGCCATATAAGAATTATAGTAAGAATTATTATCTAGAAGTTAAAAGTAAAAATATGAAGTAAGAATTTGTTGCTTGCGTAAGTTGAACAGTCAGTAGAAATATCCTGCTGTTCACAAGTTTCGAACCCCTTTGTGCCATTTGGAAGAAAGTTAAGTCATGCCATGGTCTCGTCTGTATGGAGATTAAATTGGTTTAATCAGCAAAATCGATTGGAATGAATTGGGTTGTTTTTGCCTAGTTGTCTCTCTGTATGGATCCTCATCATCATCACCCAACATGATAGAGTTTAATAAGGACGGAGTGTTAAGAGTATTTTGTTTTATAAGCAGAAGTAAGGGCTAAGAGCAAAGAATTAAAATAGGCTCTCGTCCTAGAATAAGACTTGACCCAAATTTAATTCTCAAAACCGGGTGGAGTGTAATGTGACAACCACATATTGTAGTCACATGTATACCTATTAACAAGGGTAAATTATTTAGTTACCATAAATTTGAAGAAAAAGAAGAAAAAAAAAAGTTGAGATTCAGTTAAATGTTTGAAAATTACTTCTGATTTATTGTAAGAGAAGGGGAGCGGTGCATAAAGAAATGCGTCTCTTTAAACTACATATTATAATAATTAATACTATTGAAATAACGATTAAAAAATAATAATAATAATAAAAAAAAGGAAAGAACATTTGAAATATATTATCAAAAGAAATTATCGAAGAAGGAAAGGTTAAATGTATTGTAAACTTGCAATAAAAAAATAATTTTTTTTGTACAAAATGGTGTTAAAATATGTTTAACTAATTATATTCCACGAACAATAGAGGGACAAATGTATAGAAAAGGTTTCATTTATAATTATACATTCTTTACAGTGATAACAACTTTGTGGAAATTGTAGAATGTTTTAATTAATTAAATTCCAATAAACAATAGAAAAAATAGAAACAAGGTGATAACCATTACTACTTTAGAATTAGAGAGATCAACAACAAAGAAATAAGAAAAATATGTGGCTAGTGGCTTTAAAGGGATGTGGGTTCGTTTTCGACCCACCTGACCACTGACTCATGATTAAATAACATCGATACCTCGCCTGCTAGATAGACTGTAGCTTTTGTATGCTGAGAGATATGAAAGGAACTGAAACACTAAGAAGAATCAATGTGGAACTGAGAATAAAACTAGCAACATAAATTAATAAAAAACAGAAAAGGACCCACGCAGTCGAAAAGTCTGCAGAGGAACTGCCGTCTGCAAAAGAAGTGTGCGAAACCCCCCCTCCCACAAGACAGTATAGAGCACTCAGAATGACGGCAAATCCTAGGTAAACATTTAGCTATAGCAAACAAATACGCATGCATGCATTTTCTGTTACTAAATGTTACTAAATATATAAAAAGAAAAAAAAAGTAAGAACTATTTGAAAAGAATAATCCCCAAGATAGAACTGTTAATATCACTAATATTCAAAGTATTCGTTTTTATTTTTTATTGTCATATAATATATTATCAGTATGTGTGTTATTAAATATTATTCTTAAAGGTTGTCTAGACTTGCTTTATTCTCCTGTCACCAAGCTATTGGGGGGGGGGGAATCTGCCAAATTTGTGGGTTAACGGTTATTGATTTATTTGAAAGGAATGAATAAATAAAAGGGATGTACATATTCATTGTGCTTCTTGTATTGTGGTAATCTAAAAATGTAAAAATATATTTCAAGTGCTGAATATTTATTAACTTATTCTTGGGAATAGTTTTTTTTTGTTCAGCAGTCGAGAGTTCTTGATCGGGAAAGATAACGTCAAGCTAACACGTTTGTATTGCTTCGGGATTTGATCAAGGGTACATATATAAAGTTAAATTTGTATTGTTTTTGCTCTCTGCTTGAATTATAACGTCGTATATTGCCAAGATATAACAGGAAGATCGTATTCAAATTTACCATATCCATTACAATATATACATATATGAAATGCTATGAGCTACAATAAAGAGAATGCAGGAAGTAATTATCATGAAAGCTGTCAAATGTTTTCATATCAGTTTTCTCTTTACTATCAACAATCTGCCTTCTAGCAAAAAGTTGCATAAAACAATTATTTCTTATTAATTTTGACTAAAATATGTACTGTGAGACTACTATATCTGTACTACTTGGCTGCAACTCTTTACATAAATAACTGAACATTACAGATAATAATTCAACCATTTATAATACATATTGTTAACATGTAATAAGTATATATATTATTATTAGCACATTTTGATATATTTATGGAACCATTTAATTTAAAAATTATTCATTTATTAAGATATCAAAAATAAGGTACTTGTGTATAATTCAACCGATGACGTATTACCCTGAAGGCACATCGATCTAAAGTTGCGATTTTTAAGATAACATCTCCAAGTGATCTGCAGACACATTTAGTCGCTAAAATGTGTCTGCAGATCACGTGAACACGGCACGTTAAAAAACGCAACATTAGACCGATATGTCTTCAGGGTAATACGTCATCGGTTGATCACGTGGTAAAAAAACATGGCAAAAATATAAAAATTTTAAAAAAAATTAAACATAAAAAAAAATGTGATGCAGGTCACGTGATAAAAAACAAAAAAAAAAAGGCAAAAATCTGACGCAGGTCAGGCAAATAGTAAAAAAAAAAATGTACGTGCATGTGTCAAAATAATTTAGAAAAAACTATATTCTAATTTATAAAACCACCCTATATTATGCTCAATTATAAAAAACAGCGTGTAGCGCTGGAGTTGGCGGGGGGGCCCTTTGTGTTTTTGACAAGCCGTTAGGCTTGGCGTACACCTATACCTCTCATAGCTGTAATTTTTATAATTGCCCATGAATTTACGAAAAATAATTTTCTGTATGATATAATTCAGAAATTAAAAATTGCCGATGAATTTACGAAAAATAATTTTCTGTATGATACAATTCAGAAATTAAAAGTTAAATTAAAACGTAATTCAATTGTAGAAATATTAACAAAAAAATTTTGTAAATTTTAAATAAACAGCTAAATTAAAAAGACGTGATTTAATGCAAATCTGGTATTAATGGCGTCATTTAATGCAAATCTGGTATTAATGGCATCGCACCCTGTAATTTTTATAATTGCCGATGAATTTACGAAAAATAATTTGAGAATTGTAGAAATATTAACAAAAAGTTTTTATAATTGACGATGAATTTACGAAAAATAATTTTAGAATTGTAGAAATATTAACAAAAAGATTTTGTAAATTTAAAATAAACAGATAAATAAAAAACAGTTTACCGGAATAAATTACGAAAAATAAATTTCTGTATGATACAATTCAGAAATTAAAAATGAAATTAAAACATAATTCAATTGTAGAAATATTAACAAAAAATATTTGTAAATTCAAAATAAACAGATAAATAAAACACTTTACCCGAATTAACAGCTCAAAATAGTAACTGTGATGCCGTGGATAGCAAATTCACAATAGACAGAAAAATCAAAAAATTTCCCAAACCTCTCTACGAATTTTAAATCTCGCGGGTGAAAAAAAAAATTGACTCTCTGATGGATTAATCACGCCAGTCACTTGGTTACTATGAACAACGTTGTCATGCAAAAAACGTCGTTGTCTACCGGAAGGGAAATCGGTAAGTCAAAAACGTCATCGGTTGAATTATACACAATTATGCAATTATGATAAAAAGTAAACATTGAAGTAATAAATTTGGTAATCACATTAACTCATTTATGTATTTTGCTTTAATTTAAATATACAGATATGTGAATTAATTCTTTTGATCAATCTCACAGAAAAAAAGAACAAAACTTAACTTAACATTCTTCTTTGTAATGTTGGTGATGATAAAATGCTAAAAATTCAATATCTGCGCAATGGTAAATTTATAAATTTCAAGCATACTTGTCTATGTAGATAGATAGAAGTAGGCTTTTTTTTATTTTGTAATGATTTTATTTTTAGTATGGTAATAATAGCATTTTCACAATGAAATAGAAAACTAAAATTTTGCTTAAAATTGCCTCAAGACATAAAGATAATAAAGTAGTATTTCTGATAAGCCTACAGGCAATTATAATATGCTTTATTTTTTAAGGTCATTGATTTCTGAATTTGTACAACTATTTTTTACTTTGTGGTAAACAGTTTGGTATCATTCTTTGAGTAAATTCTTTGGTTAAATGTTCATTATATTATCCAATGCCAATAACTTAATTCTTTTTCAATTTTCATTAAATATTCCTCATCTATTGGGTATATAATTTTAGCAGTTTCAGAGGTAAATAAATTTTAACACTAAATTTCTTTTATTATTATCATTTCACTAATATAAGATTTCTTTTATATATATGTCAACTCCAAAATATGATTTATATTTAAACTAAATTACTTTCAATTATCACATCAACAAGAAAATGACTTCTTTTAGCCTTGGTATAATTCCTATAATTATTTATTTTATACTTTGGGTCATTATAAATGAAATTTTAGTTTACAAATTCACAGCAATCATGAGTTCATAAATCTGTGCCAGTCGGATTTGTAAGTTCATGTAACAAGATCTAGCATTTAGGCAAAAGTACCTCGAATCCACTCGTGTGCAAGATACACAGGTCAGAAACACTCATGAACTCTGCCCTATTTGCCTATTTCCCAGATCTATAACATTATGAGCAACAATCCCGATGACATCGATTAATTTACTTCTCATCCACCGGCATCGATCATCGCATACACAAAAAGACTCTAGGCTAAACTTATATGATAGAATAACTTAATAACTAGTTACATTTTATGAGCAATAAAGGCTCATGACCTAGCATATTAATTATGTATTGAGCGGAGATCATCTAGTCATATTTAGCATAAGTAATAACTTAATATATTATCTTAACTAAAAGAAAGCAATGGTTCGAGTTTGATATATATATTTAAGATTTATTAATAACAAAATTATGTCGGGTTATTTAGCCGACGTTAGCCTCGTACATATTATTTATGTGTTTGATTTATATTTAACAATAACATTATAATTTGCGGCTATGCCAATAATATATATATATGTGATTTAATGAATTAGCGCTATTGGAATACATTACTAGAATATTATTACACCCCCAGAGATGAAACACATTTACTTAATTTAAACAACAATAATTTTACAAGCAGATATTATATTTGGTTACATTCAATATTATTATTAATTTGGAGTTATAGATAATTAATGCGCGGGATGGGTAATGAATAATTATATAAACGATACTAAATCTATCGCATTAATACGAATATTAAACTAATGGAAATATGTTTGTTTAAAGAAATCATTTCATTACGGCTTATGAATACTTCTGGGCGACTAATAAGACACTGAAAGGCGGTGTGTGCATGTCGGCTGATTGGGTCGGTCCAATTATGGATCCTGGAGTGTGCTTCATGAATTTTCAATAATGAAAGGGACCGATTTCCTCTGCAAACATAGGCAGGGGCGATTTGACGAACGAAGGAGTCCAAGATTCCCTGGAATGAAGTACAGGAGAATCATGGATGATGAAGAGTGGTCGGCAACGACTTTATTGGGCTGGTTTCCCAGATTGCTCTCCATATAAAGCATGCACATAAGACCAAGTATGTCCCCAGGGTGGTTTTACAGCCTGGTTTAAGGACATTGAGAACGACGATGGGGCTCGACTGCGCGAATACCTCCATGTGAGAAAGAAGCACGAACATATATATATATAAACGAAATGGCCTTTACGCACGAAACACTTAATAATATAATTCTAAAATTAAAGATTATCGAAACGTATTTATTGCCCATAAATTATGAAATATTCGGCATAATGACATGGCTTCACTAAGCAAACATGGATAATTATTATACTTAAATATAAAGCTAAGATCTTAAAGTCCCCCTTACATTATGTTACTTAATATTATTCATTACTTCTTACACATTTAATAAATCTCAATTTTGGTTAATCAATGCCCTTGTGAATATATATAAATGATTACAAAATAAGTGGGTGGTGGTAATAGCTAAGATGGGTTTTACATATATAATATAATTTAAGAATAAAAGATAGCGCATTATTTAGGAAGGAGAATGTGAAAAACAGACATCAAATCTGTTTTTCTACAGTAAACATGAAAATATAATTAGTTTATTTATCTAGAATCGCGAGCACCTGGGCAAGTCGAATAAGACTTGTTTTGATCAAATTATAAATTATTTACCCAGTAAATGATGGGTGGGGAAACGAAAATAAATTATATGCTGGCGATTTTAGAATACTATTGGCATTTATTTTATTTTTAAATGCAAATATATATATATATTGAATATTATAGGTTGTATATAAAAATATCCTTTCTGAAGAAGTCTGTATATTATTGTTAAAATGTTAGATTCAGAAATAAAAATGTTAGATTCAGAAATAAAATATCTCTACATGTGAATATTAATTTAATAAAAATATGCCTTTTCCCAATATGTATTTTTAATTTGTGTGTGTGTGTGTCTTTGAAATATTAGAGATAAAACTTCATATCTAATTAGAAATTTTTGGGGAAAATTGTTTACTATTAACAACCAAATAAAAACATTACATTTTGACAATTTATACAAATAAATATTTTGTGTATTTTTTCAATCAGTGCTTATTTTTGAGAATGTGGGGGTGAAGAGTTATAGATTTTTCAGCATATATGCCCCAAAACAAAAATTGAATTCATCATTCTTTAACTGTTTTTTTTTTTTTATTATTATTAAAAGTGCCAAAAATAAATAAATGGCATTGTGCTTAATCAAATTTTTAAAAAGGAATTCGTTTTCTGTAGATTAATCCAGATTTTTTACCCCCAGAAATATATTTATCTTATTTTCATTTTTTATGTCATTTACTCAGTATTAAAATATGAGCAATATATGTAACAAATTACATGTGGGTCTCTTTTTATGCAGTAGATATGTTCCTCAGAAAACCCGTATAAGAAAAATGCACAAAAATAGACTTATTTTGAAAAATTTTGGGATATGTTTCATAATTTTCAAAAATCGCATAAAACCAAAGTGAACAAGGTAAAGTAATTTAAAATTCACATAAAAACATAGGGAAATAAAGTATGACTAATAAAAAAATTCAAATATTTGAAAAAAATTGATACAAGACAATTTTTTTTACTTTTTTTATTAACTATTTAATTTTATTCAAAATAATGGTTTTTTTTTTTGTAATTTATTTTACATTTTTTCATATATATTTTAATCTATATCACTATTTGACAATATGTGGGTTCGTTTGTGAACTGGTAAGATATCAGATTCATCACAAGAGAAACCACAAACAGCAGAATTAGCGCCAACTTCAGTCTCATGCTGTGTTAATGGTTTTCTGGTGACAATGTAATCAGTGATTAAACGACTTTGAGTTGATGATTTTACTAATTGTTTATGAAACTCACGATATCCAGACATACAACTATTTAGCTCTCACTGGAATTTAAGAGCTCATTCATAATTCACTCCAATTGATTAGAAAGTTCAAGACTTTCTCGAATCATTTTTGCTGTGAAATGAACAGGTTCCACTTCTGTTTCATTATCTTTTTCTAAATCTTCTATGATATCTATATTTATTGCCAAACTTTTTTCCAACACACATTTAAAGTATGTAAAATTTAATGCATGTATTTAAAACAGGGAAATCCCAACTTTATATGAAATATGAACTTCTTTACCACATAAAGAAAATCGCATAAAAAAATATGAAGAAGAAACACGAATCGCATAACTTCAAAATCACATTTAAAAAATCCGCATAAAAAGAGACCCTGGTGTATATGCAAAATTAATCTTCATAAATTGTTTTTGTCTATTACTTAAATTTATAATAATGATTCTAAAATTAAAAGCAGTAAATTATTTTTTCTAATAATAGATATATCAGACAATTGGAAGATCAAAATAATGTTACTTGACAAAGTGAAATAAGATATTAGAGCTATCACTTTCCTATAAATTCTATATTACATAAAATATTAGATTTAATGTAATCAAAAGTACATAGTGGATTTAAAATTGGTTATAGGACATTATATCATATGCTAATATATTAAAAGAAATTATAGAAAGAATCAATAAGTATGAATTGCCATTTGTATTGGATTTATAGATTATGAAAAAATATTTGACTCATTTTTTTTATAACTAAAGCTTTGAAACATCAAAACAGAGACTTAATGATATTATAATATTCTAAAAATATTTATCAGTTAAAAATAAATAAAAAATAATAATATTATTAGAATAATAGGTTAAAAAGAATACACTACAATAATGAATCTAGAGTGAAATATAGAGAAATGGCTGGTTGATAATTCCTAACATTATTCATATAGTTGAGTGTGCATGTGTAATTTAAAATTCACATTTATAAATTTCTGATTCATTTATTTCACTTAATTTTTTTTTTCAATCATGTAAGATGAATCTATAAGTCATTTGAAAACTTATGCCTTATCTATCAGTGATAGAGGAAAATTCTTCAGCAATTTTTGAATTGGGTGATTTTTAACTTGAGAATGTAGATTAAATATTTTCATTGCTTTTAGATTCGTAGGCACAGTAACTGTACATAGGGTCACTGTTTATAATTACTTTTTACTTTATTATTTGAGTATATAATAATATTCAAATAAAAATATAATATTACATAAATGCATATATAGTGTATAAATAAATGTAAAAAATATTTGTAAATTACTCATGATAAAAAAACATATAACATAGTTGGAATGTTGTAAAAAATAATACATTTAAATTTTTGTTTCAGAATGCTAAAAAATTGAAGATTAAAATTGAAAAGTTTATATTGAATTTATAATATTAGATTTTATTCTGTCAAATTTATTGTATGGAAATAAGTCATGAACCTCTATTGATATAATGGTATTAAAGTAAGCAGATATGATAGTTAGATCATAAGACCAAGGGATATATATTTTTGTTCTCTGGATGTGACAATACTAAGTCTACAGTTGTAAAAGGACTTGAGAACATGGTTTTGTGGGGGCAGGCAAGCCCCCCTTTTTGTTATAAAGATTATTTCAAAGACATTCTTCAAAATGTATTCTTAGCTGTTTTAAGAATACATTGGAGAGTGCAATTAGAAATGTCTTTCAGAAATGAACTTTTGCAGCAAAAGTATGGCGGCTTTTTTCTTTATATAATCATCCTAAAACTGATTTATCTCCCATACTAGTTTTTTTTTTTGTTTGTTTCTGGAGTTAAAATGATCATATGTATTCATGAGAAGCCTATGATATATATAGACATTTTTAATATGAATATATTGTGTTCACAATGGTAGAACAGAAGTTTTATGATTTTTTTGAATATTATTATAAAGTATCTTAAAAAAAAATTATTTTTTTTTAAAAATTTACAAATAATTCTTTACTTTTCAAAATTATATAAATGTAAAGATAATGCTTTTTATTGCAAATAAATATGAGTAATATACACCTTTACCCTGCTTAGCGATGGCAATTGGTCCTCCAAAACTCATCGTTAAGCAAGACTATTGTAAACAAAATACATAATTATAATGGGGGTCTATGGGTAAAAAAATTGGTCGGTTCCTGTCGATGTAAAATATCTATATTGGTTTCCAAGCTCAAAGATTTTCTTGATTTTTTGATGGCATTGATGATTAAATATGGGATATAAAAGAAAAGTTTTATATCACTAGGGAAAAAAAAGCATATTTTCACTGTTTAAAAAGTACAGTACAGCAAAAAGAAAGAGAAAGTGAAACTAAATTTGAATTTAAAAATTTTTATATTCTTCAGCAGAAGTTTTTCATCGTAATGAAAAAAAAACCATACTGAAGTGCTTTTTTTAAAAAAATTGTATTACAGTACTGTACATTTATGTTTATTAAATTATGTGAAATTATTCAAATTAAAAAACAATGTTTAATTATAAATTATTTAATTGACCATAAGGACAGTCAACTTAAAAAAAAAAAAAAAAACTTATTTTAAAAGAAAAGAAAGTCTGTTTTAATTTTCTAAAACATACCCTTTTACTAATGTAATAGTGCCTCCCCTCCCCCGGCTCATGTAGAAAAATGATTTATTAACACTTGCAATCTGTTTTTCTTTTGATTTGAAAGCACTTGTGTATACGTAATGAAGGAACACACACGCGCAATTTAATAATAGTATTTAATGTTTTTCTGAAAGTTCGTGATGATGGTATTTTAATTAAACTTTATTTAAATAATCCAAGTACTGTACATTATATTTAAATAAAGCTTAATTTTTCTAAAGACATTCGACACTTATATGTATACGGTATTATAGATTCAGTAATTATATATATTAAATTTATACGTTTTATAATCAAAATACTGAATGCAGCACTAACATTATGCTTTATGAATAAAACATTGTATGTGCTATACAATTACAGCAAAGTATACGTATACCTCTATATGCATTACAGTAATGTACTTTTGCTTTTTGGTAAAATATATTTAAAATACCAATTCTCTGATGTTATCAGTGATGCAAAATTCAAGAAGGCTGCCAAAAAAAAAATTTTTTTTTAAAATTTTTCCCGATCGTTATAGCAAATAATCGATTGTACATCAAAGTAGTGGGTACAAATTGATGATGATCGCTATTGCGAAATATCGCTAAGTAGACAATCGCTAAGCAGGGTAAAGATGTATATATATATTGTAGCAGAATGCATTCATGTCAGTGATTTATATATGTATAGCAATAAGATTGTATCCAAGAAAAGATAAGGATTATGCACACATATATTAAATCCATAATTATTATTTTTTGCTTCTTTTGTCTTTCATGATTAATGATATACATGCTCTTTGTGTGGGTGTGTGTATGTATTTGTAGGAGATAAATACTTATGTGCACATATATGTATACATGATTTTGGATTAATCATCATCATTTTATATATATTTTCAAGAAACTACAAAATAAAATAATATATTTTTATTATTTCTATAGTACAATAGATTGTATATAAAAAAATTAATAATTTGGGGAAAAAATTATCTTTCTTTTATTGAAATATGTATTTTTTTTTTAATTTTTATTCTATTTGAAACTAAAATTACAATCAGTATTTAGTTTATTAGCCAAAGAGGAAATGTTTTAGGACTATTATTGTGTATATATATATATTCAAAAATCATTGGGATTATATATTAGAAAATTTTTATTATGTTAAAAAATGGGTATTGTAAAATAATATATTGACTATGATAAAGAATTTGTTATATTTGAATGTAATCATAATATCTTTTTATATATCAGAATATCTTTTGTGCATTTATTTATAACTTTTAAAAATTTTTTTTTTTTTTAGGATGTATTCCTTATTCACTTAGGTGTAAGCCCAGCAGTTCGTGATGAAACTTGGCCTTTACAAGTTTATCCTCGTACATTGTCAGTACTTGCACAGATCTTGCTGCTGAGGCAACAGCGTGAAAAGAATGAACTCAAGAGTGAAAGCTGCCAAGCATGCGTTGCAATTTGGACTAAACTTTTACATACACTTAAGATTAACATTATTCAACCATCTCTATCAAATACAGATGATCTTGAAGGTAGATATTTATATATATAAATTATTTTCCAAAGAAATGTGTTCTATTCATGTATGTGTGTATATATATTTCAGATATAAATGTGGAACACATGCAATTGCTTCTTTTTTTCTTCCATAATTTGGAACTTATGCAGAAGAAATGTGTTCTTCTTCAGTGTGCTCAAACTATAATCAAAATCGCAGAAGCCAAAATCACGTAAGATGTTTTTTTATTATCAATAAAATTATATTTGTTATAATCTACATATAGATATATTGTGACAAGAAGTTCCTACAGGCTAGAAAACATTTAATATAAAATAGCCTAAATAATGTGATCAATAAAATAAAATAAAACATAAGAATCATTGACGTGACATCCTGGGAAGGCAAAAAGGTTTAAAATTTAAAATACAATATAACTAAAGAATATAAAAACTATGTATTATGTAATAGCAGTAATAGTGTGTTTCAAGCAGCTAAGAATGAAATTATGAATAAAAATTTAGTAGTAAATAAAACACAGGATTGCTAATTATAATAAGAAGTAGGTTATTGTGAAATGTGTTGTTGCTGTATTCAGATTCATAAAGATTAACTATTTAAAATATTTAAAGTGAAACTAATGACAAAATAAGGTATATATATATCGTATACAAATATGTCATAGAAACAGTCATGTCATTATGAATGGTTTTATAAATAGACCATATTGATTGGGGGGGGGGGGTAATGATTATTGGAACTATTCATGGTTTAATATAAAATATATTTTAATATATTCAACAATTAAAATTTGATATTGCATAATTGTGTGTGTGTGTGTTCAGAATGAATGCTAAGTTAGCCTTTTTACAAGCTGAGTATAGAATGAGGGAGTGTCATTTATTGAGTATAGACATGTTTTATTATATAGTATATCGTTTTATTTATTAATGGGATAATTGTTAAAATATATAATTTAAATTCCATAGAGAAATTTTGTAAACGATAAATCACTGATGTAATTAATTCATTAAAGCTGTATAGCACAATTTATTATTTGATTTTACTATAATAAAATATTGTAAGATTGTATAAGACATATAGTTATAAATAATAATAATAGTGATAAATAAGTTAGAAAATTTGAAAACAAGAGTAACTGTATCTCATAAATTTTAATTAAAGAAGTTTATCTGTATACAAATTAAATGAATTCAAAAACATTTTTATTTTTGAATATTATTAAGAAGAGAAAATTCTCAATGATTTGAAAAACAATCTGCTGATTTCTAGAAGTAGGTGAGCTGGTTATGAGTAATCAGAAGGACAAAAGATTGAAAAGCTGCCTTAATTATTCATTAGTCTTTACTCTTAAAGAATTGTCTAGGTACAATCATCTGCATTATTAATAGCAAATAATTAAAAAAAGTCAATACTGTTCTTGGAAAATAGTAATTTTGGTTAAACTTATACAAAATTATCTATATGTGTATCATCATTGCTAGGCAAAAATCATCTTTGGATTGTGGATCATTTATTTGAAATGTGATTTTTGACACAAATGAAGAAATATCTGTTGAAATAGAATAATCAAAAGTCCTGTGTGGGTATTACAAAAAAAAAAAAATCATTTTTTCTGTACCATAATAAATGGAATTCTGATCCCATAAGACAAAAATTGTAAAGAAAAATATATTACCATGGAAATATAATCAATCATCATATTCTGAAATTGTTAATTATAATATGCAAGCAGTAAAGAACCCTGATGTGGAAAAATTTGACTTGTAACTACGTAAAGGACAACTTACTACTAAATAGGTTAGTATAAATACATCAATATGATCGAAAAATAAACCATTATGAAAAATTTTAGTATGAAAATAAAGGCCAACTATATATTTTGAATTGCAAATGTATATATTTTTTCATTAAGCAAATCTGGTAATGATTATTTTACAAATTCTGTTCATTCTATTTAATAGAATACCTATTAGTATTGTAATAGTCAAAATCTGTAGCCCACCATAATTTATAGTCTAGTGAACCTTCATTATATGAACACTTTCCTGTGACTACAAATACTTGATTGTGCCAACATTTTTTCCTTTTCACCCCCCCCCCCCTAGGTAAATGAGACACGATTTTATTTGAATAAACAACACAGATAATTCATATATTTAAAGTCAATAAAGAAAACTAAGTTATTAACTAAATGGGCATTTATTAGTTTGTAAACAAATTTATATAACTGAATATGTCAGATGTTAAATCGTCATCTTTACATAAACTCATTGATAAAACAATATGGTAATTAAGGGTTGAATATGAAAACTTGACTCATTAATAGTTTATAGTCTTTTATGAACTCCAAAGATTACAAAAAGGCTAACTAGAGTTTGGATCAGAACTCAGTTAATTTGTTATGAGTAGTAATTATTTAATTGTTATGAAATTGATTTTTTTTTTTTTTTTACTTATTTTTTGTAATATTCGAATGATTTATACTTTTAACTATATTAATAGTGGCTTTTTATCTTACATTATGTTTAAATTTGAAAGAAATATTTGTAATCAATAAATGAGTGAGACAATGGATATAAGTATAGTATATTACTCTCATGCCAGATAATTATCCCTGGATGGATAGACTGACAGCTGCCTAGGAATTCAATAAACTTTACATTCAAATAAAGTAATATAACTTTTGGCTTTTAAATAAATATTGTGTTAAGATTTGTAGAGGTCCCTACTGTCGTTTTTCAAGCTCATGGTCTTAAGGTTATAGCCTTAATATATATTACTTTACTTTTTATGATATGTGCTTTACAAATTTAATTATTCAAATAAATTTTAGATATTATTATTAGCCAGCATTAAATTACTAATATAATATGATCAACTTCACTTTCATAATAAACATGAATTTATAATCATCAGGAATTAGAAATATCTTTTAGCTTGGGTTATTCGAACATTCAGAAGATAACTTTTCATCAGACAAATCAGTTGGACTTCGATACAGTAAAAAAGGAAAAAAAAATCAATATAATGAGACTGTCAAAGGAACAAGAAGGAAGTCCAGTTATGGATTATTACAAGATTATAATATAAAGAAATAATTGTATTCTAGGATCCACCTTAGACATAGATGAGAGTGATAGCTCCAGATATATAATTATTTTATGCCAAAAAGCATCTGTTATGGATCTCATGGCAATAATATTGTGTGGGCATATATATATATAAAGTTGAAAGGAAAACTATAAATTCACAAACAAAATTTTTTGTAGATATTTATTACACTGGAATAACAGTAGTCAAGGGTTAAACAATAATTTTGAGGTTCTCGTCAATGAGCAACCATATCCCACTGGATGGCGCAGTTATCACGCTAAAACTATAAAATATGATCATTCACGGGCTGTTAATTATAATCATTTTGATGTGTTTTTTGTAATGCAAAAATAAAAACAAAAGAAAATCGACTTTTTTAAATATTATTTAATTTTAAATATTTTTTATTAACATATACAAATTAAATGATAATAATAAATGTAAATTAAAATAAACAAATTACAATTTGATTTGTCTTTTTTAATTTTCTTTTTATTAGAAAAATCAATTTTCTATCGGAGATTTTTTTACTGAGGCTACGGCTTTTTTTTTTGTTGTTGTTTACCGCTATTTTTTATTTCAAATAGAATGACAAGTAAAAGTAAAAGTTGTTACAGTTAGTTTTAGGGTTAGGTTTACGGTTAAAATAAAAAATATCAAAATTGTATTTTTGTAAATATTTTTTTTTACTAACATCTATAAAATAAATGATAACAATAAACGTAAACTATATTCAACAAAGTATAACAGTAGTCGGAGAAAAGAAAGAAACTAAAACTTTTTTAAACAACAACAAATATATATATATAAAATGTTTATAATATATGCTTTTTATGACATTTTAAAAAACTGTACAATTGTACTTTTATTACTGGATATTTTTGTGTTAACGCTCTTTTATTTCAAAAATATACACACTCGTGGAAATGTTACGAACAGTACGTTACTTGACGCATTACCTAATTCCAATTCACTTTATACATATATCTCGTCAACATTTACTACTTAAAACTTCAATATACTACGGTGTAAAAAGTCTGTTAATTATTACTTTACAAAATCTGAACATTTCAATAATTTAAAATAAAAAAAAATCCAATGAAAATAACATTTCCATCCAATTAAAAAAAACACACCCTCTACCCAAACCGTAACCTTTTTATAAACTGTGCGAATTGGGAAAATGTATTTGCTGTGTAAACATACATGCTGTACTGCGACGCGACATAGCGGCCTGCAATCTGTAGTACAAGATAAAAGTTGTATTGTAGAAAACGCGGGTTCGAACATGTCGGCCGCGGAAACGGCATTTTTATGTGTTTTAGCGTGAAAACAGCCCCATCCAGTGGGATATGGTTCATCGACGACAACCAATTTTGATACTTATTTATTATAAATTATTTTAAATTAAACTTTAAAAGGTCTATTTAATGTTTATTCTGGTTTTGAAATCTAAAACAAGCTTTTTATGTTACCATAGATATCAGTAATTATAAAATTCTCCTATTTATTTTTAATTGGATTAAGAATTGTTTATAATTAAAGCTTGCGGTAATTGACAATCTGATGGCTAAAGGATTAAGAAAACCTATATATAAAAATTTGGTTTTAATTAAGGTGAGTTGAAAAGAATCATTACTTAATTATTGTTTTCAAATTCCATGGTATACTCTGAAAAGGTGGATTAAAAAATCCTTTTATAGCACTATTATTATGAAGTTATAATTGAAGACAACTGCTGCTAAGGTCAAAACAGTAGTGTTTGAATTAATATGGAAGTAATGACCCTGCTTTTTTATAGTTCATAGCTCATATGTGTACTAGATGGTCTACCTGTTTGAAGTCTATGAAATTATAGTCTGAATTGAGCTGGCTGAATGTCAAACAGTTACCTATTTTCCAAAGATGCCAATAAGTCAGTCTACTGTTTTAGAATAGGCCAACTTACCAAGATGCAAAGAAGCACAAACATATAATTAATGCTGATCAAGGTGGTAGAGTGCATATAGCTGGCATTATTTTAAATATTTAACTTTACAGTCTTTTATTGACAAGTTTTAAAAATAAATAAGTTTTGCTTAAATAATACATCTAAAGACAGGATTGATTTTAGTTTTTATTTTATGGCGCAACAAAAGCCTGAATTTTAAAAGAACTTTCAAGACGTTTTAAAAAAAAAACATTTTGTGTACAATTAAAAATAATAGACTGGTAACTTTGATTTATTTAAAATTCATACTATCTATATTTTTTTTTATAAACATACATGTGTGCATTTTATGCATGTTTTTAACATTGAGTTAATTTTCTTGTAAAAATATAATAGGAGATAATTTGTTCTTTTATAACATGATCAAATTATAAAACAAACATTAATTCTTTTTTTTTTCTAAGCATTATTTTTATTGTTATTTGTTAAGCATTATTTTTATATGTGTTAATAGCTTAAAAAAACAATTTTTATCTATTTTTAATTACATAATAACAATTCAGTTTTTTTTTTTCTAGCTAGTGTTATGTATCATGTGAGCATTATGTATCATGTGTGCATTTCCATTGTTTAAGAGTTTAATTTTTAGCCTCTTTAATAGTTATTTTTTTAAATTATTGTAATAATTTAATTTTAGATCCCATTCTTCTCTGTTACTCTCCTATATTAAATTCAGGAATTTGATCAATTGAGTATCAGTTTCTCTCATATTGTATTCAGTAGACTTAACATAACAAAAATAATAAAAAAAACAGAACTATGTCACTATTTATAATATAGTTGATGTTATAACTTATTTTTAATTAGTTGGGACTGTACTCGCAATATATATATTGTGCCCTTTTCTATAGGTCAATGATGGTTATAAATGGTCAATTACTAAAAAATTTTAAAATTAATATTATATAGTATTTAAAATTATAGACTATATTAAGCAATAAAAGATTAATATGATATATTTAATAATAAATATTGTGATGGTGAGAATTGTATCTAATTCTATATTTTTCTAAATTGTTTTTCAAAATTTTATATAATTATTTTATATAATATAAGTAGCAAATTTATTAAGACAGATAAAATTAGACTAAACACCGGAAATGACTACGTGACTGTCTGGAATATTCTATGTATAAGCACCGGTTTAAATTAATACTAATAATTAAAATATTTAAATAGTATATTATAGAAGTGGATGGAATTATCACACATCATAATAAAAATAAGTAGTATACACCTTTATTAATTATTGTTTCAAAATTGTTTTAAAGGTAGTTAAATTGTAATAGATAATAATTGATTTAAAAATAATAATGAGTTAACATTTAAGTCTATTACGTCATGATTTTAAAACTTTAGAAATTGTTTATAAATCCAAGTAGGGATTGACCAATAAAAAATAGATCTTGGCAGACAACCAAAATCGCGCCAACTAATTGTATAAACGGGGGAGAACAAAAATGTGTTGACTCCAGAGCAGAGGTAAAATTTTAAGCTCTCTAAATTTTTTTTTCTTTCTTCAATTTATTAGTCAATTTTATTATAATTTTAATAATATCTTTGAAAGAAACCAACTGACAATTTAAAAATCATCCGAAGAGAATCTTAGAATAAAATGTTTTAAAAAAAAGTTTTTCATAGTAATGTTTCACTAACTTTACAGTAACCTGCCAGTGGATTCTATCAAGTATAATCGGAGTTTTCAATAGAAAATGGATAGATTCTTAAAACCA